>CM076610.1:28855860-29287860 GCA_038502775.1 Hippodamia convergens
GAAAAGAAGAAAATGGCTGATAATAGAGAATGATTTTTATGAATTATATGAAACCCCGTTGATAAATACCAACATCCATTAAATATCTGGAGAAACTGGGTTCAATTTTTTTTAGAATTAACTGAAATATCATTTTCAATGTAAACGGAAGAATTGTTTCAAGTGAAGGAAATTACAGTGTTTATCTCTGTAGACTTTGAAAATACAGTCGTGTCGGCAAATCCCGGCTTTTATTACTTCCAGGAAGAAAGCTAAATAGCTGGAAGTAATGCTGGAATTTTCTATTGCTCTATTCATAGTGTCAGTGACAAGTGATGAGTTTTAGACTGGAAGGTGCAATAAATTGAAGTACGGAGATGGCATGCAGTACCTTCCAAAAGGGTTTTTACAACTTCACTCAATAAATAGAAGTCATTGCTAAATTCATTCAATTTTGACTCAATAAAACAAAAAAACATTATTTGTGTGTGCGATAAGTTCATAGTTCATTGCCCATTTATTTTCCCGAAAAAGATGAATGTTGAGTGTTCTCATCATAGAAATATTAACAGGTGTATTATAAAGAAATTGATTGTTTCATGGAATCTCATCACTTCAAAAGTTGCTTAATTATATGGAAAAAGATGAACAAGAATCTATTGTTCAAAAAAACTCCTTACCTGAAGACGACACTGAAAAAGGAGAATATGCATACTTACTTGATGATATAATTGTTAAAATCATTTTCCACAATGAAAATGAATGTTTTCCAACCTGAGATTCAAATATTTCAGCAATACTCTGTAGTTCAATAGCTACTGCATATGTTATTCGTGAGGAAGATCGAATACACCTTTTTCTATTATTCCCATAGCAGCTAGCTAGATTCATGTGAAACCAAGCTTCACATATCTGAAAGCATTCGGAGATCAAAGTGCGGGAACTATGTGTACGCACCTGGTAGCCAGTTCTCAAATGTGTTGACAATGCTTCTTATTTATACTCTCTTTCTTGTGTGTAAGACCATCCTGCGTCCTCTTTTTCTCTCCCATACTCTTCTAATGGGATAATACCTTTTGATTTGTGTCCTCCGATGACGTGCTATTGTGTGTATTTGTTTATGTCAATCTTTGTTCTCTATAAGCTCTTTTATCTTCTTTAATTGCTTCTTCGATTCGTTATTCAGCTTGTCCTGTTGGGTGGAACATTTTGAGATGATGCCAGAGATATGCTTGAGATGTGGTGATATCACTGAACACAAATAAAATATTTTTTTTGGTTTTCAAGGCAGCCCAAGAATTGAATCGAAATGAAACGACATTGATAACAATTCGGGAATCCTTAAGTAAGGACACGGTATAGAAACCAACTATACTGTGGTAAGAAGAATATATTATTTAGTTGATTCGAATGCTCCATTGCATTGAATGCAATTATTCTTAATTCAACGATCCTTTTCAAACCGATAACAAGAATGCTATAGATAAGTTATTGAAACTGAAGTAATAATTTTTCTTTCGATGAAAATATGAAATTTAGCGGAGCAATGAAGATTTATTTATTATTCAATAACAAAGTTGATAAGAGGTTTTAATTTTGGACTTTTCGAAACGGGAAAATCAATCTAAGGAATAATATGACACAGAAAGAGATTATTTCTGATTGAGTTCGAGAGTTGGTCCAGGAAGGGGATAATTTTGAGCAACTTTCCAAAATGTTCATTTATTGCCACAATAAAAAATCCGTAATTCTCTCATACGTGAAATCATTAGTATTTGCATTTCAAGAAAGCACTACAAAATAGGAGGCTGTACCTTCCAGCTCAGATTCATTGGCAGAGCGATCCCCCTGGTGTGTTCTACTTAATGTTACCTGGTCTTTCTTCAACTACCGGCTCTAATGTATACTCATCGACTGTGTCATTTCTATTGAGCTGAGATCTTATCAAGAACAAAGAGACAATGAATGTCATCGACACACTTTAAAGGTGCGTACAGACATGCTCCGAATGGCGTACCGCACCACGTCGCGTACATCAACGCGATCAACGAAAGTTCGCAATATCTACACTGTGATCGCGGCGATGTGCGCTACGCTGTTGCAACCGCCGTCCACACTTAGGTACGCGACGTGGTGCGGTACGGCATTCGGAGCATGTCTGTACGCACCTTATGAGAGGTATCTACGCACCAATTATGTAAACTAAATTAAATAATTCCAACATTGCCAGAACCATGAATATTTCTTGAATTAAATCGGAAAAGTGATAAACTGATTTACATTTTGAAAGATCACATGATACATTAATTACATTAATGCCTGATATGCTGATACGAAATTGTAGTATCATATGGCGTGTATTTTATGAAACCGCTACAGTTTCTGTGAGGTAGTTTTTCCACAAGCAGTTACTAGCGGAAAATCACACTATTCTTCCTGTCATTACCATTTGATCTGATCTATACTTCTCAATTTATTGGGATAACAAAAATATTGACGGATCTAACGTCAACACACTTCGGGCGATTTAGCTGTAATGCTACCATTGGGCGCGTTCACCGAACGTAACAGTTGTGGAACTGTTGCGGAATCGTCCGGTGGCACATACGCTACAAACTCAACATGTTCTGGAGAAGCGGGCATTTTGGGAGCGCTTTCAATTTATGCTAGGTAGCGGTAGCGGAAGCGTGTCGCAAAATCTTCGTTCAGTGAACGCGACCATTAATTCATATGGTACCTTCTTTCATTTGGTTGCGATTATCCGTTGATTCTTGAATCTGTTAAGGAGAAGAACTCCCCAGGTTATTCTTTTTCGGTTGAAAAAAAATTCCTGACTTCGAGTTTTCCGTACGAAACTACTACTACTACATTGAATCATATCTTGCATAGGAAAAATGTCCAACAAGTTGTCATTTACTTTATGGGCCATAAATCTGCTTCCAATGGTGCTTTGCTGATAAACAGGAAAACATAAGTCGGTAAGTGTTGGTTTTTACCACTGACTAGATGTCTTGCAGAGAACATCAAAAGTGTGAGATTTTACAACTTGAGTGCCTAAGAGTTTGCAGTTTCCACAATGAAAAATGCATTACATTTGAAGATTGCCGTTCTGATAATATGACAGCATAAAGGGGCAAAGCAAAGTTCTGATTTCATTTTGTACGTTTGAAACGTTTAGAACGAACTGTCGATCCCGAAAGGTTTCGCAAATAACAGTTATAAATCATCCAAGAGACATTGAACACGTTGAAAAGTCTATTCAAACTGCTCACTGTCAAAGCGGCTTAAGGATTTTCTTGGAAACAATTCTGGTACCAAGAACATAAATATCTCGTCAACTTTCACTTCAAGAGTGAACCCAATATGACTCATATTGTCTAGTTACCAAATTATTCAATATCTTAGTTTTCATAGTCAAAGTCTTCTGAGTAAGCGAAAGATTTGATTCAACAAAAATACAGGCTATTTTACCTGGAATTATAACGTTATCAACTAATAACATCAATTGCAATACAAGTTTCGGATTACCTTAATTTTTCAAAAAACAAGTATTTCGAAATTATTCTTCCAAATTGGATTCCTACCCAGCTTATTTATATATTTGGCGTTCAGATTTTTACTATCTGAAATCGTGACATCGTGTAAAAAGCTGTGCTGAAAAATTTCACCCTTTTGTCCAACATCTTGTGAGGTTGGGAGAATTCTCTTGCGAAGGCATATCTTCACTGAGTTATTGCAAGTCACGCCTGAGGCAGATGTTCGCTTGTTTACAGAGTAGAAACAACTGCATCCCTTAGACTTCGTGATTCTTCTTCATCAATTATTAAACCCTCCATTGATAGAATGTAATTTTCGTGTTAGTGCTAGTGGAACTGTAACTTTCTCATTGTTGTTATGCGATCTGTGAGAAATATTTATTTCGAACGTTTTCATTTTTCTCAGAAACCAATTTTCACAAGAATGTGTTCCATGCATAATACTTCACTCAGTTTTTTCGGAAAAATTAGCAGGGATTACTAAAATATTCAACTAAAAAATGTATTATTAGCTGACCTAATGTTCAATATCTGCCTCTTGTCATTAATCAAAAATGTTGTTTCGAAAATCCACTGTATCCCAACGATCTTTGATGTGGAATTCTGTATTCTTTTTTTTTACAATTTTTTTAATATTTATAATAAAATTTTGAATTCAAGTAGTTAGGACCTCATAATGACTTTTTTACATCTAAAGTGTTCGTTATGCTTGTGTTAGAAACTGGAGAAGATTGAAAGCGGATATTATCCCTTTTTTGCGTATTCTTAAATTCTTCTTGAAATTTTATAGAGATAAGCTAATTAGAGTTCAACGACTGTATCAAACGGAATTTGTATAATTTTCTTGTTAATATTCTTCAATTGTTCCTCACGTGTGCTTTAATAAACCAAATTTTGATTTGAATTTGTTTTTGAATTTTGAATTCGAAACTTTTTTTTTCCACTGTTTCACTACAAAAACAAATTCATTTGTTAGTTGATCAGCTCTCTGTTTCTCCAAATTGTCCAATGTGTTGTTGTAGGCCAAATTTGATTGTGAGCAATCCACTATGGTTCAACATGACTCAATGGAAAAACCTTCCTTCCAGGTGTAGTGAAGTCAATGGTTTTTTATTGAGTACATTGTATTATGTAATTTTCCAAACCAAAGAAGCCAACATTCCTCAGCTAAGGATGCCCTTAATTCTATCAAAGTTTTTAAAAAAAAAACAAATGCGATAATAATCACTAATTTACATATTCAGCACTGATACATTTAAAAATATATAAATTTCCGCAGAAATAAGTTTCAATCAAAATATTTAAAACCCTAACCTTACAACTATATGATTTTTAATTCCTTTTAATACTCAACACCTTACTCAAAGATTCATCCGAAAATACACACAGGGTAGGGCAAAAGTAGAGAAGGGATTTGACTCTTTATTTTTTTTTCTTATGATAAAACTAGAATGCAATAATTGGAGATTTTATTATTCAAGTGTGGAAGATTAACACCATTTTCAGCCTCGCAAACGCTCTTCAAAGAGCATTTTCCATGACCCGAATCAGAATATCTGACTATAAAGCCCTTATTTCTGCTCGAATATTATCTTTCAATTGCGGCAGTGTTCTGGGTTTATTACCATAAACCTTTTCTATTTTCTATCAGATATCCCGTGTCACTCAACATCGAATCATTGATTCAGAAGGCGAATCTTTGAAATTGAAATGACAACGATCTGCTCAATGAATTTGTATTATTGAATGATGATAATCAAAATGAAATTCTATGAGTTTGGTTAGTTGGTTAGAGTTGTAACGCTCAATAATTAATCTCCCTTTATTTTTCACAGTCCTGAAAATCAAAAGAAAACAGAATGAATATAAAAAAGTAATTCATTTTTCGAATCCCCAACCTGTTTATGTATTATTTCTTGAGATTTGTTTATGAATGCCAATTTTACAGCTATAAATAATTTTTATTATAGGTACTCAATGCAGCATTACGTCGTACTCACGCTATCCAATATAATAAACCAAACGTTTTATCCGAAACAATAACCAAAACTGGCCAATATTTTTTTTAACGCTAAGATTCATTCTATCTTGAATGAATCCTCAACGCATTGTTATATTGAAAAAAAATGCTAAGGAATGTCCAAAAAAATTTCGTCCTCAGCTTGATGTTTGATGATGAAAAACAGTTTCAGAAAAACTGATTTCCCCAAAAAGAAATCACCCTGCATCTCGAAAATTGACAAAATAAAATAAGAACGAAATTTTTTCAATGAACAAAAGCTATCTCAAAATTCAAACGCTTGGTCCTGGGACATCCTGTAGCTGTAGATGTGATATCCATAGTATTCACAGTTTCTTTCATTGTGAAGTAACAGTTCCTTAAATGACACAATACTCGAATTTCCCATCCAAATAAAACCAAAAGTCTACTGACAACAATGTGGATAGCCAACTTTACCCCATTGTTTATAAGTTCATTGTTGACCGCTCTAGAATCAATCAAGATGCGGAAATGCAAGGTGCAGTAGTATCCGGTTTCCATCAAGCCGAGATTAAGTTGTAAGTTACCTGACCCTTGACCTTCCCCAAAACTGACCAGACGACCCTTGTCGACCTTCCTAATGTGTAATTGAATATGTTCGGTCAACCCCTGTTAAAAAAGGAAATGATACCGTTAAGTGTAGGTAATTCGTTCCCCCTTTTTTCATTCGTCGCCTGCTATTTGGGCTATAAAATTAATTTATGCGCCACTTGACCTTCCTTAACCATAGAAGAGTCGTCTAGTCAGTCAACAGAAGTTTATGGTTACTGTCAGCTTATTTCTGATCAAGAAATTGCGAATCATTGTCTACCATTATTTCTTTTTTGATTGTAATGGCAGGTTTCAATAGAATGGCCCTTGCTGGAAAATATTTCATCATATAATCAATATAAAATAGGTTTTGCGAATATGCTTATTGTCTTGAAAAACTCGTCGTTTTTTTTCCTTATTGCAAATATTTTGGGACAATTTTTGTACGTTTATAAACGAAAAAGCAATTTAATCATTATTCGGATTCCATCAATTTTAATTATTTCACCAGGTGCAGAATTAATTGACGTAACTAGTTTTATTCTACTCGTTTTTACTATCAATTAATTCTCAATAAGTTTTTCAAACTTATCCTTCAGAACATATTGAATCATATAAAGAAGGACATAATGATGAGTTCATGAAGCCAAATTTCCAACAGCTGTGGAAAAAAAGTAGCTTTTATTTTACCTTTCTGGTAACAAGAGTATATTTGAGTTACCATTATTCATTGAATGAATAATAAATCATGTATAATTGAAGAAATGAAATAGTCCATTGAAAGCATAGCCGTAACCAGGAGGGGGGTTATTGGGGAATTAACCTCCCCCCATTGATCAGGGAACTGAAGAAATTGTAGGTGAAAATTTGAAAAAAATTCAAAATGAAAGATTTTCCATGACTAAACTATGGTTACATCAAAGATGTATACGAGTATCATCCATTATTTTCTCTAATTCATTGAATGGTTATTGAAATTAATGAAATATTTCCATAAATATCGTTTAGTGATGTTTGCACTGAAAAAGGTTGGTTGAAAGAACTGTTTTCTGTAGTTTAAATTTCAAGATAATGAATAACTCCGTGACAAGATGCCAACATATAATGGTTCAATATAACCATGAAAAATATGTGAAACTGAGATATTCTCGCACTATTTAGTTCTTTAAGTTCTCGCTTTCATATAGCTTTGAACTAATTCCCTAACGATTCCAACCACTAAAAATGCATCCGGACTCTAGAATGTACAGAATATAGAAAGGACTACAGATCTGTTGAGAACTAAATTCTTATCGATAGTGGCAATATAACAATAAACGTCAAAAATAATTTTTACAAATGCTTAAAAATGGACACATGGGTGGCAAGTGCTCTTTTTACAGAGAAGACCACCAAGCATGCAGTATTTTCACTGCCGAAATCTAGACAATATGGCAAACATTGAAATATTGTGATCTTACGAACGACCAGTCCTTTGTCATCTGCAGAGACCCTTAGAGTTCTTTGACCCATTTGAAACAGAAAGTCTTACATGTCGGAAACTGTGGACAATAATGGCTGACAGAACAGTCAAAAAATATCATCTTTATCTACACACACGCGCATATTGGCATACAGGATGAAATCGTAGATCAAACAGCCAAGAGATCACGTTCTGAAAACCCGGCAGAAGATATCTGTATTAATAACACGTACATCAAGACTTTTTATGAAAATAAATTAACCTTGGAAGTTGTAAGGATATAATATCTGGGATCAGAGTAAAGTAAAACCAAGAGAAATAGAAGACAGTATATAAAAGAAGAGACAACTACAGCATAGAGCGCAAGAAAGACGTTTTTCTATTGAATAGAACTCGTATAGAACTGGATATGGAAAATAACATTAGGGAAATTTTAAACATAACGCACAGTCTGAAAGAGAAGTCTAAGAATTTTTGGATAGGATTGGATTTCTGAATAAATTATAATTTAGATACCCACCGACTCACCGCACATTATTTATTCGTATAGTCATACATTCATTTTAGGTTTCATTCACTGAATTATTTATCTACTTATTTAACTAATTGCCCACTTATTTGTGATTTTTCTGTGATTGAGTCTAAGACAACTCATCTGCTGCTATCTTGTCCTATCGCCTAAGACAAACGGCTTATGACTCCAGCTGTCAAAATAAATCGAAGAAAAAATTGAAGAAAATTTCCCGGATCATTTCAACTTATATTAATAATTAATGTAGAAAGAACCATTGAAACAGGATCATTGACTGGAATATTTGCAAAATACACCTAGACAGTTCTAGTTCCCTTGTCTTCCTCCAAAATATTCAAAAGATATTTTTCTAAATCTTCTAATTCCCCCATATGCGAACAGAAAACAGACAACCCTAAATCCGCGGTATTAATATTCTATTTATAAAGTATATCCGCCAAAGCCTTATACATAAGAATCGCACAAATGCACGTACATTCGAACAGACGGTAGATATCGCCCTTCTTATATATACATTCTGTTAAATAACGCGAACTGAATTGGAACAGGAAACGTAATCTTAAACTCCCGTACAAGTGTATTGTGCATTTTTGTTCATCTGTCAGAAAGGACTTCCTGTTCAAAAAAAGTGTACTCTGAATTTGGCAGCAGGTTCATTAAATCCTTTTACCGTCGTGGGGGATGCGATGATCTTGAAAGTCGTATGGTGGAAATGTAGACGACGAATCTTCATCATTCGCAAGATGTATAATTCAGTGATATAGAAATATAAGTATAAGGTGCATTTCTTTATTTTCAAACTTAGGTATGTATCAGTTTTGTCGAATGAGATTTGATTTGATGAATGGATAAAAATACTTATACATTAATAAATATTAATATCCTATACGAATGATGAGAACTTCTTGTATCCTGAGTTCCTATAATCTTAAATATGCAAATTCTTCTTGAGTAAAAATTTCATCACAACCAGAAATTGGGCTCACAAAAAAATTGCATAATTTTTTTTTATTTTTCATGAAGACCACTGACCCCAATTTATTGGCGTAACTAGAGTTAAGTCATGGGGGTTTACCCCCACCATTCAATAAAATATTTTTGTTGTTTTATTGTCCAATTTTGTTGCAGCTTCATACTGCTGCAATTTTGCTACTGATTTCAAAAATTACATTATGTGACTACTCACTTAAATATTTCATGAACTTTTTTCTGCTTTCCGTTATTGAATATTAAATATGAAGGTATTGCCATAGCAACTGTTACATATGCATATTTAGGATAAATATGTGATATTGGGTTTTTGAATGCTCAATGCATTTCGCCGTTTGAGGTTTACTTTCCATCCAGTTTTCAGCTTCAAATTCATTGAGAGTATTGCCGTCTTAATCCTCTTTATTATATTTCTTGGACGTGGTTTCGAAAAACAACCGTAATTTTTCAGATTATGATCGCAACGTTGCCAAGTTTCTGAGTCATAAAAAAGTCCCCTAGAATGTAACAATCATTTTCGAGTTGAAACAATGGAGTAATTCAGCAATTTCTCAAAATCTAGAAATGATAAGACGGTTTTCAGATTAAGATCAGTCAGGAAAAAAGAACTAGAGAATGTGTAATCATTTTTTTTTGCCCTGCATATGTATTCAATAATTATCTACGAATTGAAGATATCAACTTACATATACATATACATCTTCAAAATGTCACTGAAATTGAAAATATGTAATATTGACTTTGAATTACTGTTTTTTCAATATTGAATATTTTTGCGCTCAACTCGTTGTACTTTTTTTTTAAGGAATGAAAATTCATATTTCAATGGATTTGTCTGATAATTATTGTAATTCACCAATTCATTTCGGTGTTCTTTTATTGTTTCGTGTTAAATGAAATACGTTGATTTCTTTTAGAAGAATGATTTTATTTTATCTGTTTAGTAAGTACTATACGAATTTATGAAAAATGATATAACCTTTTTTTTAAACTGTGGATTTTCACGTGAATGTTTTTCACAAATTGTGACAAAATTGACATCAGTTTTTCGTACACGTTCTCTAACTTCATCTCATTTCTTTGAAATATAACAAATTCTACGAAAAAAAAATTTCCTGAAGAAACGAAAACACTAAAGAGAACAAATAGCGAGTTTCGATAGATGAATTTTTCAAACTGAACTGAATCATGAGAAAATATGGCAAAAACCTTTTTTTCGTTATCTCACCATTGCCAAAATAGTGAGTGTCAATTCGATTGTATCGAAATTTTTGAATTATTGAGATAAATAGCTCATATAAATTCAGACTGCATCAGTTTTGTTGTAAAATATCATTCAGAACAGTACGGAACAGAATTTAACCACAGAATTTATCGCAGAAATGAAAATGATCTTTAAAAATGATGAAAAAATTATCGCGAGTATAATGAAAATATAACGCAAATGTGAAAAATGTTGAAATAATAAATTGATGAGATTCTTGGATGTATGGAATTGCAAGTAAATTGAGTTTCGTTCAAGTGTGGAAAGAGCATAATTTTCAGAAGCATCTGTGTTGGAGAAGCAAATTCATTCTAGAAAGATCTGTCACGCTTCTGCAGAAAAAGGATTTTCATAAGAAAATACTTCGAAGTATTCCATGTATGACAAAATATAAACTGAATGCACGCTTCAAATATTTGAATCATCCAATTGTTCCAAATACACACCAACGTTGAAAGCACAAATTAAATTTCTTGATAATGATAGACGAGTCCGAATAACGGTAATAAAAAAATTCCAGCTCCCCTTCCTCTGAGATACGAAATCTTTTAATTATGATATTTTTAATTAAGGACTGGGGGTTTGGTGAATAGAGGATGTTTAGGTGGAGAGCATCATCATCTCAGACTGCGAGAACGGAGAAGAGAGAGGGTTGCAGCTGCCGGTGTTTGCTTCGACTACCCTTGCAGTTCCCACGATTCAACCCTTGATGTGGATCTTCATATTCCTTTCGCTCTTCTCCCCACTTTATGGGATTCTTTTCGCCGAACTATCTACATTCTACATTTCCGCGTTTTACACCTTTCCCCATTTCGAACGTTTGATGCGTGTATTTCTTTAGAATTAGTGCATTGTGCGTTCAAATCGTTTTAAATGTTCCGCAGTCAAAGGGGAAAGGTGGAGAATATTCCTGTGAAACGAAAATAATCCGTGCCCTGATTACATTTTGGCCGTTATTTGCGAATTTCCTGAATCTGGGTGATTTCGAAGAGGAAAGTCGTTCCCAGGGTGGGACATAACTATAACGTATCTAAAGAAAAAAAACTTTTACTAAATTCTTTTGATATATCTGTAGGTATGCATTTCCTTTCAATGAGAAACGGCACTAAAATATATCTAGATTTGAAATTTAATTACAACCAATGTCTAGAAACCTTAGAATATAATTGGGATAAGAAAATATGGATGGAAACCAATATACAGTGTGATCAGATTTCGATGATTCAGTACTACATCTCCCGAATTGAAAGATATGAAAAAAATTAATCCACATGTCATGTTCTCCTTTTTCGAGAAATATAAATTGTTGAATACCTCAAGTCGCTACAATATCTAGTTTTCGTGTTACAGGGTGATTTTGGAATTTGGACAATTAATAAAGTTCGCTATAACTTCTTCAGTATTAGGTACGACTACGCTCTCTAAATAAAAACATCTTTCTGGCAGTTTTTTCAGTATACCTATTTTACCGGTGCTATCGGAATTTCAGAGAAATTATATTTTCAAATGGAAACCATAGTTTGCTATGATATTTTTCAAGAGACTTTTCTTCGACAAAATATGTATCATGAGATACTTCCGAGTTTATATATCTAAAATTCCGAAAGAACAGTTTTTGATCAACAAAATGAAAGGAGATTTTGATTTTGAAGAGGTCATAGGACTTGATATTCCACAATTGTAAGCTGTTAATTTGATTAAGAAAACATTACTTATATTCATATTATCATACAGACTTGAGGAGTGTTTCTCAAAATTAATTTTTTGTTTCTACCATGAACCGTATTTGAAAAAAATTAAAAACAGTTCCCACGGAGGAGCCTATTTCAATTATGTTGACCGAAAAGTAAAATTTCGAAATTTTCGATATATAATAAATTCAGAAGTATATCATAATATGTTTTTTAAATTATCTTAGAAAGGAAACTCTTAAAAAATTGTAGTATTAAAGAAGGTTCCTAATTCCAAGGTGCGCAAGTTTTGTAAATTTTTGATTTTCAGATTGACTTCCCAGTAACGATGCTTCATAAGAAACTTTCAGGGAGATTGAAGTTGAGCATATATGCAACAATGAGTCGATTTTTTTCCGAAATTTGTAACGCTCTGTGGAGTGCAAATGCTATAGCAGCTATCTTGAATCTTGTGTTGAAGCCTGATATGATAAATATTTTGTTTCCCGAATGATGACATAATCTTGATCGGAAATAGATCGTTAATAATTGCACTTGACTCATGTTTTCTTCCGGAATCTGTTTGCTGAAATTTTTCCCTTTCTATAGTATACCAATTGTTATCGATACCAAGTGAATATCGGACACAAAAATTCGACTTTTCCAACTTCAATTATGTCCACAATATCAAAAAGGATTTTGTTTATTTTGAAATCTTAACAAGCAATCTATGTTGTCATCAGTGTGAAACTAAAATCTGTTTCAGCGTATACCCCTTCGACGTAGACATTCATTCTTGTGAACCCCTTTTAGGAGATGTTCACTTTGATCTGCATTGAAAACCGAGATAATGCCGTGATTCAAGAAACAGAAGGTTCAGAAAAGATCAGGCTTCAATATGACTCCAGTGGACCACAGCTGTCATAGCTATATACGATGAGCAAATATGTATTAACATCTTCATTGAAGAAGATATCGAAAACTTTCACATTGAGTTCGAATAGACAGGCATTGTGAGATCAATTAGAATTATATTTTTGATTAAGTTACGCACAGGCTCAAAACCTCTGTAACATAATTCATGTTTATTGTAGAAATACATTTTTTATATTATTATTTGATTAGTTTACCTGGAAATTTATTCAAATATTAACCAATACGCTGGACTCTTCTTCACCCCAAACAGCATTATAAAATATTCAATTCATTAGCAGAGGAGATATTTCAAAACCTAACCTGGATCATTCAGCTTGATGAACTGGATCATGAAGATATACTTGAGTATATCAGTAGGTATATCAGTATATAACTCGGTATATAACTATATAATACTGAAAATTTTGTACAATATTGAAAAATGTTCTACGACATTTTCTCTGGGAAAATGTTATCTCTATTCTAGCTTCTGTTGCTACGGTATGGTAGACTTGCTATATGAGATTTTAGGAGATACGTATTATGAAAATGAATAAAATTGATATTGCACAAATAATGAGAGAGATAACATGATGCCTACTTAGATTCATGGGGAACCATTTGTTCTGATACTTGATTTTTTTTCATCGATTATTTCAGTTTTCACCTATTTGCTGAATTCTCTAGGCGCATTTACTGTTTTTTGCATCATTAGAAGACTCTATTTACCAATACCCGATATCTCAATTATTTTGATACTTTTTCTGAGAATACAAAATAAATAAAATTATTCTCTAGAAATTATATTGAAATTTACATAACATTCTCTAAGAATATCATCCATCCAAAAATGAATGTAGACGATTTTTTAAAGGAATACCGATGATATTTTTATTCAAAAATACTGATCTAATCAAGAACCAGACATTCAATGTCACTTGTGTCTTCGAGCCTTTCGGCCGTCGTCGTTGATTCATTCTCGACGTTCTGTCTGGCATTTTCAGGAGTTATTCTTTCAGGAGGTGTTCTCTCTGAATTATGGCCCCGGAGGCCTCAACCAATTCAGATTGACATTCAGTTTTTTTTTTCATCTGAAAACTATTTTCGTTATATTAAAAAATGTAAACAATTCATTTTCATCTGCAATCAGATGATAGAAATTAGTTTCCAAAATGTTTTGAGTAAAATGCCAATCGTCTGCTCTGATGGTGTCCATGTGTTGAAGGTGTTTTTTTTTCGTTATTCATCAATGTCCCCATTAAATTGAAAATTAAAATGCGCGACCACTTGCCCGAAAGGATGATCAAGAACATGATTGAAGCGTGGGTAGTCAACCTGAAGCAGACCGTCGTATTGTTCCCATGAGCTTGTACCGCGCGCCACCTGTTTCATCTCATTACGCCACTTCCTGTGATAAATCGGCGAGGATCGATCTTTCACGGGGTGCATCCCAACCCCGACGATTCAGTTCTTCAGGAAATTCGAAAGTAAAGGTGTACTATTCTGCTGCAATTTCCTACGTTTCATTGGACATTTTAAGGGGTAGAAGTTGCACTAGAAATAATCAAAACAATTAGAGAGATTCTCGAAAATCGATCCATAAACTTTGACCTCCAATGAAGGTCATTTAATGAAACTCCCTGTTAAGTTGCTCATATTTTTCTGGAACAGGGAGAATATTTGTTGGTTGAAAATGTAGTAAGAATAACTAATGGCTCAAGAGATATATTTAATCAAGAACTTCTGAATATATCTGAATGGGTGGACAGCATTTAATAAGAAATTAATGCAAAAAAATCTAAATTTATGATTATACAAAAATTTTTGTACCTGTTACGTCAACGTGAAAAAAATGACATTTTGCCTCATTTTGGTTAATCGACTGTATTTTCATCAATATTAGGGTAAAGCTAAGGTTTAGCAAAAATTTCTACAGTCTAATGTACTCCAAAGACAGAGATCGATCGGTTTTGACCTTTTCTGACCCACCTCCACACAAGCTATGGACGCATTTAAGCCTTTATTTTCCTCAAAAAAAATTCATTCAATAAATTTTGAGTTGATACTCCCAAGCTGCCCATGGTACTCGGTGGGCAAAAAATTTTTTTTTTCTGCAGAGCCACCACGTAATGAAAAACAGTTTTTTCAAACTTCTCAAGTTTAGAGACAAAAACCTTGTTCCCTCTATTTTTTCAGAATTTCAATCAATCGGTCCAGTAAAACCACTGAACCGATCAATCTACCGATTCAGGCAGAACTTTGTGGAATATCAGGCTGTAAATTTTCTTATAACCTAAGCTTTTCCCACAATTTGACGAAGATGGCAAAATGGCATTTTGGCGGTAACGTTACAGGTGAAAATATTTTTTAATCGAACATAACATATTTTCACAGAAAATTTTCTGCAGAGATAGAAACCGCCTGTCGGATCGCAAGGTGATCAGTAAGTATTCGTAGTTCCGGATATATCGGCATTTGAGTAAAAGAAAATCTTTTTGCATTCAAAATTGTATATCTCGAAGACAATGGGCCTTAAAATGAGAATTGAAGCTGAATAAGCAGGCCTATCGACCTTTGCATCGGTCTAGCTTTGGAGAAGTTTTTCAATACCCGTAGAGCAACACAAAATGAAAAAATTTTCAACCAATAATTTCAAGAATTGGAATCTTCAAGCTCCAAATGTTGGTTTTTTAATTTTCTATACGACCATTTTCACTTGAATACTGAAAATTTTGAAAATGTTTTCTAATGTTGTGCCGGTAATACATGAAACAAAAATAGAATATATCTTGTTCCTTTGAACAAATGTTTGATTTTTGTTGCAGATATGCATAACTAAGAACCAGCAATATACAGGGTGATCGGGAGGAACGGACCAAACTTCAGGTGTGTATTCTATAGCTCGAAATAATATAAAAAACTCATATGTTGTTACCTATTTTCATTTGTTCTCAAACTACATATCATTATAAAAACAACATTTTCTATAAACAATAGTTTCATTTATTAGCATTATTTTAATAAATGCACGAAAATCCCCCATTAACCTCGAAACACATTCGTCTGCGAAGGTGTCTCGATGCTTTTCTGATTGATTCGTATTTTCTTTAGAAAGAAATGCCGTATTTCTAATGCGTCGAATTAGAGCATCCGAGTGCAACTTTAACTTTGTATACCTCGTTCTTGAGTAGCCCCACAAACAATAGTTCGATGGTGTGAGGTTTGGAGATCTTGGAGGCCACTAATACGACCACAGCGACCATCCATAGTCCGAGAAATTCTTGATCTGAATATGGTTGACCGTATTTAAATATTCTAATACCCTATATAGTTTGAAAACAATGAGATCGGATAACAACATATGAATTTTTTTGGATTATTTCGACCTGCAGAATACACACCTGAATTTGGTCCGTTTTCCCGACTCACCCTGTAGATAACTTTTATTTTCAGGGGGTTTTCGCATCATTCTCGCATAATAATTTATTCCATACAAGGGAATTGATTATAATAAACTGTCCTCCAGATATAAAGCGTAGAAGAATTTGGATAAATAAAATGAATTATACAATATATCAAAGATGCCCATGCGGAAAAAGATGGCATCAGGTGGCACAGACAGATCGTGTGGAGACATTTGAAAGGCCTACATCCAGGATGGATGAATAATGGTGAAAGAAGAAGAAAGATATCAAAGATAATATGTATGGAAAAGCGAACATGAATGACAGGTAATAGTGTTGAGTTGAAAGAAGCATATTTATGTTTGTAACTTAGTAAGGTGTATTTTTAAATTTTATCCTAAACATTATGTTTTTAACACATGTGCTACTAAAATAAATTATTATTATATTATTGTTATTAAGAAAACTGTAATAAAATCCTGCACCAAGGATGAATAAAAAAAATAATTGAAAACGAAATCATCAATGATTCAAACCTTGTCAATACTAATTTCTTGACTACTCACCATACTTTCTCTTAGGTAGAAAAAAAATCGATATGATGAATCTGTTTGTTTCGCAGAGTCGTTCAAAACTGCCATGATTCATACCAGCAGGTGCAGATTTTGTACAAGACTTTCTTAGACTGTTGCTTTTAAAGCAGATATTGCATTTTTGCCCCCTAGTTTTCATTCAGAAGAGCGAGTGATTTTTCGTGGCTCGCCTTCCATTACAAACACAGGCGCCATGAAAAGTTACATTTCTCGTCCTTATCAAATAATATAATAATATCACATATTATTCTTTCAGATATCAATGAATCCTGAACGAAAAAAATTGGAAGTCACCCCAGCAAAAGCAAAAAATTTTAAATTTTAACGAGCAATAAATATACTGCTCCACAAGAGTTAGGGATATCCGTTTCATCGTTTTGAAAAGTATGTAATCTTTGTCTAATTCTTTCGTCGATCTGGTCGCCTTTTTTCGGAAGTTTGGTTCTTTACATAAGCTACATGAATGTTCTTATGTTGAAATGGAGTAAGTTTATCAACGGCTTCGATTTGAAACGATTTTCTTGAAAATGCCAAAACGCCATCCATTTCGAGGGATAGTGTTATGGTATGGGCCGGATATGTTTCAACGAAAGCACAGATCTACACATTTGTCCTGGGGAATATGACCGCCCCACATTATAGGGAGCATGTCATTGCTTTGCCGAATTTTCAATCTGCTGTTGGTGAAACTTTTCAATTTCTAGACGATAACGCTAGACTGCACCGTGCAGCTATAGTTGAGAATGAGTGCGAGGAGCTTGGTATTACACATTCACCAGATTTGAATTGCATAGAACTTGCATGGGATATGCTCCAAAGAAGATTAGATAATCATCAACCTACCCTGAAATCTGAGAGAGCTTCTGCCCCTTTTATGGAAGCAATGCTTGAATTTTCTGGTAATAAAATTTCGTTATTTTAGTCATTTTTCTTAACCACGCTGTATACGATGCAGACCTACAGGCTAAAATTAATTTTATTTCCTGCAACTTGGAATCATATTAATATGAATTTCCATCACAAAATCTCATTTAAACTATGTTTATTTGCAATTTGAGTCAATATCACCTCGAATATCCTAACTCATGTGGAGAGCAGTTTAATTACACCGAAGAGTATTTTTGTCTTTGCTGAGATTTAGATTAATTTTTTGGGAAATACAGAAGATTTAAAAACACTATATTTGTGTCGGAGCCATTGCAAACCCATATTCATTAAATTTTTAATATTTTTATTCTTTTTATTATGCGAGTTACAACTCCTTTTCTATTGAACCTTCACTTCAGGAACACCCTTAGAAAATTAAAAAAAAAATAACATGAGTCATTGGTATTATTCGATTTGAATTTGAGAAAACCCTCACTCTCTACCATGTTTTTGGTTTTATATTTTTTCTAAACTAGTGAGGAAATATCTATTTTTTCAAACTTGACTTTTTTTGTAGTATTACTTTGCAATGGAAACGTTTCAAACCTAAACCAGATATTCTCTATTTATTTTATGCTTTTCTGCTTCACCTCTCCACTAGATGAGAGAGGTTTTGAGAAAAAAACGTTCTCAGGTATCGAGCTTCAAGTTCTTCTTATTAATGAATTGGTTGAGACTTTCGCGGCCATGGTTCAATGTAACCTGTTCTTTCGAGCATTTAGGCCGTCGTCGTAGATTAGTTCTCGACGTTTCGCCAGTTCGAGTGTCTGGCATCTTCAGGAGTTATATTTCAGGAGATGTTCTCACTGGACTGAACTACGACGACGGCCTAAATGCTCGAAGGAACAGGTTACATTCTTCTTAATATTCAACAATGTCTTCCGTCACAGCTTGGTAGACTTTATGGAACAAAATGACTTATTACCTATGATTCACCTGAATTATATGTTGTCACACTTATTGGAAAACCCATGTTTATTTTACTGCAGCAATACTTTTTTATTCTGCTGTGTTTTTTATTAACCAAACTGATAATGTTTCCCGATAGGAGCATTCGATTTTGCGAAAATGTTTTAGTTAATTTATAAGAGTTGTTCTTCTCGGAGCCATCAAACGAATTTTTTTACATATTTGAATAATTAGGAAACTTTTAAATTATAATTATTCATACGCATGTAGCTGTGAAGACTAGGTCGGACTATCATCAATATTTTCCTCTTCAATAATCACAAGAATTAAATCCAAATATTATCGTTACTTACCTATATTTATCTGAATTCTGAATTAATAATTATAGGTCCTTATCAGCATTTTGGTATCAATTCGATGGATCCACCTTCCACATTAGAAATCGTTCCGATTGGACGACTATTGAAAATCATCGTTCACATTTGTAGATCATTTGAAACGGAATTCAAAATTGTACGGTAAAATTTTTAATAGCACGTTCTTCAAGTGATTCTTGATTATATGTTCACCGAAATGGAATTGTCAGTTGATTCAAGGATTTTCCGATTTGAATAGCTAATGAATTTTTTTTATGAATTGTTCTGAACTTTAGAGTGAGTGGTTTCTGGTTGAATAAATGGATCGTGTTTGGAATAGAGTCTGTGTATTTCAGAAATGAAACTACTCATCGTATTTCGATTCCTTAGAGACAGCTCTTCCTGAGGATAATGTTTTAGAGCTCTTTTCACACGTTTTAGGATATCATGAGTATTAATGAAAAACTAAATCCTTAGTTTCAATTGTTAATGAAAATCGTCAGAGTATTGCCTATGTTTTCATCTGAAACGGACCTACATAACTATCCATCTTATAACTATCAATATCTTTTATATTGTCAACATCATGATTGTTTGAACTAGCCGAGAGAACAATTATTTCAATATAGTCAAATATTGTGTATTCATGTGTCAGTTAATTTCACTTCCACATCTTCCAATACGTTCCACAGAAAAAAAAATTAGAGAACACCACTGACTGGAGAACAATTTTAAGTGTACTTGAAATAATACTGGGACTCCTCTGAATATTGAAGAAGATTGATTTTTTCATATTCAAGCTACGGAAATACATTTTCAAGAAGGTCGTCGTGTTCACACGAATATAAGGTGTGAATGTAAAAACCAAAACTCAACAAGAACTGGAAGTTTGATGGTATTCTTCATTCATAGTATACTTGAAATCCTGGATGAACGCACTAACATACGGGATAACCATTTCTGGATGGTCTTTTATCCACAAAGTTTCCCTTAGAAAATATAACATAAAGGATACAGGGTGAGTATTTAGTCTTTCACTTGTACAATCAGGGTCTTGCTAGTGGATTTTTTTTATTTCACCTATTTTATCTCCCTTCATATGCATTTTGGGCCATGAGTTTTTTTATCTTTACCTATAGGTACTTATTTTGCAATGTACCCCGAGAAATCTAGGTACACATTTTTGACTCACCCTGTGTAATTGTAGAAAAGAAACGCTGGTATAAAAATTAAGAATTGAAAACGACGGTAGCACCTATCCATTCAAAATCGGAATTGTTCACCGTAAGGGACAACTGCTTACCTTGATGGATTTCTACGTCGGTGTATTCGTCTTGATTTTCTTGAATTTCCCTGGATGGAGGTCTTCTTCAGTGCATTGAGTATTTAAATATTTGAAAGTTCACAATAATGAAATAAACAAACTGAGGTTCGAATTCACTTGAGAAATGATAACGAGATTTGCGATATAGCGATAACGAAGGTTATAATTGTACTAATCGCACACAATCACACATGTATTGTCTTCTTCCCTTCGACCCCCGCGAACACAAGCTTGACACAATAGACTTGAACAGGTGCTCCGAGGACGCGCAACACAGAAAATTAAAATAATTAAATACCGAAGGCATTTTTTAGGAAGGCCATTCATCGAATTTAATAAACCCGAATAACCCAGTTTCCCAAACACCCTGTATAAATATATGTATTCGTGCCTCCGTTTTTAGCAGATTTTTGACATTGTTAGGGGTATTTAACCTTTACCTGACGCCCCCTTGTTTTTTGCTCGTGGTCACTCATTACAAAAGTTTAATAAATGGACTATAGTACCTAAACGGAGTAGTTTTTTTTCTTTTCATTTGATGATCATCAAATACTGCCTGTTGAGCAGCGCGATCGAAAAATGGGTTTTAAAACTTTGGATAAATAAAAGTTCCTAAAGCATGGAGGTCAAAGAACACCTAGAACCAAAGAGTTAAGACAAATCATAAAAGTGGAATATAAAAATAAAATTATTTCCAGATTCATATGGATCATGAAGTGACACCGTCAAAACTAGAATAAAGTAGAATAAAAAAATATCAACTAGGATAAAGTGGATACCAATTTACGAACGACAGGTAGGTATAAGAACTCGATGTTTAGGATTGACACGTGCTCAGGTAAATGTGCTTTAGGAACAAGTTCAAAAACCTCACCATCAACAAATAGATTAATAAAATTACCTGCGAATCTAACTACCTATAACCTTCATCAGGTGGCTTGTTTTGTGTGGATTCGAGTCAATTCCCAAGACAGTTCAATTTATGGGGAATCTATTGTAGCGGTTATTTATGTTCCGCTATCAACAATTCTGAAAATGATTCATTGTTATCTTTATTCCGTTGATGAGTTAGAGTAAGGTCTTCATTACCATACACTAACTTCGAGTTCATCTTAGGTAGTCAATGATAAGAAAAATACCATGGCTATTGACCTATTGAGGTAGTCAGTTGTTTCATTTCTTAACCTGCGCAACCAGCTTTGACTCATTTCATTTTTTGCTAATAATGCATCTTAGAAATCACCCGTCCGCCGTGATTTCTTGGTCGAAGAATGAATAATTTTATTGATGAATAGAATTCAAAAATATTTAAATCAACTCATAATTGATTTTCATGTGTCTGAGAAGAAAGGATAGGTAGGTACTCAAACAAAAATTTTAGTAGGACTGATATCTCATTCCACAGCGTCATCATTTTGCTAGTCAACTTCACTTTTTCACCACAGATCTTCTATCAAGTTGTTTTCGATTCAGTATGAACAACACAGGAGCAATCTCTTTAGATCTCTATTCATTGATGAGAATTATTTTCACAATTTCTCGGACTTTATTGTTTTCATCATTTGTGACGAAATTTCTGGATTTACTAACTGAACTTGCACTACAAAAATTCAATGACATCCATCTCATCTATACTTTTATATGAAGAGATACACATTATATGGTACTGCCTAAATCAGGAATTATATGACAAAAGGCTCTTCCTTGGCGATTAATGATTACTTTCAATTTTGATGAATATTCGTAGTCAATTTGAAATTGAAATATTATCTGGGAATTAGACGAAAAAATTGCAGTCAGGTTTAAACCAGGCACCGAAGCCTGCAATACATTATATTATAGACACCATAAAAAACATTAGTAAAGACCTTGATAACAATGTGTTTCAAACCCTTCGTATTACCAAAATGTAAGTCAGTTACGTACCGAAAATATATACACCTAACTCTTCATATTTTCAACTTTCAAGCACGAAACATCTAACTCAAGAAAAAATTGAAAAATATCGAGATTATCGAATTAAGGTAAACTGAAATCTATCTGGACCCGTGAAATCGATATACAGAAGGTTTAGGTTTTTTAATGCTTGTTGTTTCGTCACTATAGAAGTTGTTTTTTATATCAGATTTGAAACCTATAGGTTGCGTTCCAGAATCTACAAAACTCAGCTTTTCTCAGGGGGGGGGGCAAATAATGAGTTGATGAGCGAAGGCGAAATCAGTATTCGGTTTTGAACAAAAGCGGGCCAAAACTTCAGGGGGGCCAAGGCCCCTCCCTGGCCTCCCATCCTGCGAGCGCCCATGCCTGTACATGTCCCATTCCTAAAAAACTATTAGTGTTTTGTCCATTTTTTATTATGAACCGAAACGAGTATTTTCATCAATAAATTGAACAATGCACAGTGTCTTTATAAATGTAACATCATTGTGAGCTTTGATCTTTTTCTGGTTGACCTTTTCACAGTTCCATTCATGTATTCTTAGAAATATGTCTTGAAACAACCTTAATGAATGGAAACCACTAAATATTGAAAAAAAAGTCTCCCGATTAAGATTAATACAAATCACGAGCCTTCTAGGATGATACAATCATTTATAAAGAGCCCGTATTAATATGATTTCTTACGCATGAACACCAAGTCATTTTTTGACAAAGTTAAAATTAGATCTAATCGTAATCCTTACAGAGGAGTGAAAGCCTGTTTTCCTTCATTCGCTGTATTCTTAACAAAAAACATATTTCAATCTCTTTCACCCCAAATGATAATCATAGCCTTGATTTTCTTTTCCTAATCGAGTTTAAATAATTGATTGAATGGTAGGAGGTATAATTAACATAACAAAATCAAATGAGAATTTGATTAAATTTCAGTTTTCCATTTTGAAAATCATTCATGAACTATTCTGGACAATTGAAGCAAAAATTTTTCGAGTCATTCGTCATTCTCACTTTTACCAACCCTTATTCACTTTGAAAGAAATGTATTACAGGAGCACCGATATAATATTTATTTTGGAGTCGGCAGCAAGGAAAGGAGAAAAATAAATCAGATGTTAAAACCAGTATTATATTTATTTGCTCATTGGTAATTTCAACAGAAAATGGTTTATCAACAGAGGATTCTCGCAATTATACAATTAATATATACAATTAAAATAACAAAATACAAAGATACAATATAAAAAGTCAGTCTAGGAAAAGTTATACAATGGCGGCAACATCTTAATTTCAAAGAACCGCAGTAATATGCGCCAGCTAAGTCATATGGATTAAATTAACATAGATCACAATATTCAACTATCAAAAACAGAAAAGTCTCATGTGGTAACTTTCACTAAACCTGGCGCATAACATTGAAATTGCACATTCGTATTTCATGCCACCCACCGTACAGGAAGTTGACACTTAAAATGAATACTCTTCAAGAAACCAATAAAAATATCACATATCAATCAACATATTCACCCTAAAATGTATAACACTATTGTGCTTCACGACTTCAGATTTTCGTTCCGGTAATTAACCAGATACAGGGTGAGATTATTTAACTAAGTTTTCCATCGGCAAATGAGCATTACACTGTAAGTGTCCAAGTCGGTGGTGGCAATACCCTGAGAGGGTCAACATAAAAACACTCAATTGGCACCTAAATTCAAGTATTGTGGATTCATAACTGAGGTAGATTCGTCATTGATGATAGATCTAACAGAAAATATTTACACACTTGTAAACGGACTCTGAACAAATATCAAAATCTGCGTTGTAACATTATTGCGTATTATTACTTCAATTCACGGACAAACACTCTTTTCCACTTGAAAAATTGGAAACATTTATTTTCTCATTTCGTGAAATTCATTAAAGTAACTAACGTTTCACAAAAAAATGTTCCTGGACTGTTTTATTTTTCTATAGTTTGAATTATTTACAAATATGGACAAATTTTCAATTATATTTTGAACTAGTAAGGTTGGTTTTTGTCGGAGATACCATTTCATCACTGAAAAATTATAAATGATCCAATTTGTCACAACGAAAAAATCGGAAGAAGATATGTGTGATGGAATTATATTGCTGACAAAAACCATGGTACAAATACAATACAAACATTTTTTCGTGAAAATCGAAACCTGACAAGATTCTAGAATCTATTATTTATACAATATCAATATATTCTCAATCTAAAGTTTTGTACATCCACTTGATAATATAATCTGATATAAATATTTAATAATTCTATTTCATCTGAGATTCTGAGGTATTGCTGTTCTGAGTAGGTATTGAATTGAGTTATTGTGAACTATCAACTTTGAGCAATTTTAGTTACATATACTCTGTAGTCCTTATGATCTTTCAAAATATCAGGAATTTTCACGTATCAATTATAAAATTATATGTACAAGTAATGAAAGTATTCATCTAAATTTACAACATTGAGAAAGAAAGTGCCAAAGTGCTAACGAAAACTCTAAAAAATGATCATTCGAGATCACCGCCGTCTACCTTTAGTTGGTGCTCCTCCAGCCTTCATCAGTGCCTTGCGTTTGTGTGTCTCGACATGTTTGAGCATATGATCTTTTCTTATGAAGCCTTTATTGCAAGTCTCACAATAGTGTGGTTTAATCCCAGCGTGGCAAAACATGTGTCTTCTCAAGTCGGTTTTATGATTGAATCTCTTCTTACACTTCGGGCATTTGTGGGGCTTATTTTCTCCGTGTTTCTCCACATGAATATCATAGGCAGCCTTGTCATGGTATCTCTTTCCACAACGAGTGCACTTGAAGGGTTTTTCGCCAGAGTGCGAATTTTTGTTGTGCTGAGTAAGGTAGCAAGCCTTATTGAACTTCTTATCGCACTCGAGACAAACGAATTCTCCAACAGGTTTTTCCTTGGATGGTGTGATTTTGACCGTGCTATCCGGTAGGATTTCTTCTCTGATCGTCAATGCTTCTTGTTCGTGATTTTTCGAATAATTCAACCATTTGGTACCATCAAGAACGTTGTTGTTGTTGTTCGCTAAGTCAAGGTATGGAGAATCAGGAAGGACGTACAATGTATCGGCTGGATACACATAGATGCTGTTGTCTGTCTCCGTTAATCGGTTATCATCGAACTGATTTTCTTTGTTGAAGTCCTCTGGGATAGCGACGGCATTTTCATAAGTTTCAGTTAGGAAGACATAAGGGTTCGTTACCGAAACCCCGCCCCCCACGTTCGCATCATCGTAACTCCTGTTTCCGAACCTGAGAGATTGGATCTCGTCGAAGCTCGGCAAAATTTGCGAAGTACGGTTGAAACTGGTGCTGATGAATTCTTCACCAATAGTACTGAGGCTGCTGATAGCCATATCCTGCGTAACGTGGGGGGCCTCCTCGTTTGGGTACATCTGAAATTGGCTGGGCTCCATAGACATTAGATGAGGCGCCATACTGAAACCAGGGGGCATAGTGTGAGAATTGGAACTGAGTGGGAGCAGACCCCTCGACTCCATGTTCATTGTTGAGGGGCCTGCCTCCCCATTTGGGGAATTGCCATTAGAAGTCAGATTGTTCAAGCTTAGCATTGGGCTCACCAGGGTTGGATTCTGAAGAATATTCGTATTCAACGGTGGCACATTTGGAATCGGCTGCCGATCGTACGGTCCATTTGGAGGTTGTTGGAGGTGACTTGGCATGGGAGCCGGTCGTTCGTATTGCGGCATATGTGGATTGCTCCCATCGTCCAATCTGGAATCGCCGTTCGGGCTATTAGATGTGCTGCCATCTCTGCTGTTGGCATTATCTCTAGCTGGATGATGATGGGCACTAATCGGAAGAGAGGCCGGATCGGGTTGGCCGCTGGACTTGACAGCGTTCTTATGTAATGTAGTATTGTAATGCCTTTTCAAATGACCTGAACTAGTGAACCACTTGTTGCAGGCAGTGCAATTATAAGTTTTCGGTCTTCTAGCTTCGTTAGATTTCCAAGTAGCACTTTTCGTAGGAGCAGTTGGTGCTGAAGCAGGTACATTAGGAACTTGAGATGAAGAGATCACAGCATTAGTTGACTGAGAAGGTAAATGATCGAATCCACCAAAAGTGGAGGTTGGCGACATTCTTTGAGACGAAGCAGACCCATTACTCATGAAATCTTGACTCGAGGCTTGCACAGGTTGGAATAACTTCTGATCAAGAACGTTCGTTTGACCGAATCTTTTAATCTGTTCATTGTTCAAAGCCATTCGATCTTGAAGCTGAGCTTGAAGATTAGTTTGTTGCTGCGACCAATTACCCACCAAGGATGAAACATTGTGGGCTATTTGGGAGGTCTGATTCGAGTTGTTTCTTTTGTCGTCTTTCGAAAACACTTGATGCGAATCCAAATCTAGGATTTCACTCTGCTCTTCAGTTTTCATGACGGTATTCAATTGCTGTCCTTCGTTACCAAAAAGATAATGCTGGCTATTTTGATATGAATTCAAATGTGGAGCAGGTGTCGGTGGATGTGCCATGTTTATGTGATCTACTAATTGGGAAGCTGAGTTGCAAACGTATCCACATTTATCACAGGTTTGTGGGCTTGGTGATGGTGTAGGCTGAGGAGGGTAAACTTGGCCTGACGAAATTTGGACAGAAGAAATTGGAGCTTGCTGAGGTCGATGATAAGGGTTATACCGATAAGAATTACTCAAACTAGCAGACGGATGGACGGGATAATCTTGTTCATACGCTTGATTCTGATTTACAGAATCCATTTGTGAAATGGGGTAAAAAGACTGTTGTTCATTCAAAAGTGGATAATTGGAATGAAACTGTTGATTTGGAGATAACTGTTCTACTTTTACTTGTTGGTAATTATGGTAATGAGGAGAAAAAGCTGAATTTTCATGACTTTGATATGGGGAAGAACTATGATTAGATTGAGGGGTTGGAGGATGTCCATAGACATGTTCAGGGGAAGTTCTGTTATATTCAACTTCGGATTTGGCAACAGAATCTGAATTTTCTGAGGAATTACTATTATTCATGGGGAACTCACGCTTGATCATAGTGGTTTTGGCATTGTTGTTTTCTTCTTGTTTCAAGTTACCACCTTGTGCACTCCATTTGTTCAGCAGATTTTCTTTGTGGGAATACTGTAGATGAACATCTAACGATTCTGCGGAATTCAAGAATAATCCACATTCTTTGCATTGAAATGGATTACTGGTTTGTTGCTGCTGCTGCTGTTGTTGTTGTTGTTGTTGTTGTGAAAAATGCACACCACTAGTATTCGCCATATCACTCATTGAGTCTATTTAATTAAATAAAAGTTCTAAACTAAAAATACCACATAAAACACTGATTTACTGTCATTAACTATTAGTCCTTAGTCCCGGAGGTTTAACTTTCGAAATAAACACGATAGAAACAAATGTTTTTTTTTGAGACATCACTCAAAACACAACTTATAACGAACGAAAAGTAAAAAGGCTCGAAGATTTAACTTAGCCCATCACTGTTCTCTTTCAACACAGAGGATTTAAGTCTCTTTCGGCCTCTTTCTTTATAAACACTAGTACACCGTTCCGTAAATTCCTGAAGATGGTATCGGAACAGGTTTCCATCAGAGACCCACAACAGTCCCCAACTAAGATTCAACGCAAACTGAAGACTCAGACTCCAGATCTGTGCACAAGTGAAATTGTGAGAGTCCGCCCCGCCTGAAATTCCAGCCAATCGTGGAGCTCTATTTGATGTACTCAGGGTGGAAGGGGGTAAGATGCTGCATTTTTGAACATAGATTGGTTTTGGATTTTGAAGCTTATATTGGATGCGTTTACGTCACTATTTTCTGAGAAAAAGTGCGTTTCCTGTAAAAGTATTCGAGGTAGGACCCGTTTCATAACCAGCTATTTTTCTGGCACTTTCTCCAGAGAATGGGTATACAAAATCTATTTCAGACCGTTTGCAAATAGTAACAATACAGTAAGTTATGAATCATTCACTTTAATTGATATGATTATTACACATACTTTCAGGCATGAAACTTGTGAATGTACAGGATGTTGAGATTTCGATGATTTACTACTACATCTCCTATAAATTAAAAGAGGTAGAGTAGAAAAAAACTGACAAACATGTCATGTTCTGTTTTTTCGAAAAACATAAATCGGTGAACACTTCCTCGGTATTGTGACTAATCTTTCGAATTGGGTAGTTTTTGCAGTACTTTTGACCAGTACTATCGAAATTTCAGTGCAGTCTAGAATTTGAAAACAATAATTTCAAATATAAACCATACCTAGTGTGCAGTTAGATTTTTCTCAGAGACAATTCCGAAAAAGAGAACATGTTAGTTTTTTCCTATCTCTTTTGATTTTTTAGATGTAGTACTAAATAATCGAAATCTGACCACCCTATACTTATACCTACATCGATTTTTTAAAATTTCGTCAAATACAAAAAAAGATTTATGACAAAACATGAAAAGTTAACGTAAGATATTTTTTGAGACATTGTCATTTAATGAGAATGTGTATATAAGATATGGTTTTCAGTTTCATCTTGGAAAAATTCGGATGGAAAAGAATACCTACCATTTCATTAACTAACCATATTAAATAAAAAAAAATCTCTGGAAATAGTTCTTTCAGATTCATCCGTCACCTTTGAACAATATTTACTTCTCCTTAGGTATGATCATTCCGAAATTGGAATTTGTTTATAAGCCTTTCTGATTTTGTACAAATAAACAAATGATTCATTCATAAAGTACCCAGTTGTAGATTATCATTCATATTTAATATTTTCGAGATTTTTGTTACTGGCTTTTCTCTCCATTTACTGTAGAAATATTTGAACAATCTATTCTTAGGATCAAAAGAAACAGTTTTTTTCTTTACCATATCTTCGAATTCAGCCTACATAAAGAGATTTCAAACTTTCATAAGGAGCTTTGCCACCCTTGGAAACATTCTGAGCATTCGATCTACCACTTACACAAAATTACAAAAAATTAGCAGGAACTTGACTCGCATTCAGTGAAATAGCTGATATAGATTTTTGTAAATGATAAATTAATCGGAAAATGCGGTTTTCACGACATTTTACTTACGAAGAATAATTTAATTTTGATAAATGAACAGACATTCATTAAATAGCATTTAACTTACTTTTAACAGTGGGGTTTCTGGAAATTCTGGTATAATTTTGAAAAGTACTGGTCATAACGAAAAACTAAAACATGTGACAGGAATTTTGTGTTTATAGATGAAAATTAAAATATATTATCCGAAAAACATCTCATTTGATAAAACCAATCACAATCACAAGGTATATCTGAAAATCACATTTTTTATGGATTTACAACATCTTGTATTTTTTCAGATGAGCCGAATGGAGTTGAATTAGTGAAGACAAAAATTGTTTTTATAATCACAGTCTCATGCAAAAATGATTAATATTTGCAGCTCTTTTCTCATAATATTGCGTCTTAAACAATTTTCACATCCGACCCTGCTAAAAAGGTATTATCGAATATTTGACATCTCAGAAATTATATTCTTTACGTTCTTCTGAAATCATGATGGTTAAACGTACAACATCTGTGGAAGTTATTTGAAAATTCAACATATTCATTGAATAACTTGAACCAATATTTAGTTTCTCAATGTGTATCACAAAATTATACCTATTTCATAAACCAAATTTATCTATAATCTCTCAATTTATATGAATTTAATAGATCCCGTTCGAACTCATCCATGGTGTTCCAACGATAAATCAAGACTTCGATTTTCGGACTTTAGAATGGAAATGTGGAAAATCGCTCGGACCCGTCAATTTATGATTCGAGGAGGAACAACTGAAACTTCAACCGCCTAAGGGGGGTGAGCACAAACCGAGGCACAAACCCTTGATTTTGAATAGGGATGAAGGGTGTTGCAATAACTAATATTGAAAATCGTATCGAGTACTGTCTGATCTTAAATTTCGCTTCAAAATATCCATCGATAGTGGAATAACAGATAAGATTGTGGAAGATTACATGAATCTGGGTCCACAGAGTTCCGAGTGCCAACATATTGTGATGAAATATCACCATGAAATCTGTGTAAAACTGGAATATTCCCGCACGATTTTGTTCTCTACCGGGTGTCCCATAATTAGACCGACAAACTTCTAGTAGATGTTCCAGACATTATTTGAGACACTTTCGACGAAAATCATATAGTACAAAAAATGCTTCGTTAAGGTGCTAGGGCCTCCTGAAGCTGAAGATGACTCCCACGCGACACTCTTTGTCACATATCTCTCAAGCGGCGTCACCTGAAGTGTTGAAATTTCACACATTGTCTACTATCAAGAGTACGCATCGGAAGGTTCGAATGAATTTTTTTTCATCTCCATCATAAGCGTATCATTCTGGGGGAGAGCTGTATTTTTAGTGACAACTTTATGACCTTTCATTATTTTACAAGTCTCAAATTAAATTCATAAACTTTAAATTTTTTCGTGGAAAATGATGCTCTTGTGTGACATCGCCCAGTTGCACCACTTTGGAGAAAAACGGATTTGAATTTTCTTTCTTCGTGATTTCTTCTTCTTCTTCTGGTGCCTTGTCTGTCTTCAGACGTTGGCTATCATCATAGATACGATATTTTGGAATCCTTCTCTATCGGCTGCTGCGCGAAAAAGTTCCTCGGCCGAAATACCACACCATTGCCTGATATTGCGAAGCCAGGATAGCTTTTTTCGTCCTATCCACCTTTTACCTTCAACTTTTCCTTGTATTATGAGGCGCAACAGCTGGTATTTAGATCCTCTTATTATGTGTCCAAAGTACTCCGTTTTTCTCTTCTTTATGATATTCAGCAGTTGCCGACATTTAGTTAAGTACAAATAAATCTCAGTAGCTCTTTAAAAAATAAACTTCAAGGGAATTAAATGATTTTGTGTTGTGATTATTTTATGAGGCAAAGCTCTTATAAAATTATTGAAATCAAGTTCAATAAATTCATATTCCACTCACTTCATTATGATTTTCCACATAACGAAGATTGAGTATAGGTACTCAACGAAATGAAGATTCAAAATCAATTTTTCTCAAAACCAGTGCAACTAGGCGAAGTCAAACAAATACACATTTTTTCAAGAAAAAATATCAAAGTTTATGAATTTGATGTAAGACAGATTTTTTTTAGAAGGTTGACGATAAGGTTGACAAACTCAAACTTTTATAATAACAGTCCTCAAATTTCGCATGCTTCAACGTATCTTATGTCGAAGAGATTTTTACAAAAATGAATTGAATTGAAAGAAATCAATCAACTCAATCGGATAACAGGAAATGAGAATTATCAAGAGATTCACTCCATTCTGACTAATTGTCCAACCGTTTGGTGAGCCAGTTGATGTGAATATCATAAAAACTTAAAACCGCACAAGCTATTCATTCAAATTCGAAATTGAATACTTCTAGGAATACGTATTGTCCAAACCCCAGATTAAAGAGGACCTTTATTAAAGAAAAATCTCTATTCATTGCTTCCGAAGTAACATAATGAAGGGTCATAAATTTTCGAAGTCATTTACAATCATTAACAGTAAATCTCGGTTACACAAATCGACATATAGCTAAGGTACTTAGGTCCGTTTTACTATTGAGTATTTAAATTGCAGGGTATTTTGTTCTTTGTCTTTCCGTGCCTCAGGCTTTTGTAGGCTCTAGCAAAATACACAATGTCGGTTATTCAAATGATAATTTATCTGTTTATCTCATTCTGGAATGAAAAACTTCCATAGTTCATTTCGTCATGGCAAAAATCCTTGTTTTTATACAATTTTGTATTTACATCGAAAAAGCCAATATGATGGTCAGCGCAAAATTTTAAGCTATATCAGATTTGATCTCGCGAAATAGTGAAGGGTTTAGTTTATGACAGTTATTTCAAAACATAGTACCTCTAACCTTTGAAAGATGATAACCAAATGTAATTCGCGGAATTTCATCTGGTAGAACTTTCTTTCTTTTTGAATACCTACAAATACGTCAGAAGACATTGAATATACTTTCATATGAAACCTAGTTATGATTCCAATCAACTACGAGATGATAATTTTGCATAGCATTCGTGAATTTACTATGAGTTTTTAAAGTCTTTTGTAAACTCTTTTGATTCACCTTTCCAGGAACCTTTCAACGTGTATTTTTTGTTGGCACCGAATATTTCGTTGCATTTTATTTCCCACTAATATAATTTTAATGCCTTATAATTAATGTAATGAACCCTGATTGAAAACTTGTGTGAATATATGTAATTATGATGATTGTTAAGAAGCGATTTCTGGGAAACCTCAAAACCTGAATGGTTAAGCTGCATTAGATATCGCACTTATTGGGATATTGCATGTCGACTGCGAACTATCCAACAATTAATATTTTCCGAATAGAAATTAATTGTGACACCCTAGGTCACGCCATTCATTCCCTGAAGATAATTTGAACAGACGAGACGTGAGTTCAGACGAAAATGTCAATGCCAACTTTTCAAAATCGCTTTTAATTGCAGACTTACAAGAATTGCATCCACAGCTTCAGTCACATGGAAACACCACATTCGGACGGAGCATTTTCGGCTTTTATCAAATGATTATGCTAAACAGTTTTTTACGGGGTTTCGGTAATAAAAATTATGTTCGAGAACTAATTTTCAATGCGAAATATTCCGCGCGACCTTATGTCTAGCTGGGATTTGAATATTTCGCCGTGAACAGTGGCGGATGGGAGAATTCAAATCTGCAGAACGTTGCATTTTTTCGGGAATCGCTTGAGATGTTTATGAGATGCAGTCACGATGTCCCAGTTCTCAGCTTTGCTGTATTATAATGCCGTTGATTTAATTGGTTTGGAATTTGAAATTTGAAATTCGCAACTGATTTATTAGCCATTTCGGCAAGTTTTAATGATAAAAAATATAGCAGGAAAGGAATCCTTGGGAATTCAACTTTCACCTTTTCGACAGAATCAGTTTTTTGTTACATAGGCAGGGTCATACAGACAAAATTCTTCTCATGAACGAACATGATTGGTAGCCCAACTGATTAATTGGATAGATTTTGTCCGTAAAAAAAACCAATTGTTCGTCCTTCGGTGGGATGTCGCTCTAAGATTTCAGAGAAAAGTGCCTGTTTTCAATTTTTAAGTTCCTTCAATTTTAAAATTTCTTCAAGTTCTTCATCTTGGTCATTCTTGGTTACATAACAGATTTCAGTTTCTTAAAGCCGTCCTAAATTGAAAGGCTGAATTTTGAGATTTTGTCAGCGACATCATGCTTCGAATCACAGAACGAACGTTGAATATGTTATAATCAATGCTTCTACATTCAACTTAATTTGGGGTTATTTTCTTATCTTGTACCTATTGTGTTTTATTTCGAAATCATTTATATTCAACATTCCTAATTCGGCGATCAGACTTATTTTTTTTCATAATGGAATAAATGAAATTTTGAGACAGTTCGGAATGGTCCGTTCAAGAAGTTCCAAACATGCCAATAAAAAAGTTTCTCTATTCTAGTATCCTAATGAGTTCATTACAGTACTAAAAGCAGTGCTGTAATGAAGTAATCACAGCATTGTTTTCAGTCATATTTCTTGTTTTATGCTTCTCAACTCTGACTTCCGATCGTATCATTTTTCAACACACGTCAATTCAAATTCCGTCAAATTTCGTAACAGTCACACCAACTGCCAAGATACAAAACAAAAGTCACTAGAATGTTTAATCTGTATTTCACAAAATTTGACTGAAATAGATAAAATATCGTTTAATACTCATTGTAGAAGGCAATTCCAACACTCATGCGTTCGAAAACTTGCTCCTTCGTTGCTCATTTTCGAACTACCTATTCGTGTTGGAACAGGAGCCCATTCTGCAACTTGTTTCAGAATATGTATACTTTTATTGTATAAGAGTAGGTAGATCATCTACAAGAATAAGATGTTATGGATTTCTTCTATTGATTTCGTTTCACCCTTTGCTGCACGAGTTTTCAAACAAAAGAACATTGCATGTAATTCATGAAATAAAAGACTGATTTGAAATTTCATTCGATGTCTTGCTCTCTGTTATGTTGCAAATTGTGAATTCCTTTAAATGAGCTTTATTTTACACTTTTTGATTTTCAGGATACCTTTGTGGTCTGAATGAGCCGGTAAAGTCCAGCTGAATCCACCGAAGGTATTGTCGGTTTCAAAAAATGACTGTTTATTAGGATTTTGATATTCTCTGAAAATAGCTAATTAAATCTCTCGAAGCAGGGCCGTCGCTACTGGGGGGGAGGGAGGTGAGCCTCCCCCCTCAGAGCAGATTCGTAAGGGCTCAAAATTGATCTCTCATCATTGAATAAGTACATCAAAATATGACAAGCAAATGTAACTTGCCAATTATGAGTTATACATAAGCTGCTTGCAATGCTATATCTAGTCGATTCATTTGAACTACAGCGATGTCAATGTAAAAAGCCTCGTTTCGGAAAGATTGTTATGCAGTGAATCCCCGAATTGCTGGCCATTCTTCAAAATCATTCAATAGAAGGAAGACAAACATAATCTTTTATTTATTGAATTTGAAGTTTCAAATAAAAAAACATTCGAAGAAAATAACGGATTATGAATACTCGCCAGAACAAATTCAAACCGTTTGCGGCGGAATTCAGAAAGAGGGCGCAAAAAAAACTTGATCAGACAAAAAGGTGCAAATGTGATCTAGAATACATGGATCGAAGCCGGTTGCTATAGACAAGAAGATTTTATCCTATAACTATTAATATTAGTTTTGGACACTTTTCACCTGCTTATTCATTATTTACTCTAGTAATTGTCACGTGGAGACTTGATTTGTTTTCAACATAGGTGATCGAATTCTTTACTTTGTTTATTTCTTCTGTTCAATAATTTTTTCAAATTCGTAAAATAGGTTAACTTGCACTGCCTACAAAACTTGTATGAAATTTTGCGACGGCTATTCATCATATATTCATAGAATTCTCGTCATTAAAGATTGAGTTTTTGTGGTAATAGTTACAAACACAACGATGAAATTCATTCATTCAATGATTCAACATTTCAATTAGAGTTATTCATAATAAAAGTGTAAAGGCATTACCTGATATTTCTCCACGTTTCCAAAATTCAAATTTTTGAACGAACGAGTTTTATTTTTGTTTTAATCTTTTTGTACAAGTTTTATCCATTATTGTATCTAATTCACCGAATTTTTATTAATTGATGGAATATTTCTATAAATATCGTTCAATGAAATTTTCATTGAAAAATGTGGAAGGCATGTAATAATCAATATAACCATAAAAACTGTGCTAGAATGAAATATTCTCGCACGATTTTGTTCTACAAGATGAGGCAAAATGACCGGATTTGACACAAAATTCGAAAAAATAGTTATTTCTCTAGGTTTGTTCTGCCACATCTTGTAGAATAAAATCATAAGAGAATAACTCATTTTAGCACATGGTGATATTCATGATTACATCTGTCAAATTTATGCGAGAGAAAACATTTCTGCCAATTAATATTTCTCAATGCAAAAATCACTGAATGTTATTTATGGAAATATTCCATTAACTTCAATAAAAATTAAATCAATTGGAGAAAACAACGTATAATACTCGTACAGCGAAGTAATATTCTAACACTTTGAACTCGTGGAAGAATATCAGTGCCTTCTGTACTTGTATTAGAAATATCTTTCAATTTTTGTGCAATAATTTGCATTTTTGTGTTGATTTATAGCTGATTCCTTGATAAACTGTATTTTCAATGTCTTCCAATATAATTTCTTTTTCATAAATTTGAATTTTTTGATATTTTGTTGAATGAGGTGGCACAAAAATTCCAAAATCCATTTCTGCCGCCCCCTGGGAAAAGCTTTCAGCTATGGCCCTGTCTCGAAGTGCCAATAACATAATTTTTCACTTAGAACAAGTGCTCAAAGTACAGTGAGCTGACCGAAAACAGGACGAAGGAACACAATGAGAGGTTTCAGTATTCCAGAAGGACTAATCTGGACAAATGAATATTTCTCGATAGAGAGAAAATAGATTTTACACGGTGATTAGTTCCCATGTATGCATCTGAAACTCAAGATGAAACCAAGCAAGTAATAAGGAAGGCCGAACTGAAAGCCTTGACAACAATTAAAAGCTTTAAATTGCATTTGCAGTGGTGGTATGAGGAAAAAGTTGAAAGTGAAATATTCAATAAAGTTGGTCCCTGCCAAAGCTGGGATCATGTGGACATAAGGAACAAGAAGCTAGCTTCCACTGCTAAAGGTTCCGTATGATTGAGCAATTGACTGTGATTTTCTGGAATTCTAAAATCTTCGGGAATCTCTATACTCCGTTCAAGAATTATTGTCACTAGGCAGGCCTTGAGAATTCAGTCCCTTCTTAATTTTTATTTCTAAAATTAACAGACCATCACAGAAATTATATAAATGATACCTGGAAAAATATTTATTATTTTTTCATTTGGGGTTTGACAAAAGTTATATTTTTTTAATGAATGCTAATGCTCCATAACAGAAATTCCCCATAATGTATTTCTGTATAGAAAATTAGTTATACTTGTTTTATATCAAGATTAAACACCCTATCGTAGTGGAAAGGCATAACTCCAATGAATTTTGACGGGCTGAATATGAGGAATAGGGGTTTATTCAGTAAAAAATTTTCGTAACGCCATCCATATTCAAGATACAGGTGTAAAATTAATTGATCTTCAAGTCCGCTCGGAATTTAGCTCAATAAATCTAATATCAAAAAAGTAATGTTCAAAACAACTTGGTACGAACCGTGTAACTGTCGCCCTCTATGAGAGTCAGACATAAAAACAAATTCATTAGATGTATCAGCTTCCAAAACATATTCGTATAAAATTTAATTACAATGTTGCCAGTAGTTTCGGTAATATCGTAAAAAATGTGTACATTTTTGTCATCTTCTACAACTATCCTAGAGAGGATCTGACTTTTACTCGTACATATATATATTTTTCATTGAAGGGTAACCAATGTAGTTTGAACTCCCATAACCAGTTTGTTGACTATTTCATATCCAGGGTGTTTTTCGTCATGATTTCTGATAATATGTCTACTTCTTTCGGAAACTTCCCATTATCGTCATACTGCTATTCGAGAGTTCCCTGAATTTTCTGCTGAAATCGAAAGCCTACCAAAAATTCCTGATGAGGATATATAAATTAATCTCAGCATATTTCAGCTATTTTTTTTAAACTCATTTTCCTGAAATGACTCTAGTAAGAATCGAACCTGTACCGACGACGTGGTTCTCCAAAAAAGGTTTTGTGATACTTAATAATGCACAACATATACAAGGTGACTCTTTGGCTTCTACATATAGGTCGAAAGAAAGTTTTTTTCTTTACCATTGTTACCGATTCAGTTCGGTTGAGAAAAAAGAGGTTGTTGAATATCCATAAAAAAAGTTGTTTTCTAATATATCTTGTAAATGATTTTATCGAATGAGATAATTTTTGGAATATTGGATTTCATCGAACCCAAAATTGAACTCAATTGTTTTAATTTTTCATTTGAACTAATACATATCATTACATTCTATTGTTCCAGAAATTCAAAGAAACCAACTCTTGATTGCTATTTAATATATATTCGGCCATTTTGAAAGATAATAGTATTCTTCGTGAAAACTCATTAAAGGCGCATTTTTGAGGAATTAATTGTGTGAAAAAATCTATATCAGAAAGATAAAAATTGGTTGCTTTGGCTGAATGCAACTCTGTTCAAAAGATTCTTCGAATTGATTTTCTGCTCCATCTTTAGAAACGAATTTTATATCAATCTTGAATTTTTCTTCTGATGATCCTACTTACATTAAAAAATGATAAAAACAATCGAGTGATAAAATTGGAAACAAAGAAAATAATAACACATAAAATCAGTCGAATGTTTCCAATTCACGAAAAAAAGGTTTAGTAAGTTTCTTACCTAATACAGAGATAATACTTTCCACGGCTTTCCATACCTCCACGATTTTGTCCCTCTAATTTTTGCGATTGATACGTCACTGTTCTGTTTGTTCCCAAGGACCAGATGGATGAACGTTCTTTTTTGGCCTCGTGGCAGATCATTTAAATCGAAATAACATGACGTAAGCCAAATATAAATGCATCATGCAATTTGCGAGTTCTGCAAGGACAAAAGTACGTTTACCTCATCTCATGAAAGACGTTCTATAATTACCAGACGGGTAGACGATCACTTTATAGTTTCGTATTCTTTTATTCGAGGTGCCGAAACTTAAATTAATGCAGAAAAGTCTACCGGTTTTGCAACAACAAATAGTTTCTTTTTGATTTCAATTTGAATTATCACTTAATAAGTGAATTCTTCGCAGTGGATTTCTGGGATTTCCACTTCATCAGAGTGAAATAATTAATTGGAAAATCTTTCATCAAAATGAAAATCAAAATTACTGAAACTTCACTGGTAAAAATTAAATATCTGTGACTTGCGGTATTCTAAAACTTGTGGGTGTGAGTTGGGAAGTGATATATAACACTCTGACAACACTTCAGAATAATGTTTCAAAATATTCTGAATTTTCTCGAAAATATGAAATATCACAAGAACTTTATAAGTCCGACTTTTGAAATTACCCGCAACAAGAAAAAAAAAGCTACCTTACATTTCGAGGATATTGAAAAACAAAGTAATATCCATCACCAGGAGTATTTCACTAACCATTATATAATGACGAATATAAACGAGATAAATTTGATCTAAGATGTTAGATCTAACTGTGTGTAACAATATGTCATTTTTCGATCTAAGTTCAGGAACCTACATCTGCCAAGTTAAATCAATTTAGTTTAATAACTGAAATACAAGGTGATTTATATTTGTAACTGAATTTTCAATTTTCATGAACCTTAAATTATTGACGATTGTTTTTCGTGACGGAAGATTGACAGTCCAACTGATTCATCTAACTGATAAAAATGAAATCCAGGATTGTTTTATCATTATAAATTAAAAATAAGAGTCAAGACAGGAATCTTTAGGTCTCAGTGAACATTATACATATATGGAAACAGATACAGCGAAAAACTATCTATCTAATGAAAGGGAATTAAAATGGTCCAAATTGTTCTTAAAAGAATTCACGCTACCACTGCCAGAGGAAGCTGGTTCCATTAATGAAAAACTCGCTGAATAATGAAAATTTGCTGGGTACAGTTGTTGTTTTTCAAATAGAATACTTCGTATATATCGACGTAAAAAAATCCTTAATAACTCAAGATTTATTCATTTTATGTGCATTGACATGTTAGAACACTATCATTATTTTTCTTCGCAGAATCCAATGCAAACATTAAAAAATAGGGTTCTAATTCGAAAAACGAATGTTATGAGCCAATCTTGATCACAATTTTTGATCCGACAAACGAGACGAGTTTTTCAAAGTTATGGAAATTTACAATACTTCGACAGTCTTCGAGTTCCAACTGAGAAAACGCTTTGTGCATAAGATATTTAGAAAAGGAATAACCAACATAATACCGAATACTCTTTTCTTCCTTTTTTCAGTTTTTTCTTCATATTTTGAAAATTATTTCAATCGGAATGTGTTCAGGATTGAATACTTTATCAAAATTCAGAAAAACAGAAAAAAAATTATGAATTTTTTTTTCATACCCTGTATAAGTTAAAGTGGTCAGTCTTCGAGGAATATTTTAGCTCGGTAGATAATATCGAACAATATCATAATCCCAAATTTCAGATTTCAAATAGGTCCAGTTCTCCAGAAACGTCTAAGGCCGTCTAACTTGGTACACCCTGTATAAGACAAACAAAACACTATGAAAATCGTTTTGATCGCTTTGTACGATCAGTGTGAGTGAATCATAGTTCTAAATACTAAATATCAATAAAAAAACACGATAGATGATAATATTGATGAGAATATTTACCACCGTGAAACCCCTCGTATATGGTAGACAGGAAATGATGACGAGTAATTAATACATATTAACATTGAGAGGAAGAAAGCAGTAATTTTCGAAAATCTCATATTCAATTTATTCGACCATGCAGTTAACTCAAAATAGTTTTGGAAAAAGTGTCATCTTCGTTTGAAATTCGAAAGTAGCAGGTAAATTCGAAGTTTTTTTCCTGAAACTGTTTTGTTGCCTAACAATGAACGAACACTCAAATTTTGCACTTCAAAAACAATCAGGTCATTTATTTCAATGGATTTGCGCCTGATAAACTAGTGCAGGATATTACATTAGGACAATTGCAATTTTTTTGTCTCAGATGAAAATTCTCAAAAATTGGAGAAAAGACAGATTATTCTAAAAAATAAACTTCAATCGGTATCTAAATTTGAATCGATATGTACGAGTATTTTGAAGAACGTTCTTAATAGTTACAGAAAATTGCTTTTTTATAAGATAATACTAAGGTTCTTCTTCTTTTTGTTGTCGATTGGATCCATATTGGACAAAGTACATTTGTATATTTCAAATTTTATTTATTTATTGTTCGTTTCCCCGACAATTGCAGTAAAAACTCTGAATTGTCCGATTTCTCTAAGCTTGAAAAGTGGCTTGACAACTTGTCCATACCAACTTTCCGAACATCTGTAATTCACATTCTACAAAACTCAAGCGGCCTTCAACAATAGACAAGAACTGCAAATTGGTGGTCAGTACCATAAAATCGTTTTCAGAAAGTCATAAAGTCCCCAACAGTAAATACCATTTCGGCATAATCCTAAACATCTGTAATCCATATTACTCCGGAGAGCAACTAGATAATTGTACACAGAATGATTTTCGACAACTGCGAACAATTTGAGAAAGTGAGGTTTGAAAGTGGCGTGTCGTTCATATATTTTCTCTATTTCAGTATCGTAATGAGTTCATTACAGTACTAAAAGTAGTGCTGTAATGAATCTCATTACAGCATTGTTTTCAGTTATATTTTTCGTTTTGTGGTTGTCAGTACTGACCTTCGATCCACTCAATTTTCGAATCAAATCAATTCAAATTCCGGAATCTGTCAAATTTAGTTAGTGACACCAACTGCCATGACACAATACAAAAGTCACTTGAATTTCGAGAGTTTTCCACAAAACTTCACTGAAATAGAGAAAATATCGTGTAATACTCGTTGCAGAAGGCAATTCCAACACTCATGCTCGAATTTCGCATTCGTGTTGGAATAGGAGCTCATTCTGCAAATTGTTTTAGAATATACTATTCTAGCAACTTCTACAAAAGTTAATGTTCCCTGAAATTCTGTCAAAAATTTTTCCTTGAATATTTGTCATAATACAAATTTTATGTAACAAACATACAAGGAAAATGTTATTTCCGCATTTTTTAAATTATGACCTATAATTTTCTTCCTGTCAATTCTGTTAATATTAATTTTAGATCGTTTTTATTGCATTACGCTTTTTTCAATTAGCTTTGTGAAAAAAGTTTTTAGGCTTACTCAAATTCGAAGTTTTGTAAATCTACTCATCTAATTTATTTCAACTTGATAATTCTGGAAATGCAACTGAAATATTATGACAAAACCGCAGTTAGTTCTCGACGCAAAGAAATTCGAAACTTGAGGTAATTTCTGAATAATCAAGAAGGTACCAAAATACTGAAACAATTTCGTGTCAAGTTCACATATTTCGCATAAATTACATGAGTAAATTCGAGTTTAACAACACTATCTGTCTGATAAATAAGCGAACGCAAGTTCATTGTCAAGGCCAGTAGGTTTTCGAGTCATCCATAAATTGGACGTTGAGATGAAAATCTGGTATTGCCATTTACTGTGGACAGAAATTATAGGATATGATGTCAACAATCCATAAAAACAATTTGTTATTTTTATGAGGGGACACTCGAAGATTCGATTTACTGATTAGTAATTATTATTGTGTTTTATTAATTTGTTTTGGGAAAGGATCTGAAAATTTGTACCCAGTCATTGACCTTTTTTTAAATAACTTTCTCTTAGACTAGAATAACTTCGTGGATTTAATTTCATAGTTGGTCGTTGTTAGATAATAAATGCTTTCTTGTCGAAAAAATCAGCGGATCATGGTAATGAAATCTTTTCTTTGATAGCGATTTTTCCTCACAAAAATTATTTAGATTTTTCTAAGAAAATATCGCTATCAAAGGTAAGATATCATTACCATGATCCCCTGATTTTTTCCACAAGAAAACACTTCTCCATTTAGGAGAATATGAAATGGAGAAGTTAAATACTGAGAACATTGAGCAACATGATTTATGTCAATTACACTGATATACCGGGCGTTTAAAAACAACCATTGAATTAAAAAATAGAACAAGTTTTTTATATAACACTTTTTCACCTCTTTCTGAGATATAACCTTACAAGAATGAATTTTTTTCCAAGAATAGATAGATTTGAATTTTTATCAACAAAACCAGAATACTTATGGCCAGATTCAGGAAGTTCCATAAAAATTTAATGATTCATTAAAATTGAATCTCATTTATGTGTATCATCAATGTTTCACTGAAGTTTAATGTTCTATTAACATGTATTATTGAGAAGTTGACCTTTTATCCCATTTTTGACCTATCCAATACATACTTTGTCTCACAGGTCCAATAAAGATTTATTATTTATTATTATTATTTTAATCCGGCATTGAACATTCATTATTAACATTATTTGAATTTTTTGTTGATGGAGAATTAAAATTTCAAAGAATCATTAAATTTTAATGCACCTTCATGAAACTGGCAGTAAGCTTCTTGGATCTGTAAATAAAAAACTTAACACCCTCCATTTTTTTAATAGGAAGTATGGTCTTGTGGTACATCGTTTGAAAGGTGCCTTATTTTCTATTCAAAAACATTATCATTTTTATATTTCTTGCAGAAATCAGAATTCTGTGCTGACAAGTTTGATCTATTTCTTTTAAATTCCGTTAACTTCTATTTTGATTCATTTAACGAAAATGAAGAAAATATAAATTTAACAAACTATTATTCACCAAGGTTATGCCCGATCACAAAAAGAAGTAAGTCGTATGAAAAATTTCATAATTTCCAAGAGAGTAAACTAGAGAAGCACTTTGGAAATTAAAAAAGCATATTCTTATACCCAAGATCTCTTGGAAGACGATTTTGTAAAACTCATAAAAATGAACAATAGAGGGACATTGGGATAACAATAGTTTTCATTAGCAGTTTTGTTTTCTAATGAGTCCACTTTTCTCTTAATGGTCATGCTAATCGTCAAATTAACATCTACTGGTCTACCAAAATTAGTCACTGGGTAATGTTTGGGCACGAAATGGTCGAAACCATATCATAGGCCCCTTTGTCGTAGAGGGCACTTCGAATAGCGATAATTATTTAGCACTACTTCAAAATATGCTCGTTCCAACTGTGGTAAATTCATATCCTAATTATTTCTCATTTTGATTTTTGTAATGAGCATGACGTTGAAACTGTAAGTGAGAGTCTAAGTCATCCACTCACGTACAGTTTCAATTGTCAGTTTCAGTTGAAATTGTCATTGTCAGTTGAAACTGAACGTGAGTGGGTATTTCAGTCCCAGTTCAATTCAATTTTATCAACTGTACAGGGTGGGCATATTTCGATGTTTTAGCACTACAACTTTTGAACCAGAGGAGATAGACAAAATCTGATACCCCATTCTCGATCTCTTTTTCGGAGAAACTAACAAGAGTTGTATTCATTTTTGGCTACCTTCTTTTGTTTTCGAGTTATGAGCGATAATGGGAAAAATTTCGATATCGGAAAAAATTTATATGTCTGCTAATACTGATGATAGAGCTCTGAAATTAAAATATTCTACAGGCACTTTTTTACGTAGAATCCAGTGGCATGCTCGTCTTTTTTGCACCATTTTTAATTACGAAGCTATGACCGAAAGTTATGTTTTTTCAAATGAAAACACTATATTTCTGTGCCATTTTCTGAATGCTTAATTTTTTCTGACTTCAAAAATATATAACATCATAAGGTTTGTATCAAGTATAGAAATTGGTCAAAAACCTATATTCATGTGAGTCTGAATACTTTTTATGGTTTCAACTGTTGATGAGCACAGAAAAATGGAGCTTCCTATAACAAGAGCATAGAAATGAAAAGACTACTAGAAAGTAATTGTGGTAATTATACGATACTAAATTTTTCGGTACTTAGCGATAATTGACACCATAGAAAGTATTGAGACTCAGATGAATATAGGTTCTTGACCAATTTCTATACTCATATTGATTTATTGATATGAGCCATACGATGTTATATATTTTTGAAATCAGAAAAAATTAAGCTTTCAGAAAATGGCACAAAAATCTAGTGTTCCTATTCAAAAAAACATAACTTCGGGTAATAGTTTCGTAATTGAAAATGCTACAAACAAGACGAGCATGCCACTGGATTCTACGTAAAAAAGTACCTGTATAATGTTTTAATTTAAGAGCTCTATCATCAGTATTAGCGGAGATATAAAATTTTTCCGATATCACCATTTTTCCAATTTTCGCTTATAACTCGAAAACAAAGGAAGGTAGCCAAAAATGAATACTACTCTTGTTAGTTTCTCCGAAAAAGAGATCGAGAATGGGATATCAGATTTTGTCTATCTCCTCTGGTTCAAAAGTTGTAGTGCTAAAACATCGAAATATGCCCACCCTGTACAGTTTAACTGAGAAATATAAACAGTTGAAACTGACAGTTAAAACAGTACTGGACTGGCCGGCCTTAGTTGGAAAAACACAGGTTCGCCATGAGAAGCGACACTTCTCCTACTCATCAAATAATAAACATTCTAACAAGTGTTCTTTTGCTGATTGAAAAAAATGTCCGAATCAATATATTATCAATTTTGAGCATTTTCGCGAAATGCAGACATGAATCCAGGTGCTCGGCAAATCGCCGCAATGAAGAGGAACGCGAAAACCGAGATCCACGGTTGCCCGCGTTAGATAATGGCCCGCGTGGAGCAGAGCGCACTGTGGTCCCCGAGACCTTGAGAGCGGTGCAAGCCGAAATTGTCGATGCCCGAGGATGCAATTAATGCATGCAGACGGGGCCAGAGTCTCGTCGGCCAAAATAAAAATACCTAAATAGGTTCATCGGAGTTTATACGATCGTGCGCGCCGAAAAGACCAACTATCTCACCTTGAATTGCCACACGGACGGTCCGAATTTGTCCGCCGCCGAATCCTCCTAAATTTGTTTACAGTAAATGATAACGTGTTGCGCGGGGCTGAGACTGGCCCGAGAATTAGTACGATTATACATATTATTTATCAATAAGAACGGAGAAAAAGGACGAGAAATGTTCTTCGTTCGAAAAGGAACTGACGCAGCGTGGGACCTTTCCGTCCAACTGTTGATTACTGCTGTCAACCTCCATTCTCGTGATGTGGCGATTTAGGGGAATAACGCAGAAAGGATATTTAAATTTCAGAAGCGTTACTGAACCGACCAAAGAGTTAAAAAATTGATCGTTCTTTTTCGGAAATCTATTCTTGAGATCACCAGAAGAGGAAGAGAAGCTAGCTGTAGATAAACGTTTTAAATGCATTTGATCGAATATTTCGTTCCCAGTTTTGTAATTTTTAGTTCCTTTTTATTTTTTTCACTATCATTCGGTTGTAAGTTATAGATGAAGTCGCAATTAACGTCAATGTATTGAGTCTTTATTCGAGTTGAAACATCACTCCCAGTGATATTTAATAATCCATCTACATACTCGTAATTTATGGTCAAAGCATCTGCACTCTTCGTCAGTAAATTTAACAATGATTGTATTTCTTGCAAGTATGAGCAAGAATTTAACAATTGTTCTAGGCAACGAAGAAAAAATGATTTTATGGCACTTGGAGACGAAGATATTTCTAAAAACTTATTATGATACTGAGCGGAGTTGAGGATGCAAAGGTTGATGTTATTTTTGTGTTTATAAATTTCAATGGCTTCCATGTTCAGCCTGGGATAGTAACTTCTAATATTGGAAATAATCTCCGCTTTTGAGAAATCTATGTTGTGTCCATCTATTAGCGCATGTTCTGCTAGTGCGGATTTTTCTGTCTGATTCAGTCGACAGCACCGTTCGTGTTCCTTAACTCTAGTGTTAATACTTCGCTTTGTTGTGCCAACATAGACTTTGCCGCAGTCACAAGGTATTCTGTAAATACCAGCTTGTGAAAGTGGGTCAACCTTGTCTTTGGTTGTTTTGATCATTTGCCCAAGTTTTTGTGTCGGCTTATAAATGGTCTCGATGTTGTGCCTTTTCAGTATTTTTCCAATTCTATCTGTGACCTTGGGGATGTATGGCAATATGGCTCTCCCGTTAGGTGTATTACCATACATTCCCAAGGTCACAGATAGAATTGGAAAAATACTGAAAAGGCACAACATCGAGACCAGAGCTTGTGAAAGTGGGTCAACTTTGTCTTTGGTTGTTTTGATCATTTGCCCAAGTTTTTGTGTCGGCTTATAAATGGTCTCGATGTTGTGCCTTTTCAGTATTTCTCCAATTCTATCTGTGACCTTGGGGATGTATGGCAATATGGCTCTCCCGTTAGGTGTATTACCATACATTCCCAAGGTCACAGATAGAATTGGAAAAATACTGAAAAGGCACAACATCGAGACCAGAGCTTGTGAAAGTGGGTCAACTTTGTCTTTGGTTGTTTTGATCATTTGCCCAAGTTTTTGTGTCGGCTTATAAATGGTCTCGATGTTGTGCCTTTTCAGTATTTTTCCAATTCTATCTGTGACCTTGGGGATGTATGGTAATATGGCTCTCCCGTTAGGTGTATTACCATACATTCCCAAGGTCACAGATAGAATTGGAAAAATACTGAAAAGGCACAACATCGAGACCATTTATAAGCCGACACAAAAACTTGGGCAAATGATCAAAACAACCAAAGACAAAGTTGACCCACTTTCACAAGCTGGTATTTACAGAATACCTTGTGACTGCGGCAAAGTCTATGTTGGCACAACAAAGCGAAGTATTAACACTAGAATTAAGGAACACGAACGGTGCTGTCGACTGAATCAGACAGAAAAATCCGCACTAGCAGAACATGCGCTAATAGATGGACACAACATAGATTTCTCAAAAGCGGAGATTATTTCCAATATTAGAAGTTACTATCCCAGGCTGAACATGGAAGCCATTGAAATTTATAAACACAAAAATAACATGAATAGAAAAGAGGAGACCCCTTTCTTGCATAGCGCCTGGTTACCGACCTTAGAAAAAACAAAGATCAAGCCGACACGAAGCGGGAGCGATGGGCCAATCAGCATCGCGCACGTAGACGCGCCACTTTTTCCCGCCATAAACCGGCGCGCAGATGACGTTTCCGGTTCGAACGCGCCAGTGTCAGAAATTCAGCGTTCGAGGTACAACCTTAGACCGAGAATCCTCTGAAGATGCCTACCGAAGTTGTAGGCGAAACGTTAGGTGAAATTATTCCTAATAGACCACGGCCAATAAGCCCGGAAGACTCTTTTCATACCAGTATATCCAGTCGTGAAAGCCTTAAACTATTCAATATCATGAAATTTTTATTTTCTCTATGAGTATAAATATGACGGTTTATCTTCATATATTTCTAATTAAAACTAGAAGATATTATTTTTCACTGCTGAAATTCTAATCGAATCATCAGGTGACGTTAATCAATGATATTTGGTTTTTGGATATCGAATACTCGAACGAAGTGAAGTCAAACCCCTTATATAGAATTTGTCCTAGAAGTCAACGTCAAGCCCGAAATCAGGTAACAGGCTGAGTCATAGTGGTCATCATGGAACTATTAAAAAAATCTAAGTCATGTGTTTTTCAAATTATCTTGCATTTTCTATTATTTTTCCAATTTCATTTTTTCTGAATTATCCCGAATAGTTCTTCTGTAACATGTAATCTTCAATACTTACCCTGAGTTGCAGGAACGTCCATTAAATTTAATGCTGCCTTAATTCTCCATTAAACGGAGTATCCATGGCTACCGTCTATGGATATTCCGTTTAAGGGAGAATTAAGGCGGCATTAAATTTTAATGGACGTTCCTGCAACTCAGTGTTAGCCAATTGTTCCTGAAGAAACACAGTTTCGAACAATTTTTCGAACTTCGAAAGAATGATTCTAGTGCGTCCAATACTTCATGAATCCAGATTATTCAAAAAAGGTGGTGACAAATTTACTAGGGAACGTGCCATTTTTTTCGATGAACTTCACAGTGAAAAAAAATTCAAGTGTTTCAATTCAGGTGAACAGTCTGGCCACGAGATCGTACTATATCGCCGTATTCATCTACTCGGATATTCTTCATTTAGATATTCTCTAACTGAAAGGGCATAGTGCGCTGGACGGTCATCTTGCTGGAACCATATTTCTCTGGAAATGCTAAGTGGCACATCTCTCAGTAAATTTGACGAATGCTTTTGTGAAAAATCTAAATAAATTTCAGTATTTAAGACCTCTTACAACTCAAAATCCACATATTCACGTTAAAACGATATTAACCCATTACAGCCCATTGGCAACTTAAGTTACCATTCGACTGCCTACTATGCGCATGCGCGTAGTTGCAGGTGTTTTATTGCTTAGATTTCATAAAATAATATCTCCTGCCTCATATAGCACAAAAATCAATCATATATTGTCATACAGTAAGTGTGCATATAGCGTTTCTTTCAGAGTTATCTCCTGTAGTAATTCACCATAATGACCATCATAATGACCATCGATGAGAGTTTGTGATTATTCAAATTGATAAATGATATTATATATGTATTTTTTTCATCAATTGTATTTGATATGAGTATAGCAACATATTTCCGTACCACAGCAGAATTTTCATGAAGTGTTTCATTTTTGGCAAATGTGCAAACTTTGATGGCAACTAAAGTTGCCAACGGGAACATACAATATCAATTGCGGCAATATTTAGATGTCTCGGTTTATGAAGATTTCGACAGGTATAAACGTGAATGATATGACACAGGGTTAGTTCTCCATGAAATACTTGATCTTATCGAGAGTTACGAGGAAATATCAACTTCTGTAACTATATTTTCCCCTGATGAGCCTCTTGGTGCACATGCAGATAAGAAAAAGTTGGTGATATTGATCATCTTCCTGCCTGTATATGGCTCTCTCAGATGGAAGAGCGATATTCAAAATTGAATGATGATCACGACTGGTCATTCAAGAGGAATAGTATAGTTAAAGTATCTATATGGGAGAACCATACAGAGGAACCTGGATTTGGTACTGTTCCACAGAAAAGAGCTCGATCTAAACGCACCAAGCGTCAGCGGCCTTTATAATCCTCGCTCTAATTTGATCATTTATTCACCTCAGTTGATTTGCTGAAAAAACTAAGTTCCAGAGTTGATGTATACAGCACTCATGGCTGTATATCGCCTTGGTCACAAAATTCCTCTATCGGATTTCAAGTGTCAGTGTGTTTTTTTCATCCCGAAGTTCTTTGGCAGTTCCCCAATGACACCAGGAGTTCGATCTTTTCTAGAATCCAGACCAACTCTCGAATAAATAAAAAAAAAATCGAACAGATTATTTCATCCAAAAAGTTCAGTATGAGTATGGCCGCCGTAGGATCTGTGGCAGGCGTATCATTTTTCATGCCAGAAATGCGAAGTTTCACTCCACCCTGATGAGTGCTTCAAGATTTTTTATGGAAATTGAATATTAATATTCAATAACATACAATGAAAAGTATTACAATTTCTATCAAAGTAAAATTATTCTTTTATCTCAGTTTTATTTGAATTTGAATAATTTATACATGGATCATCCCAGTGGCAACTAAAGTTGCCACTTGACAGCAACTCTCCTACATATTTGATCATTGTTTTTATGAAAGAATATCATTTTTTGTGTCCCCACGGTACATCATACCAAATTTCACATGAAAATCTCTACTGGGGAATTATGGGCTTTAATGGGTTAAGATCGTTCTTTCCTCATTAAATTCGGATTTTCTATGTGCAACTCGATTAAATCATGTGGGTTCATGTCACCACCTTTTTTTAATATCGATTCATTCGGATTTTTAAAGTATTTGATGCACTAGAAACATGGATGAATTCAAGATAGTAATCATCGAAATGAATACCACTTTCCATTCCCAGGATCACAGATATGTATTTAGATTTCACAAACTTTATTAAATCTGTTAACTTTTGAAACAATTTGCCAAAATGTTGTAGTACCAATTTTTTTCAGTACAATCAATTGAAGCTGGTAGAAATATTAATTTTAAGTATTTGGTTCGGCAAAAAGTGACATAATTTTTCAATTTTTGAAACATAGATGAATTCAAAATAGTAATCATCGAAATGAATACCATTTTCAATTCCCAGGCTCAGAGATCTTTTATCATGAGGTTGGAGAAATGATATTAGATTTTGTCACTGAGATGAGAGATATACCGGTTTCGGCCTTGTTGGGCCTCATCAGTATCCCGTATTCATTTCGATGATTACTATTTTGAATTCATCTATGTTTCAAAAATGTCCTCGATGTGGCCTTCGTAAAGGCAAAGAATTTTCTTTTTCTTAAAAAAAATAATTTTTCAAGCTGGAACAATTTACTTAGAATTGAAGGTGACAGGTTACAAAAGCACTATTCGGGATAACATGGGAAAAATAAAATTTGAAAAAAGTAAAAAATTGTAGCCACAGGAATTCGAGAATCCCACAGGTTGTGTATTTTCTCGAATAATACAAAATGCACTGTAATTTGAAAAATACACAACTCAGATTTTTTTAAATATTTTTCTTATGACCACTGTAACTCACGATTCCGGCTTGACGTCAGTTCTGGGACACCCTGTATATATTATATATTTATATATTATTCCCATGAGCCGTTTTCAAGTTATCCACTGTTCTTTCAATTCTATCAATTGAGGCTTGTAGAACAGTGTGGATTCAATGAAGATCTATTTTTTGAAATAGTTTACCGAAAAGATATTGGATGTCACTCTGCAGACAAGATAACGTTTTGATATAGTGAAAGTTAAAATGAGAGTCCCAAAGTTGGAATTTGAAAAAAGCCAAAAAGTCGATTTCTTCAAATGGAAACGGTATTTTTTTCAGTCATATATAAATTTGTGAGGAAAAACTCAGTGGAGTCTTTTAATAGTTCCCTATATCTACTACTAGAATAATATAATATGTATTGAAAATGATCAATGTTCACCCTTTCATAAGAATCACTTCAACTTCTTCCAGCATCTGCCTCTGTTTTTCAACACTTGTATTGAGTATACTATCAAGTTCAAACATGGCTATGCTATCAACTGAACCCAAAAGGCTGGAAACAATTCAAACTTTATTCCCACCTGCTCCAGAAAAAAACTATTTTTTTGCAATTGCAAAAAGGTTGTAGTGCCAAATGTGGCTGTAAAAAAGTTGGGTTGCTGTGTTCTCCAGCGTACCAATTGTCAAGGTCAGTCTTGCCCGCGAATGTTCAGTTGAGTACAATAGTACATTTGAACCTTAGCTCTTCACCAAAATTTGACCACCAGGCAATTTTAGTTTATTTCGAATGTCTATATGGAATACATGAATGAAAATTTTTTTTTATCTCGGAATGTCTCATTTGGAAACGTTTAAAAAATTTCTCAATAAATCTACTCACTTCAGAAGTCCAAGAATACATAATTTTTCACGATCCTTATGTTATGGTGTGATTTGGTCTTAGATCCTTCTTGTGAAATGGAAAAACGCATAATATATATATAGTTCACAGTTTACGGTCGCGTTTTATATTAAATTTTTTTTCGAACGGAGCCGCGGGTTTAAACTAGTATTTATTAATTCAGCTTGGATTTTTTAGGTATCGTGATGATGAATATTTGAAATAAATATATAAAATAAAAATAAACCAACGTATTGAAATGCTGGATTTTAATGAAGAATGATTCCACACTACTCAGCGAAACTCGTATCATCACTGATTTTTATAATTTTAACTGTACCGGTAACTCAGTTTGGTCGCAAAAAGGCCTATGGTCGTGTCTACCAGATTTTTCAATGAACCTCCATTTCGTTGGAAGTACAAGCACTGGGTAAAATAAGCAACAAAATTAATGTTTTCATGCAAACTGCTCGGATAGGTAAAGTTTAGTTTTTCATTTTACCTCAGGTTCTAAAAATTTCTAAGGGACGTTATTCATATTTACGGGGAGACGTTAAAATTTGATTTTTAATGACCATTCAACTTTTTTTCTGCCTTAACAGATGGTGCAACTAAACTAAAATATATGCTGTCAACTATTGCTACCGTGAATAACCGTAAGATGTAACACTTCTGGATTATTTTGGCGTATTGAATTTAAAATATCGTTCAGTTCCAAATGACCGAGGGATATCAATTTCAATATTTGAGAGAAAACTTTCTTTGCTTTTTTGCTTAGTTCCATTTTTATTTGCAATAAATGTGTTATTCAAGAAAATGTTATTCACGGAACCAAATTTTTTTAAATATCATTGGGTAGGTTGCATCGCCCAATGAGGAAGCAAGCAAAAGTACAATTTTTATGCCATGAGACAGTTAATTATAAACCAAAAATTAACATGTCCCAGGGTTTTGCGCAATAACATAGTAATGAGTTCTCCTCACTTTAGCAGCGCACTGCATTGATTATGTTGATATCGACGAGCCCTCACGATTTCCCAATTCAACCTTCCTCGATTTTTCCTTCAAGACACTTCAAGGCATTGGTAGATAAATCACAATAAATTTCCAGAAATTTCACCAAACTATTCGATCAAAGGAACCTTTGTTTGTATCAGAGAAGATATTCGATAGTCTAAGCTATGACGATGATTAAGAATTTTTAATAGCGTTTAATGTTGAGTTTATGTAAAATTGGCAATCTTCAAATATTAAGTTCTTGAGAGACTGATGCTCCAGGTAAGAGTGAATCAGAAAATCGAGTTTGATCAACGGATTTCAATATCCTGAACTTCTTTATCGATTGAATGCTGGAAAAGGCTCAAGTATGTCAGGGATCCTAAAAAACTTTGACTATATATCACGTTTGGAATAAGATACTGAGACGAAGAAAGAAAATGAAAAGTAATTAAATACTGGGTAATTTCCGAAATCAGAGCCGAATCTAAATAGCTTCCTCGCTGAGATAAAATCTTCACGGTGAATGCATCCATGAATTTCTTTTGTTAGGGACCTTCACCCTGTCTTGCAACCCCCTGAGAGCCCTCGAGCTATTTGGCAACAGCAATCTAACTCTTAAGAATTTTTAAAGAGCGGCAACAATAATCTGCGCGACAGCTAATGGCAGAAAGAAGCAGAGATCATGTAATTTATTTGCTCCATCTGACGTGCTAATGTATGGGTTCTATTCGGTTATTCTCGGAATCGTTGCAAGTGTGTTAGTTCTTTTGTGAACTAATGGTCTTCTTTATTTTATCGACATTCTGAAAAAATGATGAATTGAAATATGGATAAGGGTATTGATGAAAATTTATATTTAAATCAAACAGGGTGTCCCAATGCCACCTCAAATATTTAAAACGATGAGACAAATTTTATCAGTTACGTTCTTTATTGTTAACAATAATTGTACTCAATTCGCGATTCTCAATAAGTCTTGAAAATGAAATATTGGAATTTAAATAGGGATTAAGTGTCTAGCGATCCTCCATTTGACTTCGAGTTTTCGAGTTATCTCTTCAGAAATATTCGACTCGAGGCCTTAGGTCAGTAGTTTGGTAAGAAAACATCCACTCAAATAAAAAAGCTTCATTCAGGAATTTAATTAAAATTTTGTGGAATCCAGAGTGTTGAACAAACGTTCAATAGCTGGTGAGATTAACTGATTTGAATTAAATTGAAATACCTATTATATTTCTAAACCTTCAGTTTACATTTTTTTTAACTCACCCAAGGGGCAAAATAGACCATAAGGTTGCAGTGGACTGTAAGCCCTTCGGAACTATACCCAGCAGGAGTAGCTTTGGAATGCCTCAAAAAACAATTCCTAAAAAGACCAGGTATTAAAAAACCATTCAATATTCTGGGAGCTAATTCTGTTTCTCAAACTTTGAAACTACCACTAGAGCAACCAAACGCGATAAATAACACAAGATAGTTAATTTATTTTCGACTTGTAGTGTTTTCCACAAGTTGTTTCATATGATCACCGTCCTTTTTAATGCAGGAAGTAGATAGTTCCATGAAGAAATTACGTATTATTTTGAAAATACTTGGTTGGGTTCGGATCGTTTGACAGGATAGTTGCAACTCTACATACTGCAACTCTTGCAACTCTTCCATACACAAAACTTTCCAAATAAACCCAAATACAAAATTCTAAACCAGTCAAACCGGGAGATCTAGCGAGCCATGTCACTAGGCCTCCTCCTGCTATCGATCTTCTAGGATATGTTTGATCTAAATGCTCCCTTACAGCAAGTGTGTAATGTGCGGGCGCTTCTTTTTTCATAAACCAAATATTCATCCACTAATTCAAGGGTACCAAATCTAGAAAATCGGGCAGGAAATTCTGAAGAAAGTTAAGGTATGCTGCTCATGCTAAATCCAGTAGAAACATTTTTGGTATTAATAAAAAATCTCCTACCTAACCACGATATTTATACTGAAACGCTGTTTACGCAGGGATTTATGAATGGCGTTTGGATTTTCATCTGCCAAATAATAACAATTAATTATGAGAGTTGAAAATTGCATCTTTGGTAAAGCCGACTTCATCTGTGAAACGGATATTAGAGTAAAATGCGGATGTTCAAAAGTATTTGTTAAAACCCATAGACAAAATGTTTTCCTCTATTGATGATCAGGGGCATTAAAAGCCTATTACCATTATATATGGAATGGTTAGAGAAGTTGTTGATGCATGGTCATCCAGAAAAGGAACCACTTATTCCTACTTCCACTGAAATTCGTCTTACACTTCTACCGGGATTTTCAGTCACAAGCTTCTGAACTCCTGTAGTACTTACAGATCGTGGACATCCAGTATCACGTTTTTTTTCAAGGAACCGGTTTTCCTGAGTCTTCCAAAAACTTGATTTAACGTCACGACCATACATGAAAACCATATGTTTCATTTCAATATCAGAATAAAGCATTTCAATTTCAGTAATAATTCCGTTTTCACCAACAAATAGAATGAAAGTGAATAATTCGAATCGAATACAAAATACTCAACGAAAGTCATACGAAAATCAAATTTTTGATGTCAGCTGTGATTTTTGTTAAAGAACCAGTAAACAATATCTGAAAAGATGTAAATAAATCGAATATCGTATTTAGTTGCGCTTGTGGTTAATTTGAAAACCGAATATCGCTGATATCTTCAAAATGGCTCGTTTGCGGACCCTTCTTCACATGAAATTTTTTACATATTTCAAGGTCTAAAATCAGTTCCAAAACACAAATTTGTTTCTCTATTTCAGTATCGTAATGAGTTCATTACAGTACTAAAAGTAGTGCTGTAATGAATTCATTACAACATTGTTTTCAGTTATATTTTTCATTTTTTGGTTGTCAGTACTGAAGTCCGATCCTATCAATTCTCAAATGAAATCTATTCAAATTCCGTAATCTGTCAAATTTCGTAAGTCACACCAATTGCCAAGATAAAATACAAAAGTCACTAATCTGAATTTTTATATGAATTTCGAGAGTCCTTCATAAAACTTGACTGAAATAGAGAAAATATCTTCTCTATTTCAATATCGTAACGAGTTCATTATAGTACTAAAAGTAGTGCTATAATGAAACTCATTACAGCATTGTTTTCAGTTATATTTTTCGTTTCATGTTTGTCAGTACTGACCTCCGATCCTCTCAATTTTCAAATCAAATCAATTCAAATTCCGTAATCTGTCAAATATCGTAAGTCACACCAACTGCCAAGCTACAATACAAAAGTCACTAATCTGAATTTTCATTTGAATTTCGAGAGGTTTTCACAAAAATGGACTGAAATAGAGAAAATACCGTCTAATACTCATTGCAGAAGGCAATTCCGACACTCATGCATTCGTGTTGGAACGGGAACTCATTCTGCAACTTGTTTTAGAACATACTATTTCAACCATGGAGGTAAAGAAAGTGGAGGGGGCATAACGTTTGAAAAGTGTCACCAAAACAAATCCGGATTTGGCAAACCAAGATGGCCGACTTCGAGGTATTTTAAACTGTAGGTTCTGCAATTTTGGCCTTATTTATTATTCGTTCGTTGGTTTTGGCAGTTGTATGTAGTGAAAAAACATATAAGAAATGGTTTCTTGTACAGCATATGCTGATCTTACTCGAAAATTAATGGTGAAAAGCTGAATTTTTTGACGTTTGTAAATACATGGTTTAATTATTGTTGCATACAACTTTAATTGATAGGGGTACAAGAGATAATTTACCTATTTGTTTCATTGCATATTATCTGAATTTGTATGTACCTTAATTGAAAAAATAGGATGTATAATTAGTTACAGGAACATTCCGTACGTAATTCAACTCACCAATTCATTAAAAGCAATTGTTTATGATATTTTGACTCCTTGATTTGTTTCGATCATTATTTATTCATCTTTAGGTCATTAAAATAGAATCGAACACACTTCGAATTGTAAAAATTCAAATATACAAAATTCCCGCCACAAATTTGGCTCAGCAACATGGCGGATTTTTGGTGACACTTTCATAGCAAGGGAAACATAGGATATGCTAGCTCCCCTTCTTCTACCTCCATGATTTCAACACACTGTATATGTATCTTGTATCGCTACAGATAATTTTGCTCAACTCGGTAGATTCGCATACCATTTAATCTTTATACAAATGTGAAAATGCATTCATATCCGAATCCATCAATTTCAATATGAATACAATAACAGAACAGTTGTGGAGAGAGATTGCCTTCGAGAACCCTAAAGCGTGGTTTGAATATTAATGTGTCAACTCATTTAATTCTAGTGGACAGCTACAGCTTGTCTGAAATCCACAGCAGAGGAGGAAACTAAACTATCGATTGAGTCTATTTCACAACTTGAACATGATGAAATGCTTTCTGAACCGAGGCTGGCTTAGTAGCCAATAAATTCATTTATTTTGGAAAGGTATGGTTCTGTTAACTACTTTCGTTCACATATGTTTCATAGTTTAAGGCTTTCACAATTGATTAAAAGATATACATTTACTATTTTGCTTCTTAGATCTTCATTTCAAAATAACAAAATAAGTGAAGGTATCCGAATATTCATTAGGATGCAAATAAGCTTATTTTTAAATAATGTTAATTTGGAAACGAGCTTACTTTCATTCGAATAATCATGAATATTTGGATAGACTTATTTTCAACTTCTCTCGTTCCATTAATTTTTTTCCTTTATTGCATTATTTTTATTACACAGTAATCCAGTTGCGTCTCGTCCGACAAATCAGTGTGATTCCTATTTGCGTATATTTTCAATTGCTGTTAACTTACGAACCACCCAGTTGATCAATTGAAATTCAGCTCATGAAACACACTTCCATGGATGCATTTATTCAGTTTTGAACTGATCATGAAATCCAAGTCCATATCAAAAGAATATGGGACGATTGAACACCCTGTATGAAGGACTGTAGGACTGCGATTAGAATACTCGAAAGAAGCAGCAAATTTGGAAGGGGATCAATAGGTTTTAGTATATCGTATTACATTTTACGCATCAAATACGGCATTAAATATGAATATATGGCATCGGTTGAATGAAAATTGTCCAATAATGAAAATAAAACCAATTTCTAGTATTTTTCCTCTTTTCGTCAATCTCGGACGAAGTGCCCTAACATAAAAATTACAAAACAGAGAAACGGTTCCTGTTTCTAGGTAAGGTACCTGCTTTGTCGGACGAAACGCAAGTGGATTACTGTGCAATAAAAACACAAAGTAATGCAATAAAGATCAGAATTCATGGAAGGCGAGGAGTTGAAAATAAGTCCTTTTCTATGAAGACTCTTCAGCAATGTTTACATTCTTGATGATTACTGAAAATTCTAACCTTGTGCTATATTTTCTGAATATTTCGGAAGAATAAGAAAAAACTGAAATAACTTTACTCTCATAGCTAAGTTATTGAAAAATAGGAAGTATCTGTTGATTCCTTGAAACATGCGGAAAATTTAATTTATTTGGAACATCAAATAGGTGTAAAATGCTTTAATTAATTGATAATTTTTTATTTGTATTTATTGAAACTGTCCATTTCCGGACCCGAATAACATATCCATTGTCGATTTTGATTGAAATTCAAATGAAATGCTGCTCCACATGATTTAGGGATATTGACTTAAATTGCATTAAATATAGTTTAAATTACAGGAGAATCACGGAGAGGTGGTAATGTATGCAGATGATGCCAATGTATTGGTTTCTGCTTCCAACGTTCCTGAAGTGGTGGGGGCAACCCAAAGTAAATTTTCCATAATTGCTAACTGGTGTCAGAAGAATCAAATCAGTCTAAACTTAAATAAAACTGAATGTATAATTTTTTGCACTTCACACAGCCGAATAAAAAAACCAGATACAGTTAATCTATCTGACAAAAATATTAAACCTAAGCATAGTACCAATTTCCTGGGAATTGTATTGGATGATCATCTAAACTGGTGCGATCATATTGTTGCGCTTCAGCAAAAGTTAAATTCGGTGCTGTACACTCTTCGCATACTTGTGCAGCAGGCCGACTTACCATTGCTTAAAATTGTGTACTTTTCCAATTTCCAGTCAATTTTGAGTTATGGTATCATCGCGTGGGGAAACAGTTCTGATATTTCTAGAGTATTCGTAATACAAAAGAGAGCACTCAGAACTATTTTACGTTTATCCTCCAGAACATCCTGCCGAGGTATATTCAAAAGTGAAGGCATCCTAACGACAACTGCGCTTTACATATTTAGATGCCTGGTATTCTTGAGGAGTAATTTTCATTATTTTGAGAATTATATTAATTCAAATACTACTAGACGCATACACTCGTTCCATCTTCCGAAGTGCTCTCTCAGTTTGACACAGAAAAACGTCGAATACATGTGCCTCATTTTGTACAATAAGTTGCCCAAGTGGCATCAATCTCTAATGGCCATGAAAAACTTCAAAAAGAAGTTCGAAAACTCCTGATTGATTTGGAACCTTACAGCATTAGTGAATATCTTAATTGTAATTTTTCTTTGTAGAGTATAGAGTATGATTTGTTAAGTTTGACTTGTTTTCTCTTCAAAATTGTAATTTTGATCATGAAAATAAATGCTATTATTATTATTATTATTATTAATGAGATTGTGTAATGAAAATTCATATCAATATGATTTCAAGTTGCAGGAAATGAAATTATTTTTAGCCTGTAGGTCTGCAGCGTATACAGGATAGTAAATAAAAGTCGAGTAATATAACGAAATTTAATTCCCAGAAAATTCAAGCATTTCAAGACTATCAATACAATGTATGGCCTCCACGGGCATCAATAACAGCTTGACATCTTCTTTGCATACTACACGAGGTTGTTGAACATTTCTTGAGGAATTTGCTTCCATAAACGGGACATAAGCTCTCTCAGATCACTTGAGGATTCTGGGGTAGGTTGATGATTATCTAATCTTCTTTGGAGCATATCCCATGCATGTTCTATGCAATTCAAATCTGGTGAGTTTGGAGGTATTGGCAAATGTGGAATGCCAAGCTCCTCGCGCGCATTCTCAACTATGGCTGCAAGGTGCGGTCTAGCGTTATCGTCTAGGAATTGAAGAGTTTCACCAACAGCAGCGTGAAAATTCGGCAAAACATGGACATGCTCCCTATAGTGTAAGGCGGTCATATTCCCAGGACTAATGTGAAGATCTGTGCCCCCGTTGAAAGATATCCCGGCCCATACCCTAATACTGCCCCCTCGGAATGGATGGACTTCATGGAGAAAGCGACGATTACGGGGTATGCGTGGGATTTTCCATACCCTTATTCTCCGAGAATCTGAAAATCGTCCATATCTGGATTCATCAGACTACGCCATTGATCGTTCCAATTAGTATGTTGCCTTGCTCATTCCAGTCTTTGACGCTTATGGTCACATGTTAATGGAACTCCTCTTATGATGGACGTCTAGAATCTAGATTCACCTCTCTCAAACGTCGTCTGATGGTTTCGATGGAAACTTGGACCCCATCCGCATTTTGAAGAGTATTCCGTAGCATTCTACACGTAGATGTAGGCGTTCTTCTCGCCGAAACGGTGACGAAACGATCCTGAGCAGGTGTTGTTTTTCGTCGCCCACCAAGCCTTGGTCCTTCCAACACGGGACCTGTCTCCCTGAACCTATTCCGAAGTCGATATATCACACTTTCGCTGACTTGGAGCCTTTCCGCTACAACAATCTGAGTTAGGCCACCCTGTAGCATTCCGATAGCCCTATTAGCTTCAGAGTTTGTTAATTTACGTCTTGGCCGTTGATAAACTTACTTCATTTCAAAATAAGAACATTCATGAAGCATATGCAAAGGACCAAACTTCACAAAAAAGGGGACCAGATTGACGAAATGTCTCATACTGATTTTTATTGGATCTATTCAAGTTGTTACTGAGTTTTGAATGATTTTACAGCAATTTTTTCGAAGATTACATACTTTTCAAAACGATTGAATACAATATCCCTAACCCTTGTGGAGCAGTATACTTTTCAGAAAGTTCGAAAAAAGATATTGATTGAAAAACAAAATAAAATCGTTTAACGTCTTTTTGAAGGTATAATTTTGCTTACTTCTGTCTCTACTGACTGGCCTTCTTTTTTTCTCCAAAATTCTTCTGGCAGTTCTAGAAGAAATCTGAAATTTTAAAACATATTTAGTAATCAGAAAATACCTTGAATAGGTAAATAATTGTTTACTAGGAGAAAGAGCGAAACGAAATTCTGCTGAATGCCGAATCCCTGAAAAACTCGCAGTAATGTCAGCCACTCACGTACAGTTTCAACTGTCAGTTTCAACTGTTCATATTTCTTAGTTAAACTGTGCAGTTGAAAAAATTGAGTTAAACTGGCAATTTTAACTGTTCAGTTTAAACTGACATTTAAAACTATATGTGAGAATCCGGCCTAACATTATTGTATAAAATGCTAACACCAATACACTGCCTCACGTTCCCTTGTTGTTAGGCGCTATTATCAATTTTTTAAGATTTGAGAAATACTCAAATCCAAAATTAATTTGTCGATCAAATCAAGAACATACACATATAGAAAAAAGTTTGAAAAATATTCAGTAGGTTACCTATAACTTGAAAAAGTCCGTGTTTTTCATCATCTCCAACTTGAATCTTGCAACTCAAAAGATACTGATGGGATATTACCAATTAAATTTCGACTTCACAACCTCTAGAGATGCAAATAATTCCAAAACGAAGTTTAAGTGTTTTATTCACGTTTATTTTTTGTCTTACATGCTGACATGTATTTCGAGATCCTTTCCTTTCATAAACTAAAATATTTCGTCTTCTTTCCTCTATTATTTCTCTATTCATCGATATTTTGCTTTTTGGTGAAAAAATTAGGAAAATGTCGTCCGATGATATTTCGATTTTACCCTTTAAAAGCGAAATGATCGAAGTTGATTGGTACCCATCGGTGAAACGTTATTGGAACACACTCCAAAAAGTAACCGGCGATAATTAATTAAGTATACCGCTCGCTACGCTAACCTACATTCGAAAAGTTCCACCAGCCTTGAAGATCCTTATCACTGAGCACTTCAGGTAGTTTTTTCAATCCCAACTACGGAACGCCGTGCCGCTCCCCGAGGATGACGTCCTGGCCTACAACTCGACACTTTGCCGTCATCAAGGGATCTCTTGCCTCTCTTTCGGTGGCATTAATTCCATCTTTTTTCAACCCGCGGATCCAGGGCTCAATCAAAAGCCCAGCGCGTAGGTCAGGGATAAGAATCTCTTATATTTTCTCGCAAACGCAGTTAACGGTTCCTCAGACCCTGCTATGTGTTTTCAGGATCTCCAGCTGATTAGATTTATTACGGGTTACTTGGAACGGGAAGGATACAACTGTGTGGCAAATGGGAATTATGGGCTTCCTGATTCTGGATGGGCTGGCTGTTGCCGCAAATCTTCCCATTGTTGATTCGATTCGGCCGGCAGGAAATAAAATCGATTGAGATGTCATTCATATTTTGTTTTTTTTTTTTAATAATTTATTGCTTGAGATTTATGTGAGTCAATAACAAATTTACTTGAATATGATTAAGTCAGCTTGATGGAAAGGGTCAATTGACTTCGAGAAGTACTTGGAAAAGTCAATTTTTCGTCCCGTCTTACTGACTCTACTATCCGTTGAAACTGCATAATTTTTGAGTTTCTACAGTTTGAATTTGGTTTAGTCATTTATAGACTCCTAGTTCTTCGATTTCAAATGGATCTTGCTATAGTTCCTTCATCAATTGATCAAAGGTTGACTGGAGTAGCCTTGGAAAGACTTCGTCCCCAAAATTTGATCAAATGAAGGTACAATTATTTTTATTATTAAAAAAATTTACGATTATAGAGATTTTCATAAATTTGAGAATTCTTATGATGAAGGGTCTGATATGGACTCCGGAAAGTTACAAAGCTCAAAAGTTCGAAATACATTTTCTTTTTTCATTGTTAGGCAACAATTTTTGTAAAGGAGCTGACCGCTTATAAATTAGTTCACAAATTTTTACGCTAGGTCCTTTCTTCTTTCTAATTATGTGTGAAATCCGTCCATTCTGTCTTATCTTGTAGAATAAAATGGGTGCAAAAATAATTTAGAATTCGGGTAATTTTCATTCATTATATGTTGGCCTCTTGCCACGGATTTATTTATTATTTCTCAAATTCATGAGAGGGAAAACAGTTCTGCCAATCAATATTTCTCAATGAGAAATTACTGAAAATATTTCATTAATTTCAATTAAAATCAAATGAATTGTGAAGATAACGTATACTACTCGTACAGAAAAGTTTCTTCTAACAATCGTTCATTCAAAGTCGAAGTTTTGAGCTCGTGGAAAAGTTTCAGTGCCTCCTGTACTTGTATTATAATTAGCTATTTTAATTGACTTTTGTTCCAGAGTCTGGTAGAGAAAATCCTAGAGAAATTTCAGAAAAAAAAACTTTGTGACACATTGAGATAGACAGCAATGCGGAGATCAAAGATGGCTGTTGTCTATTAGCCTTCAGTTGCCCGACAAGGTTTTAATAATGCATTACCACCACAAAAATCATATACATTCGTATATAACTGAGCTATTTTGAAAATGAAATACATATAAGAGTTTTGAGCTCGTGGAAAAGTTTCAGTGCCTCCTGTACTTGTATTATAATTAACTATTTTAATTTTATTTTTAATTTTGTTCAAGAGTCTGGTAGAGAAATTTCAGAAAAAAAACTTTGTGACACATTGAGATAGACAGCAATGCGGAGATCAAAGATGGCTGTTGTCTATTAGTCTTTCGTTGCCCGACAAGGTTTTAATAATGCATTACCATCACAAAAATCATATATATACATTGGTTTATAACTGAGCTATTTTGAAAATGAAATACATAGGTGAATTTGGAATGACATTAATCTTCAAAATGCATTTGAAAATTCAATTAATCACAAGGTTGCTGTGAATGGCAAACGTTGTCAACGCTATGATTCAAATAAAAATTCAAATTGGGTTCTTGTCTAATTTTTTTTTAAGATTCTTGAATGTTCAATAAGTTTGTCGATATAGTGGAATAATTAATAAAATTGTTAATTTGATGGTTCCTGTGGATATTGAAGAACGGAAAGGTGAAGAAAACGCCCCAAAAAATTTTAAATTGTCACACATGAACAAGTTGAAAAGTTTATGAATGGGGCATCAAATGAGAGATTATTTGGAGCTTGTCGGCGTGAAGAATTGTGTTATTTTTCAGAGCAGATGAAGAAATATCAGATAAATCATCGGTCAACTTCCAAACTAGGACGAAAATCAGTTGTCCTTTCTGTATTACATATTGGGGAGTTTGTAATACATTGCACCTTCTGTTATCGAACATCGTCGTGTTTTCCTGAAATACATTAATAATAAATGCACTGCCACCCCAGTTGGTATAAATACATTTTGGGAAATCCCCCTATTATTGCCGAATTTTTGTAACTGCCAGAACCAAAGCAATATAACAGGCTTTTTTAGAAAAAAAGAGTACTTGTTCTTTTTCTTAAACAATATACAGGCCACTTTTTGCTATCAGAATCAGAAGCAGATATTACGGAGATAAAAAAACATGGTGGATGGCAGTACCACAGTAGCTGAGGGCTAAGTTAATTATTCCATTGTTTATAGAAATGCCGTTGCGGAAAAATTCTTCCAACCTCTGACAACTCAGCAGATTTTTGAACGTCATCATCCTATATTGTACCACCAGTTTATACTAGTTTTGATGGTATTGGGGATTTGAGTAATGGATCGGGAAACTCCCTAACGTCGCAAGGCATAATTGTTAGCAATTATTGTTCTAGTTGTACGATTAATATCAATGTTCATAAACGAAGATTGTTGAATATTGATAATAAAAATTTTTAAATAAAGAAGTGATTATAATAATTTCATCTGATCATATCATTAGAAAACAATCTCTCACTTGAAATGGCAGTTTTACACAAATTCTTCGACCTTTTTTTCAAGAATATAATTTCATTATTTTTAATCCCCCTGAAATTAAACGTTTCATCATCATTACAAAATTCTTTCAGTATGGATTAGAATTTTTTTTCGGTGTTTCAACAATATCGACGAATAATAAGAAACGCATTCATCGAAGGAACCAACTCGGGAATACCTCTTCCCTACAACCAAATTATTGCAACCATATCTCCACCTCTGCCCTATGACAGCTATCGCCATCAGGAAAGGAATTCATCGACAAATTGCCAGCAAGGGGATCTTCCTTTGATATGTAGGGAGTGTGTCCTACACTCCTCTCCACACACACACGACTGGGCTTCAGTTCGGGGAACTAAAAGAAAGAACACTGACTAGAATATTCAATCAAATCAACTTAGTCGAGCTCTCTTTTTCATCATCAAAGTAGTCGCGAAATCCGGAATATGTGACCCCTTTACCGATCACACTGCCGAAAATCTACAATTTAACCTTGTTATCTCCCCGAATCGGATTACCAGAAAGTATGGGTGTGTTTCGAAATTTACTGTCACTTTTCGGTGAAATAGAAAGTTTTGTTTCAAACTCGGAGCAAATCAGGTTTGAAACGATCTCCAAGACGAAACACCGATTCATCTAGAATTTACTATTTTAAGTACTTTCATACTCTTGGAAATATTTGCAATGAAAATATTCACACCTTCATCACATTTCATTTTATACTTTTGTCTATGTCTATGTCTATGGTTAATTCTGATACAAAGTGTCCAGTGAAATATTTAAATTTAAATAGCTTCATACGTAATCAATTGTGAATTGTGATTTAAGGTCTTTAAGCTCTGTTGAAGAGGCAGCAGGTAATTCTCTTTCATCAATAATTCCGAAAGTAAAAGACAGTTGACGAATTGTGTTACAAAAAAAATTCATAACTTGGTGTAAGGATACGAAGATAAAACATATTGGTTAGAAGACATATTTTGAGGTTGCGAATGATCTTAAGATATTCACATTATGGAAACTGGCAACTTTACTGAATGTTAAGATCCGAACTAAATCTAAAGAAGATTACATCAAAAAACATTAAAAAATACACAAATTTGTTAGCTCACATTAAAAAGCAATCGGACGACTACAATACTAAGAAGTCAAAGGTTTTTACCGAAGAAGAATGTGCCGATTTTTTTTAGAAGCTGATGATAAAAAATACTTAATGGCTATCGTTGTAATGATTGTAATGATTATTGGTGTGACAAGAAGACATATATGAGAAGCCGTTTTCGTGTGTTTGCACTTAGTACCGGGGACATTGAAAATATGAGTTTTGTTGCAATTTTATGAAAATATATTATGTTGCGTCCTCATAACCTCAAACACAACAGATTATTCGTTTAATACACTGCGCAAAAAAATTAACGCACATTATGAAAATCTCATATTTATTCTACAGGTGTTCTCAATGATAATTATTTTTATCAGAATTATGCATGCATATGTTATCCACTTTCAACGTTTTTCTTCAATACAGATGTTTTTTCCTAGCAGAAATAAAAAAAGATGATATTATCAGATTTTTAATGTATTGGCTCCATTCTAAAATCAGTTGTTCTCGATCAATTCTAGTGATCAATATTTTTTTTTTCGTTTGATTTTCTACACTCGATCGCTATGCAACGCGAAACACGCAATTTGAACCAAGAGGAATGTGCCCACGTGGTAGTTTTGCGATAAGAAGGGTAGACATACACAAGAATTGCAGAAAGGTTGGGAGTTTCCCATACAAGTGTTTCCAGAATGTTGCAGCGATTCAGGGAGACAAGTATGAATGTCCGAAGACCTAGACAGGGTAGACCACGGGTAACAACTGCCATTCAAGAACGTTACTTGAGAGTTTCTTCGTTGAGACAACGGTTTGCAACCGCTCGCCTCCTTCAAAATCAGCCTGAGCAAACTCATGGAGTGCAAATTAGCACTCAGACAATAAGAAATCGCCTCAGAGAATATGATTCAATGCCTCTTGTCGCGGCAAGAGGCTCAGCTCTTACCCCAGCCCATCGAAGGGCGCGATTTTGCGAGAGAGCATATCCATTGGCAAGAGGCCGACTGGGAAAGAGTTCTCTTCACAGATGAGTCTAGATTCTGCTTCTACGATTATGATCGACGTTCCCTTGTTTACAGACGTCCACATGAAAGATATGCTCAGTGCAGTTTCCTGAATACTACTGGTTTCGTGGGAGGATCGATTATGGTATAGGGTGGAATATCTTTGACTGCTCGCACAGACCTAGTGGTCATTGATAATGAACCTATGAATGCTGATAAGTATATAAGGAACATTCTTGAAGGGCCTGTAGTGCCATTTGCCCCATACATTGTTGAAAATTCCATTTTTATGGACGATAATGCCAGACCCCATCGTTCAGGAGTACCTTTAAGAGGTTGAAGTCTCTCGAATGGAATGGCCAGCAAGAAGTCCAGGTTTGGGACAACCTCAATAGAAGGCTGAGAAGTTCAGAAAATCATCCAGCTACTCTTAATGACTTAGGAATCCAACTCGGAGAAATCTGGGAAGGATTAGATCAGAACATTTCAAGATCACTCATTTTGAGTATGAACCGTCGTTGCCGAGCTGTAATTAACGCAAGGGGTGGAAATATCAGCATTTCAGTATTTTGAAAATTGTTCATTCCTGTTCTTTCACATAAGATTCGGTGAAATCCTGAATTTTTCTTCCATTTATTGTGTTTTGTTTCGTTCAAAACCTTCATGAGATAACATAAAAAATAAGTTGTAGAGTCAATGTAGAGTTAACTTTCATTAAAATTGAGATTTTCAGAATGTGCGTTAATTTTTTTTGCGCAGTGTATGTATATGAAAAATGTACCAGATATCCCATGGGAATTAAAACATTTAGCAGTATGCCAAAAGTTATTGCAGAATTTTTCGGACTTGCAAATCCTGCTGTGTATGTGTATACCTACTGGCCACTGCTTCAAAAGAAGCTCTAACATTTCATTAGCTGACAGCAGTGCTGATGTTTAAAATTTAAAAACACACAGCATTTGAAAATCACGCAAATGTTGCAGATGCATATGTTCAGAATTCCGTAGATTATAAAAAACGTATTGCACAAGATATACTTGGTGAAATATCTAATCCTGAATCCTGAATAATGATGAATAACAGCCATGGCGCGCAAAAAAAACATTTTTTCGTGTAGAATTAATTTGAACAATTGCAATAATTGTGTTATCGATATTTAAAATGATTAACTTATCATTACGTTAATCACTCATGATAAGTGTCACTTTATATGTCAAAATTTGATAAAAACAAATTAATATCATATTTGTTAGGATAATATGACATTTATTTCAAGTCGAATTACGTTGGCGATCACCATGGCAAAAGCCGTACGGTCCTCCGCCAGTCAAAAAAGTTCACCAGCTCTTCTTTTGCCAGTCCAATCCCGTATATTACTCAGCCACGACTGTTGCCTTCTTCCAACTCCACGGCGCCCCTCAATCTTGCCCTTCAATATTAGCTGTAACAGATGATACTTTTCACCTTTCAAAATATGTCGAAGATATGATATCTTCCGGCATTTTACGGTGTTCAAAAATTGCCTTCCGATGGTTGCTCTTCGAAATACATTCTCGTTTGTAACATGTTGTGTCCTCGGAATACGAAGTATTCTTCTGTGAAGCCACATTTCGAATGCTTCCAGTTGGTTCATCGTTGTGTCCTTGAGAGTCCACGTCTCCATTCCATACAGCAATGCCGACCACACATAGCACTCAACCATGCGTTGTCTCAACTTCAGATTCAGGTTGTCATTGCAAAGGAAGGATCTCATTTTATTAAAAGTTGCACGAGCAATCTCTATTCGGCACTTTATCTCACAGTCCGGGTTTAGATCCTCTGTAATGATACTGCCAAGGTATTTGAACTTAGTGACACGTTTAATTTGACTTCCATTAAGTTCTGAGGTGGTGCCATTGTGGGATTCCTGCTGAATATCATGAATTTGATCTTTCCTTTATTGATTTTCAGACCCTGTGCTCTCCCACATCACTATTTTTTTTTATAAGAAACTGTAGTCCCTCGATTGTGTCTGCTAAAATCACTGTATCATCAGCATATCTGATTGTTGTTATTGGCTCTCCATTTATTTTGATGCCGAGGTGAGATATTTCTTCCAATGCTTCCTTAAATACTCGATCAGAGTATAGGTTGAAGAGCAAAGGCGACAGTATGCAACCCTGTCTTACTCCACGTTGTATCTTGATATAGTCTGTTTTAATATTGCCTACTTTTATCTGTGCTGTCTGATTCCAGTACACATTTCTAATAATGCAGATATCTCTATCATCTATTCCAACCATCTGCAGTATATCAATAAGTTTTTCGTGTTGTATGCGGTCAAAAGCTTTCTCATAGTCGATAAAGCATGCAAAAACATCTCTTCGCTGATCGCGGCATTTCTGGAGGAGAATGTTAATTCCGAAAAGTTCCTGAATCCGAGTTGAGAGTCATCAAGATCTTCCGCACATCTACGTCTGATGCGAGCATGAATGATAGGCAGGAATGCCTTAAGCATATGGAAAATGAGGCTGATTAACCTGTAATCATTACATTTTTTGGCTGATGTTTTTCAGGGATAGCAATTAAAGGTTGATGATAACCAGTCAGTTGGAATCTCACCAGTCTCATAGATATTATTGAACAGTTTAACTACCAACTCAATATTTTCCTCTGTGATGAGATTCAGAGCCTCGGTAGGAATCTCGTCAGATGCCTTCCTATTTTTTGCTATAGAGAGTGCATGCATTACCTCGAATTTAAGAATAGTTGGTCCTACGCCGTCATGTACGTTTACCCCATCAGCTCTCTGATCACTTAAATTGGACTGTATATAACTGGTTCATATGTTTTTTAGTTCTTGTTCGTCCAAAATTAGTTGGTTACTATCATTTGTAAGTGACATAGTCGTTCTCTTCCTATGTGATCCAGCTACTTCCTTTACTTTTATGTACATATTAAAACTATCATGTTCGGAGCAGTAGTCCTCTATTTCTTTACATTCCGCTTTCATCCATCTCTGCTTAGCTTCCTTGATCTTTTGTATTCTCTCATATTTGTCAGGTTTGTTCTTCGCTAGTCTTCGCTGTTCCATGAGAGCCAGATGTTATATCACTACCAGCATGCTGCTCCACACCTCCTATATTCGGTCTATTCTAGGGTTTGCTGGTCGTATCTGGTTACCATGTCTTCTGCGGGATCGATCCCGCCTTGAGGCTATCAAACAGACTTCCATATGGTAATGTCAGCCTAACTTAAGAACTGTTCGGCCTATAGATACTTTTTTTGGTAGACGGTCTAGGGGTGATTTCATTGTGACGTTTCCTACACTTCAAACTTCGGTTGCGATCATAGCCACCTTTTTACGCTGAACCTGAACAATCGCCGACTGCCCGACTGTGTTGTGAGTGAACGCGTTTAATCTGGATAATTTGAGCGGTCAATCTGAACACAAGGCATAGGTGCAAGTGATCGAGAGAGGAAATGTGGATAGTGCCCATTTTTTTTTTTTTTTTGGAATCAATTTCCCTTTGTTCTTTTCTTTGTAATTCTCGGCCATGAAGAATTTATTTGCAGACGTCTTTCACCACACATTTATTTTGTCATCTTCTTTTTCTGTTATTTTTTTGAGATATATAGGAAATCTGCTTGATCTCTCAGTCTATGTAATAATTACATTGAAGCAACAGTTTTCCAAATCTCACTTCGGAAACCCTTCGAAAAGCAAACGTCGAATCCTCAAATGAAAACATAAAACACCTATCAGGTTCCGTTCAGCACGCAGACATGAAAAATGGAATCGCGAAGTGGCTCGTTGCACGCCTTCCAAAACAAAAATATTCGTGCCAAATCTAGCGGCGGTATGCCCGGAACTCCACCTGAAACATTAATTTAACATTAGACCAGAGAGCGAGGACGTGGAGCAGGAACGACATGGACACGACAAGAGGGAGAATATATACGACACGGGAGCGATCGCTGTTTAGTATGTGAAACGTGTAAGATGCCCAGGGCGCGCATCTACGGAAATGTCCCCAGACCCCGCAGCCCACATTCCGAGCGACCGCCACAAGGGGTTGATAATGGATATATTGTATCATCTTCACGGAACCGATGGACATCTTACTCATTTCACCATAGGTCACATCACCTACGTATCGATGACATATTCCACAAGCGTTCGTCTTTTTTTCAACCTTCGGCCCGGATGTTATGACAACCCGATTAATGTTTTCAATGATGCCACCTTTTCAGGCCAGTCCGTGACAAATGTGTGTTGAGGGAGTGATCTGCATACGCTTTGGGGATGTTTAATGTTGGCTAGTAGAGGAGTGGTAGCACGGACATCGCCCGAAAACAGATAGGGGTAATTTTTTGCCATTTGAATAGTGAAAATGTTTTTATTGTTTGGAAGAATTGAATACTTGGGAATGTCTTCGGAGGTTCGACAATATGAAGTGTACTAATTAGAAAATTGAACAGAGAGTGATATTGTTAACGCAATATTAGAGAGGGAGATTACAGGTTTCAGAGAAACTGATGATGCCATGAACTGCATTCCTCTATCATCATTTGTTTTCGAGTTATAGGCCAAAATTGAAATTTGGGCGATTTCAACTTTGGTCTGTATACGCGTTTCTGTTAGTGCTAGGAATGCTAAAATGTTAAAATGAAAATATTATAGAGAAACTTTTTTCATAGCAATTCAGCGGGATACTATGTTCTTCCAAGAAGTTTCCTTGCCGAGCTATAACTGCATCATAAAGTTGTGTTTTTTTCCTCTTGGAAAAAAACATAGTACGTCACTGGATTGCTATGAAAAAAGTGTAATGTTTTCATTTCAACATCGTAGCACAAACAGAAACGAAAATTAGGACCATAGTTCGAAAACAAGAGGAGATAGAGGAATGATGTTGATGGCATTATCAGCTCCTCTACAAGAGACGACCATAATGTGTCCTACATTTTCCGCTACCTCTTTCGGTTAAAAAGTTGTAGTTCATGTATCACCAATTTTACCACCCTCCACCCTGTACATATACTCAGTTCAAGAATTATTAAATTATTATTCTCATCTCAGCATGCGTCGCTTGATTTCTAGTTTGCAAAAAATAACAAACTACTTCTATGGGCCTATCACAGAAACAAAATATATAAACATAGATCAGCTTGAAATAGTTGATTTTCACAATTGTTATATTTTTCGAATAAATGAATGTTGAATAGGAGCAGTTTGAAAAAAAGGGGTTTATTTTATTTTTACGATTTATTCACTAGTTTGAAGCAAATTAGACTTTTGCCTGGAAATAATTGGTGGAGTTCGGGAAACATTTTCAATAATTTTTTTCGGCCTTTTAGATGAGTGGTTTGAATTGTTCCCCAATTTTCCAGTGGAGAGAAAACTCAAATAAATTATACAGATCTCCAAGAAAATATTTCAATAGATGTGTATGTCGTGACGTTCGAAAAACCTTGAAATTTTCGGACTCCTTAAGGTTTTACTCGAATAGCTCCTAAACTAAGCACTTTATTGGAAACACTGTTATATTCAAAAAGGTTCAGCATTGAATTCTCCTTCTAAAAAGTATTATGACATTATATTTTGAACAAGTAGTTCCATAGAAATATATTTCCATATAAAATATTTCGACGCATGAAAATTTGTACAAATTTTTACACTTTTTGAAAAAGCAAATTTTTCCACTATAAAACGTAAAATATCTATGGAACTACGAGCTTAAGAATGAAATATCATAGAATGATAGTTGTAGACCATTATATTATGGTAAAAACGTAACCACACTTCTCCAAACCACAATGTAAAATCTCACAGAAGCTCATCCTGCTAAGGATGCTGATCATTTAATTGTAGCTACTGCTGTTGAAGTTCATCAGCAGTCTCATGAGTGTGTGGTTATTGTTGGAAAGGACACCGACCTTCTTGTAATTTTGACTGCAAGAGACCTTATGTGTACCAATATTTTCTTACTAAAGCCTGACAAAGGCAAGCAAGATGATATTGTCTATTCTCCCTTGCACTACAAGTTCTCCTCTGTTTCGAAAAACAACATATCATTCCTTCATGTTTCGAGGTTTTCCGAACGTTACGCAATACGCGCCACTGGAAAATTGGGGGCAATAACTTCTTAAAAATGATCCGATCTTCATGAAGCATCCGGAAGGTTATTGTATTATCTCTCAAAAACATGAGTTCAAATTAATTCAACTTTATTTGTGACATTATAGGGGATCTCCAAAAAAAGTGAATTTCTTTCCAGAAAGTAGATGGAACTTATTTTCCAACAATTTATCAAACCGAATTTTGAAATCCATTATTCGATAGAGTCCAGCTCCAGAATGCAGATGGTGACACATTGCCATCTCTATAGAGTATATCTAGATATATCTAGTATATCTAGACATAAAACATCAGTATTAGCTAATTGAATTATTGTCATTAAGTCAGGCCAATTGGCCAATACTACAAGTAAAAATTTAATTGAAAAAACTAAGAAAAACATACAGGGCAACACTATTCGTTTATGCCATCGAATATCAAAATACATTTGTTTGAACACTTTTATGATCTTTTTTTTTTAAGCATCGGTTTTGCTTACATTGTATATGATTATACTCTCATCCTGTATGTTTTCTTCACTTTATTTTATTCTTCACCCTTTTAGAATTTACTTGACTGACCCTGAATAGCAGCAACGTCCATTAAAATCCAATGGTCCATTATAATTTAAATCCTTCATTAAATCGGATATTACATAGACGGTAGCCATGGATACTCTGGTTAACGCAGGATTAAACTTTTAAAGGAACTAAAAATTTTCTTGGACGTTGGCAGAAACTCAAGGCTATACACAAAAATTTTGTAATATGGAATTCAAAATTGAATACTGCAGAAAAAATAGATACATACATAGAAAAATTCATTCTGAAATTTTCTATCACAGAATATTGATTTCACGAATAATAATTCAGATTTAACAGTCAAGGTTATGCCAATATACTTTTTATTCAGTCTTGAAACAGAAAAAGTTCATTTTTTCCAATGAAACGTCAAGTTGAATAGTTATATTTGATACATTCTTGAAATCAGCAAAAAGATTCCAACAACAGATTACATTTGAAAAACTAGAAATCTTTGTTTCATCTTGAAAATGACTGTATCGAAAAATTAAAAAATATCATATTTATCCGAATGACTCGTCAAAAACTTCTTGCAGAATATAACAATTTTCGTTCATTACTCAAAATCTAGAAATAAGAGGACGGTTCTGTCCGAGATGAGATAGCATCGAAAATATGTCATCCCTTTTGTTCTAGCTGCTATAGTTTAAGAGATCACCTAAGTAGACAACGAATCTTGCCAACCAAGTAGGTACATCGACATAAAGTAAAACACAAGCGAAATGATATCCGCTTGTGGACACTGTTTCGTCTTCACGAGTAATATTATGCTGAAAATACTACGAGTAATATTTCTAAGCATTTTTTCAGTCGTAATGCTCAGCAATTTTTTTCATGGAACCATCGTACCATCGTGCTGAATGCTATCTTAAAATGGTAATACAAAATGGATAAACCGAAGAAATGGGGATCCTTAATGCTATTCCCAAATGAATTTATCTGAAAGTATGTCAATTTGATTACGTTGTTCAATAATACTGACTTAAGTGGAAGCTATGAATTCAAACAGTTCATTTGGGATTCTGCTGAAAACTAAAATACATATAACTCTTTCCCCCGATTTCTACTACCGATTCAAATCAATTCTCGAAGGATTCTGCATTTTTCAGAACATATTTGGGTTTCGACTCCCAGTCTGAAACAATATTAAATAATGGAGATATGCTCCAACATGAATTCTTTCTCTCTCTTTTCTTAGGAGCCAATCAGTTGAAGAAAATCATTTATAATTCTCTTCTGTTTTCTTTTTTTACAATTATTTTTTTTTGTACGTTAATTATCAGCTGTGATGAGCAACTGATTCACTCATCATTCGAATTTTTTCAATTGAGTTTATATCAGAGACTGGAACTAGAAGCCGTAACAATTTTCAGAAAATTCAACCTGAGCCTGTTGGTTTCCAAATTTCTGATTCCATTTTATGAGTTATTCATAAGGAATGATCGCCTCAAGTAATTCAACTTAAGAGTTATCTCAAATTATTATTATGAATTTCGTGTACCTTCTCAGCAGAGCAATAACATAAAGGTTGTAATTATCAATGATTTTTTGCCCCTTTCGTTTGTTACTCCCTGCGATTCACCTAAACCACTTTTGGGAGTTCTGAAATACACATTCATTTCCATCTCTTCCTTGATTTTGAAATAGATTCATTTTCATTAAACTTTTTCCAAAAATTGAGATATCAGTTCTTAATTCTGGAGTAATCATGAAAATGACTATCCCCAATAATTTGGAAAAATTGATTTTTTGCATAGGCGGGAAGTTCTGAAAAAAGTTTCAGGCAGCAACTAAAATTGTCGGCATGTAGAAGTTTATTGCGGCTATTATAACTTGTTTCAACATTATGAAAGGTCGCAGAATTTACTTTGTGAATGTACCGATGACCCATGCCGACAAACGGCCGACAAATGTTCCTTTTCCATCTGTTTTACAACTTACTGTTACACACCTTTTCCTTCGCATTCAACTTTTGTCAACCATAAAACTTGCTGAGAGATGCCGATTGGATGCCGATGCATTCCACAACTTTTTGGATGGTATTTCGAAAGTTAACTAGTGAAAACAGTTGAAGCTCTAAATCACAGATTACTCTTCAAGATTTCCGATTCTCGAAATTTATCGTTGCGATACTTGATTTTTCTGAGTCTACAATCACAAAATACCAAGCTCAAAGTAGAAAAAGGCAGGCGCAGAAAAATGGATTGTTGAATCCAGATAATTTTCGCCAAGGGGGTATTTCAACACCTAGAAAATCTAGTCAAAACTTTATTTTAGTTTTTTCCGTGTGGTATTCTGAGGTTTGATTTAATTTCATAGCTATAGGGTGACAGCCCGTCAGCGAGAATTGTGGCACTGAAAATTTATCTCAACGATTATAAGAGAATAACGAATGATTCATTAGAATAGCTTGGATTTCTATTTATTTTCCACAATTCCATACTAACTTCATTTAACGAAATAATACCATAATTCAAATATTATGTTTCTGTGACAAAATTTTATTGAAGAAATACAATGACTAGAACTAGATGATGAAAATTAACGAGCCTGTAACAAAAATGGAGAATAAAAGTCAACAATCTTTAAAAATCTTTAAAACATTAACTGAAAAAGCTTTTCGATGAAACTTTCTTCTCGAAAACAAAACTGATCTGTCATCTAGACGTTTCTAATGCAGACAAACTAGACTGCATTACATATGAAGAAATACTTTCAGTAAGCTTTTCAATGATTTTAAGATCGCTCGAAATCAACGATATTCTATGTGGCAAAAACAGACCTATATACGTAAAAAGTATAGAAAAATGCGTATTTTAACTTTCTCTCATCATATCATATCAAACATGAGGGTGAGAAATCGACTTTCATCTGTTGTTTATGTATCGAATAATGAAAGGAAGAAAATTTTGAACACGACCAATTTTTTGTTAATAGAAACTTATCCTTATAATCTCGGTCATGTTTTTTCAAAATTTCTAAATGAATTCTATATAGTGTCTTTTTTAGGCCTAGTTCATTTGATTCATTTTTGGAAAACTTGAAAATCTCCCAGAGTATCGGGAACGGTTATCGCGAACCAGAAGTAAAAATGTAATAAATATGGTAATCTGAAACCACAGAGTTTTTAGTATTTTTTTCGTATAAGCGGCAACATTGAAAATATTTTAGCTCAATAGATGAAGACCGTAAATCCTTTCATGTACCTAAATTTTCAGGTTGATCCTATTATCTGTTCTTCGTGAACGTTCAATAGGCCACCCACCATGGGACATCTGTTTGAGAAACACTTGTTAATAATGTGTTTATTTTCACAATTTTTGGTGACTATGTCTGTTGGGTTTAGGGCAATTATTGACCAACTTTCCCTTACAATATCTTATGCACTAGGAATCACTAATGATATATATAAAGGTATATATTCTTCTGACCTATATAGCTGGGGTTGGTGCAACAGAGAAAAATCATACAGTTCTGTACCGTCTGTAGTATGATAAAAAAAGAGAAAAGGGAAAAAACTCCAGCAGAAAAAAACCCTAACCTCACCCGTGTTAGAAAAAAAATTACTAAAAATATCATATATCAGAGGATCTGGGAGGACACCTATGATATCAAAGGATCATCTTCATTTAGTTCTTCTGTGGGTAGCAGAGAAAAACCGACTCTTCAGCTATCTATCCGAAATTCCAAATCTGAAATGAAAAAAGACAAAATCAGAAAAAAACTAGTAATTTATAAAGAATTAAATTGTATTTGAACTAACCACTCATTTCAGAAATTCATTTTTCATAAATTTGTTATGACAGAAATATCACTATTGATGAGAGGACTTATTCAATAGGTGAAAGAGGCAGATCTAAATATAGGAGTCCAAGAGAACAATCAGACTTGATTGTCCTAGTACTACATGGTGATTCACCGCGATGATCTATTCACGTTTATGAAAAACTTATCAAAATTTTGTGTTAAAATTTTACAGGTAGGTTTTCGGCAATGAACTTCTCAGCTTTCGGTTATTCCTACCGAAAACAGCCGATTGCATACCCAGTAAGCCATTTTAATACATTTTTCTGATGGTTTTCAATTTTGTCAGTACGTAGTATCATAACACAATTTATTGTTTTAAACTAGAATTTACCCGTATTTATGGGAAGATAATCAACTTCGTCAAATTAAATAAATAGAAACTGAGGGTTTCCAAATTATAACCTGAATTTTTCATTCTTACAGTTCATTTTGTGTATGAAACGAGAACGGGTTACTTGAGAAACCCTATGTACCTTAAATGAAAACTTTCCTAGTAATCCAGAAAAAACCTGGAATGGGGTAAAACAGAACTGAGTAAGTGGTCTTTCACCACAAAAAAAAACTAAAATTCGAAATTCCATTTTCAGCATTTAATGGATTATAATTAATGTTATTCGGGATTGTTCTCAAATACTCCAGAAGAAAGACCATCGACTGATGTGATGTGACTTGAGTTCTGAGAAACACCCTGTACATCTTGCACATTGAATAAATAAGAAAATATATTAAATTCACACTAGTCTCGAAAACTTCTATACGTGTTTTACTCTCAAAATGGAATCATAGTGCTGATGTACAAAAAGTGTAATTCATGAATATCATTCTTTCTAATTTTGCTCGAACGTCAAATTAAATCGATATTCGGTTGTTTCAAAGGACTCAACTCAAACTTCTATAGACAAGAAAGCGAGTTTTCAGGTTCGAGCTACTCGACATGGCCTGGCATCATTTGACATGCTCTTTTTATTGGAGAAATTTTTCTGAAAACGACCTAACTGAAGAAAAATTGTGGGGATTCTACCTATACTGGGTTATACACGAATATGGCTCTATAGAATATTTTTAGGGAAGATACAAGATTAAGGATTGAAATCCTAAAGGTGAGCTTCAAGTAAGAAGACGACTTCTCTATATTTTTCTAAGGTTCCAAGACTTAAGGTATTTCTGGAAGTGACATCAACATTCGTTTTTCAAATGGGAAGACCCTTTTTCATTCCATAAATAGATTCACCATTCAATCTTGAGTTTTTTTGTTTCAAAAAGTCTGAATTTTCCCAAGAAAATTCTCTTTAAATGAGGAATTTTTTAGAATCTCCGAGAAGAAAGGCTGATGCTTCTTTTCCGAAAGCGGGATTTTTAGAATATGATACAGGAGGTCACAAATTCTTTGTCAAAGTTAGAAGTGAAGAAACATCAAAAAATCGTTTTTTTCAAATTGGAACCCCATTTTTTCGAAGCATTTTCGAAATCTTCGTCAAAAAGTAATAGGAGCATACGTCCAAGACTCTTATCCCAAAATGAATATTTTTCGAGATATTCAGGAAAAACGATTTTGTCTTCTATCTCATTCCGAATGTGTTTTTTTACTGGAAAATAATTAGCGGTCAAGTAAAATTTTTGGAAAAAAAACTATTTTTTGATCTTTCGTCACCTCTAAATTTGACAACGAATTTGTGACCTCCTGTATCATATTCTGAAAATTACGCCATCGGAAAAGAAGCATCATTGTTTCCTCTCGGAGATTCTCAAAAATGAGAATTTTAAATGAAAAAACCTCGAAGTTGTCTGTATTTCAACAGAGTTCAATTTTGAGATTTTTTTTGTATTTCCTCATTCAAAGAGAATTTTCTCGGGAAAATTCAAACTTTTGGAATAAAAAAGAGTCAGAATTCAATGGAGAATCTATTTGTGCAATAAAAAATGGGTCTTCTCATTTGAAAAACGAAAGTTGATGTCACTTCCGGAAAAACCGGAAATTCTAGAACCTTCAAAAAATATACGAGAAGTCATCTTCTTACTTGAAGCTCACCTTTAGAATTAAAATCCTGAATCTTGTGTCTTTCCTAAAAATATTCTATAGAGCCATATACGTGAATATCCCTGTATACATAAATATACTACTTTGACATTTGTTCGAATGAATTTTTTCGGGGACAGAATCTATTTATGTCCGAAAGTTCAGAAATTTTCTTCGGATCTTTTCTTACTAGTTCCTTGCTCAATGCCCCCGCAAAAAAAACGCAAGGTTCTCAAAAAATTACTCGCGGACGAAATAATTGAAGCAATTCTCACTACGTTGTTTAATTAAGACATTTGGGGATTTCCAACTTACGTCATAATCTAATTGAATAACATTTCATTATATATTATTTTTGCACCGATTGACATATAAGTTTTTTTGTTCAAATAAACTTCAACTTTCTAATCCGAGGTTCGACTCAAAAAATGGTCAGCAATCACAACTCGTCTTTCAGACCTGATTCTTGGGTACTTTTTTCTTTGAAATGTCAGATATAATTTAATAAAGAAGGTATCGCATCATTATAAACGACAAATTTCAGGAATTGATAATATTTCCGAGAATAAATCGGTAAAGTGAGACAAGATCCGTATAATTAAATATAAAAACCGTTTATGCGCTCATCAAAATTTGTTTTAATATGTCACTCGAATTAATCGCCAGGTAAACGATTACTTTCAAAGTGTCAACTGTTTTCACTTGATAAGAAAAAATGGTATTTAGATACTTTCAGCAAGATATCCAAATCTGACCTCGAAGGATTATATGCATTATGGGAAACAGGTACCGGTCACATAATCAGTGCGATTCTGTTCGCTCATAACAATATTGCTAAGATAAAGATATTGCTATCGTTGCATAAAATACAGTTTGTCAGATCTTAAATCGAAGATTCTTGAACACCCTGATAGCAATATAATAACAAAATTCACAACCAATATTGCAATAACGCTAGGAACAGAATGAGTAATATCATAGCCATATTTTTATAAATTAGAAGATGGCAATATGACTATAACATCAAGATTCATAGCAATATGCAAACGGAATAGGCCCGAATGAAATGAAAATGAAATAATTGCAAGAGGAATGAGAACCATTGATAAGTATAAATAATATTCATTATATTCCTTCATAACTTTTTGAGACGCTGCTCCCAATAGATACTGAAAACTTAGATTCCGGGCCTCATTTGCGTCAGTTAAAAGCAATTTTTACCCTCAGGCTAAGTTCAGATGAACGCGCGTTTACTAGAATAGAGAGAAGCGCTTATAATTGTCACACTTAACCAGGGCTGAGTTCAGATTATCTAAATCAGAGCTTAATCTCTGCTGGCATTTTCCAAAGAATCGGAAAAAAATATCTTCAGAAAAAGAAACTGAAAAATATTTGGCCCAAAATTCTTTGCAGAGATGAGCAATATGATAAACTAATCAACCACTTTGTTTTTTAATACCATGAATATAAAAAAGTTGTTTTTGCATTGATGAATGAATATACATACTCCTTTAAAAAATTAGCTCAAAGATCAGATAATAACGCATTCGATATGAAAGAGAATATTCGATTGTGAAAAATATATGAGTAACTCCAAAATGCAGATAGTATACTGAAGATATTATAGGAATGTGAATTAAGATTAATTTGGGCAGTGGCAGCCTTCAGAGGTGTCGAACGTGGCAATCGCCCGGGGCCTCGCTCTTGCAGGGGCCGCGCGCAACAAACAAAGCAAATTTTAAAACTTATTTTGATCCTTAATTATTCATTAGAGTCATAATATGAGCGTCAATTAAAATAAAGTAAGTTTACTTATTCATTCATTCAACACATGAACAAGAAACATGAACAGAAAAAATGAAACACCCTGTAATTCTATGTTGGTGGCACATAAAGATGATTACTTGAAATAATCTTTGACAGTGTACAGTGAGTTAATGGAAACTAATAAGCTGTAAAATGAATCAGCTAAAGCTAACATTTCGCAAACGTATATTGTTCTTTTAGAGGGCTAGAAATGACTCTAGGGCATTGAACCAATTCCTATATTTCATGATATCAATGTTTTTCGTACATCGACTAATGTAATTCATTCATTGTATTAGCGAGTTCGAGACATCGATTCAATAACCGGAATATTAAGAAAATGACCCTGTCAACATTACCCAACGAAACCTACGCATTGATTCAATGCTTTAATGCATTAATATGATGCCAACGAGCATCAATCTAAAAGAATGTTATACAGGGTGCTTTATATTAAATCAACACCACTTTTAATTCAATTTTTTTTTAATTCAATAGAATTAAAGACTTTAGAATTGGATGGAATTATGGTAACAAAACACTGGATGAACATTTTCTACTTTTATCGGTTTTCAGGTATAATATTCTCTAACATTTTTTTGAACTTTTTCAAAATATTTCAGATATTCAGACAGTGCATATTTGAAGGCAGGAATTAAATGTTCATTGTTTTGATCCAAAAATATTTACTCTGGTTATTCACAAATTATATGTGTGCTGTTCTAAAATTTCGGTGGTCTTAGGTTATAAGAATGTTTTTGTACAAATGACCAAAATATAATGAATTTTTGAAAATAAAACTAGTTTTTAAAAATAGATACATCTACTGCTTTCATATCATCGAAAAATTTTATATCGAATTCCATGGAAATATGTGTAGTTGTACTAGAATAACTCATTACTCATTTCCTTGAGCAGTCCTTCCCAGTAAAGAAAAAATAAATCCATCTTGTGAATCCCAAATGGTGAATTTCGTGTTGATTGGCTTTGTTACTACATCATTCCTGATCAACTTGGTAGTGGATACAAAATAAAAGTGCCGCATCTCGACCATCTAGAAATGAACGAATGTAATATTGTTGAGCATGAAATCAATATAATTGAAATGTGTGGATATGAATGAATGTAATGGGCGCCAAAATGTGGAAGGACAGCAGATATAAATTAGATTCCTAATCACAAGGACAAAATGTTTCATCATGTATTGATGTCAGCATAAGATGCGAGTTTGTTGTGAATTTCTCGTGTATTAAATAGGACCTACCATATTTTCTGTCGGCAATTTTTCCAGAATTTCTCTCTTTTGGCGGTTACTGGTTTGCATGGTGACGGCACTTTTTTCTTCAAAATAACTATGATTCCAATTGAAGTACTTCTTTGCTCCCCTGCGAATTTCGAATATTTTTCAGAGTACTCCAGCAGCATTGGAGCTGAATTCAATATTGGATAGTGACATCTCATCATCAGATGATGAACAACATACTGACGAATGTGGGGAATATCTGGGAGCACTTACACACACCACTCAGAACTGCACAGAATCACGACATAATTAATTAATTCGTCGGTACTAAGAGAGGACAAGCACTCGCTGAAAACCTTATAGAAGAATAAACCTGCAAAGGTGGCTCAGTAGCTATCATTTCCTCTCGAAGCTCCAATCGGATCCTCTGATATCAAACATCTCAATGCTTGAAGCATTAATACAATAACAAATACATTGATTGAGTGATGTACGCAGTGAATTATCGGAATGGGTGAGGAGATTGATCAATGTTTTTAAGCATTGAATGTGTAACTTGAATGAATCAAACAATACAGAGAGTCGTTGATTCAATGTTCATTAGGCCTAGCCTCATTCAAACGGGCATAACCACAACATATCGTAGTCATAGCGAGTGCATAATATTGATAATAATAATAATAATAATAATATTCATTTATTTACAAAGATAACCTCTTACAATCATTCAAAAAACAATAAAGGGCCATAGTGCAAACTTGTCATAAAAAAGGAAAAACAACAGCAGACTAGAAACTATGTCTGAAAAATTCTGATACTGTGTATGGTTCTAAATTGAGTAAAATTTCGTTTATATTTCTCCTGAAACTTGCTTCATTCGTGATATTTTGGATAGCATATGGAAGATGATTATACATTTTCAAAGACATATATAAAAAGTTTTTCTGAGTTATGTAAGGTTATGCTTCGGAAGCATGTAATTTCTACCTCTTGTCCTGTCTGAAGACTTGCTGAATAATTGAAATAAGTGCTTGTTTTTTAAATTGAAAACGAGGCTTTCTCTTATATAGAGTCCGGACACGGTTAAGATTCCATGAGCCTTAAATTTTCCCCTGCAACTCTCACGGAAACGCAGACCCAACATAGTTCTGAGCATCATTTTCTGGCAGCGGAATATTCTGTCAATGTCGCTTGCCCCTCCCCAGAATATAATTCCAAAACTGAGCAACGACTGAAAATTAGAAAAGTATAATGCTGTCAGAGATTTTAAGTTCAGCAAATTCTTGGCGACACGAAAATTGTATATGACATAGTTCAGTTTCCAGTTCAGATATAGAACATGCTCGCTCCAGTTCAAAGATTTATCTAGTTTGATTCCTAAACATTTAGTGACTTCATCTATCTTCACGTTTTGACTTTGGTATTCTATGAACTCGGGAATAGGACGCCGGGAGTGGCTCGTACTAAATATTACGCACTTTGTCTTGTTGAGATTCAGGAGTAAATTATTTTTGCCTAGCCATGTTTGTATCCGTGGCATATAAGAATTTAGCGATTCTATCACGTCTTGCGTGTTCTTCCCCTTAAATACGATAGAACTGTCATCAGCATATTGAACAAGATGATGCTCAGATCCTTCAAAAATATCCGCGAAGTCATTGAAATAAATAATGAACAGCAATGGTCCCAGAATACTTCCCTGGGGGACACCTGTCTCTATTTTGAGTGGGTCTGATCTATAAGTTATTCCATTGTGTTCGATCTTCACATGCTGTGTGCGGTCAGACAAGTAACTACCGAACCAGTCCAAAACATTATCTCTTATTCCGTATACACGCAGTTTCTCCAACAATATGCCCGAGTCCACGCAATCGAAGGCCTTTGACAGATCAAGAAACATTCCGAGAGGAACGTCCCCGTTTTCCAAGCCATTCAAAATCGACACCGTTAGCTCAAACATTGCAGAATTGATACCCCTTCCTTTCAAGAATCCATGTTGCTTGGATGTAAAAAGGCGAAATTTGAGGAAAAAGCTCAGTAACCTCCGGCACATTATCTTCTCGAAAATCTTCGAGAAAGCGGGTAAAATGCTTATAGGCCGATAATTTTGTGGCATAGTCATGATACCATTTTTAAAAATGGGAATGACCAGAGATGTCTTCAACTGTTCAGGGAAAACACCGAATCGGAAAGAACAGTTTATAATAAGTTTTAGGGGTTTCAGCAAATGCGGAATAGCCTGCTTCATGATGCTAGTTGGAATGCCGTCATAGCCGCAAGTGAATTTATTTTTTATGGACCTCAAAACAATTTGGATTTCATCATCTGTTACCTCAAAAAGATACATCGACTTTTCATTCCTGGCTACTTCACATGAAAAGGGTTCTCTCCGAAGAGTTCGCAACAGACTTGGTGCCGCGGTTACAAAATAGGTATTGAAATCATTTACTAATTTTATGAAATCATCACAAAAGTCAAAATTACATTTTTTGTTATTTATTTTAATATTTGTATTTTCTTCAACTATTTTATGGAGAGTGCGAGTTTTGTTTTCTGAATCTATGATGCGATGTTCATTTTCGATCCTTTTAGCCTCAGACAGAATCAAGTTGTAACGTCTCTTCAGTTCTAAGTAGTAGGGTTTAAATGCAACGTTTATGGTTGATATAGTGAGAGCTAGGTCGAGACGTCTCTTTATCGCTATAACTTCGGGTCTATCGAAAACCCCCCTGTAACTAGGTTTGGAACTTCTAGCATAAACATATTTCAATGGAAAATTTGATTCGAAGATAAGTTTGAAACGCGACATGAAGAAATTCCATTGTGCGTTCACATCTTTCAATGGAATATTGCCGAGTTCATTCCAATTTAAATTCTTTATTTCATCCAGAAACCTTCGTATATAGAACTTGCTGTAGATTCGTACAAGTCTTTTTGGTTGAGTTAATGATTCTTTTTCGTAGTCAAAACTGAAAACTAGACCCGAATGATCCGATATCGCGGTGTCAATTACTTTTGCACGAGATTCCCTGATATTTGTAAAGACATTATCAACGCATGTTTTTGTTGATGGCGTTATTCTAGTATAGTCCGTGATAGTTGTGATTACATTATAACTTCGAAGCAAACCTTCAAACTCAGTTTTTATGATATTATTCTTACAAAGATCGATATTAAAATCCCCACATATAATGTAGGGTAAACTCTCATTTGTTAATATACGTAAAATGGAGTCAAATCTTTCAAAAAACAACAGATGATTTGAGGCCGGTGGACGATAGACAGATAATATCACTATTTTTGAATTACATATAAAAATTTCCATTGCGGCACATTCGAAAACCCGCGGTATTGAATACCGCGCGATGTCATCACGGGCACTATGTCGGATATCACTCGAACAGTACACAGCAGCGCCACCATGTTCGTTCTCCCGTCTACAAAAAGACGATGCAAGCGAAAAACCAGGTATTACGTATGCCGGCAATTGGTCCGCACTTTTCCAATGTTCTGTCAAAGCTATGAATTGACAATCATTTTTATAAACTACAGATTCGACCTCATTTAAGCAATTCCCTATCGATTGGACATTCTGGTGCAGTACATTAAATGTAATGAGATTAAGATGTTTTTTGTTATTTACTTTGGGCTGAGGCTTCTTTGAGGCCTCATAAGCCGAGCTAAAAAAGGATTAATTCCTACCCCTTCTGGCCAATTTCCAGGGTCTGTGATCTTCTCCCTGTCATTATAATTTACCGACACTTTAAAAGAAGAATATTCTTCAGGTCGTTTCGAAATTACTTTCAAACATGTGACACTTGTAATTCCCTTACATGTGAGATAGTCGGTCAGTTCTTGCGGACTCGTATCGGTATGCAAACCAAATACGTGGAAATGAGCGTATCTGTCGGCCACCTTTATTCCTGTAGTTTTTTTATCTGTTCCTCTGATAATATTTCGTTTACGCGATTTTCTTGGAAAGATGAAACCTTCCTTTGTATCAGCGTTTTCATTTTGTTTTTGTGAATTTTGAATTTTAGATTGTTCAGATTTTGTGTTCACTTTTTCAGTGCTCTCGGCCTTAGATTTTGTAGTTTCGAATTTAGTATCTTGGTTTTGTCGAGGTTTTGGAATTGCTCCTTTGCTCGTATCGGGACGATACGGGATATTATTCATGACTTCCAAATTTGCTGGATTTCTAGGAGACTCCCCACTTTGAAGAACTGTACTGTAAGTTGCTTTAGTTGAGGACAGTTTGGCAACTTCTTTACGAAGGATAACATTTCGACTTTTTAAATTTTCGATTTCATTTTTGAATTGCTTGATTATTTCGGGAATGATAGTTGCCATTGCAGATTTTATTCCATTATGAATAATTTCAGTTATTTGAGTTCCCAAATTTGGTGGCAAATTCAAAATTTGCGAGTCCGTTTGTTCACTCATATTCGAGGTTATGTTCGAAATACAATCGACACACTTCCATAACTTGAAACTTGAGGATTCTTTCAATTTAATGAAATCTTCCACAGATATTCCCAAACACTTTATATGAAAGGAGTTTCCACATTTACCGTTACACGATAACTTAGGGGATATTAATTCAATGTATTTTTTACATTGAACGATGATTTTTGATCATATGGATGTTCTTTTACATCAAATCCATGATATCAGGACATTATGATAATGCTCTGAAATTCATTGTATCTATGAAACTATTGATTGACCGATCAGACAAGTTCATCATTTCCAATGAATTTTTGACATTGTATTGATGTAAAATACATCATGGTAATGTTTATATGGTTAATAACCTGAGGTGATTGATATAAGGCACTGTATTTTTTTCTGTGAAGAACACGACCACATAAAAGATAAAAAAACTAAGAACACTACATATACCATAAAATGGCTTGTTACATAGCTACGATCCGCACTCAAACTCAATTACCAAAGCCAAAATATGCGTTCAATTATTGACTTAAAAAGGAGAATTACAGACAACGAAACATCGAACATATCGTTTTTGTATGCGACATCATTCGGTCATTCACTTGTTTAATTGAGGTCGCATGGGACTTGAAAAAACTTCTTCAGGGCGTTTTCAAAGTAGACTCAATTTACAACAATATGAGAAGAACTGTCTCTGTAGACACAATAGTTTTCTATATATGTACAGTCTTCCAAAGTTTTTAATTTTTTTCGAACGCAATTTTTGCAATTATGTCGTTTTTTACTATGGAAGTCCTGTACTTTTATGATATGATGTTAAAGAAGAAAATGAGGAGTGTGAAAGATGATGTTCAAACTGAGCAACGAATAATAAAGTAAAAAAGATGAGTATATCAGAATTGAATAAGTTTATTTTTTTGGAAATTGAGCAATATAAATAAAATTAATTTAGCATTCTTGGACGGTTGAGGTTTGTTTATATCTGTATCATTGGGATGGCATATCGTGGACCTCTTCCAGCCACAAATCATCCTCCATTTCGACATAGGACAGATCGTCGTCTTCTACTGCAACATCAGGTTTATTATCACGAGAGGCCCGAAATTCGATAAAAAATGATTAATTAACTATTATATCTACGGAGACAGTAATTCGCATTTATAGGAAAAAGCTGAAGAAGTTTTTCCTGAAACTAATCCTTTAGGGTGATTATCGGAAGTAATTGCACAAGTGCATTAAAATTACCGATAATTTTGCATGACAGCGTGTTGTCAAAAAACTGCATGAGTTCATTTTCATTTTTGGAGAAAGAGCCCGACACCGAAGGTGGAGGACCGAATGCAGTTTTTCAAAGACAACACGCTGGAATGCAGAATTATCAGGTCATTTTGATGCACGAGTGTAATTCGGGGGAATATTTCCCGAAATTGCTATGGATACCAGCAGTGCAATTATCGCAGGGATCTTTCGCTCTCTACAATGCAATTATCGCTGTAATTTTCGATAATTGCATTCTATCAACATGAAGTTTTTGACAGGAGGGAAATATTCGACAAAATTTGAGGAAAAAACTATTTTTCGAGGTTTTTTCGATTCTTGACATAATTGCGTTCAACTCTCGAGTTCACAAACTTGGATCATTCATCAGGCCAACATCATAAATAAGTCTGCAAAAAATCAGAACTACCGGATTTTACGCTTACTACCCCAAACTTTCAGGCGACAAAGTAACTGGATCATTTGGGCAATTTGGATATTTAGTGATAAATGTCAGAAGAGGGATTGAAAACATCTATGAGGATTAATATAGATTTAGAAATGTTATCTGTTTTAGAGTTCGAAATTCATTTCTTTGTTCATTGAAGGGAATTCAGTGCCAGAATTTTCGTAGGAGTATTTCCATTATCTAAAAATTTCGTAATTGAGTTATGTCAGAAACTGGGGGTAAAATCCCAAAAAAATTCCAGAAAATGCAGAATCATCGAAGATTTCCACGATAATGAAACATGTTTGGGTTTGCAAAATTTTGCCAAAGTTCGTGAAAAAGTCGTACATTGATACATAATCCAAAGAAGATACGTAGAGATCATCGCAAATTTTTCTGAATGACCATATTTTACGAAGTAACAAAAATTAATTTATGTAGTTAATCTATCCTCCGACATACACGTGCTCAATTTTTCATTTTCGTAATTTTTTGCAATTTCCCATCCAATGAAAAATTGAATCACCGTCATTTCAATAATCTGGAATAAAACCACAAAAAAGAAGAATGTGTCCTGTGATCTCACACAAAAAACCCAAGCCTACCGTGTTCGAACAAAATACGGTGTAAACCCACGAACAAAAACCAGCAAGCATATTACCTCTCAAGAGCCTTACCTTACCTCCACATCACCCAAACAACATACATATTTTTCCCGGAAAATCAAATAGGGCCCCCAGTCCTCCATTTTTCATACAGCGGAGGCCGCAGCTCCATCACCGAATCCCTGATCTCCATTCCTCACACCGAGGTAATGTTTGAATACCGAAAGGAACGCTATTAGCGTCCTGAGTTACGTTGAGGAATTTATATGTATAAGTAATAAATTGTCAGAGCGAGAATGTCCGGCACCGGAGGGGGCAGGAGGCAAGGGGTTGAGAAGATGGGAGGATCGGGAGGATGGGGGAGCCTTGTTCAACACGTGCGCCTGGCCTGGACGTCTCCGCATCCGCGACCACTGGATTAAATATATCAGGATAGGCTCAGGAGCTGCCGTTGAGTTTCCGATTTTATGAAGCAAACCTATCGAAACCTTCATGCCAAAGTCCTGGAGATGACATTTCAGATAAAATCGATATTTCTACGTAACAAATTACGAAAATTGTCATCTTATAAATAATCTTCCCGAATATTATAAAGTAAATTGAAATTTCTGACCAAATTGTCACCCTTTTGAGAAAGCAATTTAGCATCTCTAATTATGTGTCAAATCCATTCATTCTGCCATATCCCGTAGAACAAAACATTGTTAGAATATTTCATTCTAATATAATTCTAACACTGTTTTCAGTAATATTTATTGATGACATGTTGGCCTCCTTTCACGGATTTATTTAACATCTGTCAAATTTCATGAGATTGAAAACAGTTCTGCCAATCAATATTTTTCAAAGCAAAAATTACTAAACGATATTCACGACAATATTTCATGAATTTCGATAAACATTCAGCGAATTAGAGAATATAATATTTGATACTCGTACAGAAGGCTCATTCTTACACTCGTGTAAAAATATCAATGCCTTCTGAACTTGTATCATAAATTACTATTCTCTAATTCTATGTCGAATCCGTTAAGGCCCGGTTGTACAGTCACAGCTCAATTCCAAGTTCTATTGAGCATGGTTCACTGATGAGTCCGGTTCAGAAATCTCTTTCGGTTGTACAGTCAATATTTCAGGCGAGCTCAACTAAGCTTTCCCTGAAGATGATTCTTTAGAAAATGGCAACGTTGCGTTCTATTAGACATGCGTCTTCGATGCATTTTGTCAAAATTATAATATTTATAAAATATTCATAGAAAGTATATATCTACTTATATTATGCATATGAAATTTGAATAAATATATATAATTTTTCTAGATATATTCTATAGAAATATGGGAAAAATAAGACAAAGTAATATTGTTCTATGACAGCGCTGAAATATCTTGTTAACATTTTGACTTTTGAATTTCTCATTTTATTTGATACGAACATTTATAAGCTCACTATACCAGAACTGAGAGTGAGTGGTGATTTGCATCGTGTATTTGTTCTATAAAATGCAATACAAATTCCACTACTTGCACAAAATCTTCGTCTTCATTGACTTGCGAGAATATTACGCAGTTGCGAATTCATTTAATTAACATTTTATTTTACTAATAATTATATAATAATACTTTTGTTTTACTTCAGTTGACTCATATAATAATTCAAAATTTACGAGACACCAAACAATAATTCAAAACATGAAACATAACCTCAATTTGATGTGACGTTTCATCTGAAACAGCTTGAGCCGTAGATAACTGGGCTTGAGCGGCCGAATTCGAAGGCTCAACTTGAGGGTTAGTTTGAGGGCAGTTCAGAGTTGAGCTCGCACTGTACAACGGATTTATCGAATTTAAGTAGGGTTCAGTCTTGAGCTCAGTTCTTGAGCTCTTGAGCTCGGACTGTACAACCGGGCCTTAATCTGAAACAGCATGAGCCGTACATAACTGGGATTGAGCGGCCGAATTCGAAGGCTCAACTTGAGGGTTAGTTTGAGGGCAGTTCAGAGTTGAGCTTGCACTGTACAACGGATTTATCGATTCTAAGTAGGGTTCAGTCTTGAGCTCGGTTCTTGAGCTCTTGAACTCAGACTGTACAACCTGGCCTAAGTATGAAACATCTTGTGGAACAAAACTGTGCGACAATATTTTATTCTAGCACAGTATTCAATATATATATTTATTGATTACTGGTTGGCCCCTCTGCCAAGGATTTATTCATTATCTATCAAATTCATGAGAGACGAAACAGTTCTGCCAATCAATATTTTTCAATGCAAAAATCACTAAACGATATTTATAAATTTCAAAATAAGGTACTTGTACAAAGTAATTATTCTAAATTCAAACACTCGTTCATCCAAAAACTCGCCACTCCGGTTTTGAATTTTGTACCTATTCGTGGAAGAATATCAGTACCTTCTGTACTTGTATTATATACTCTGCTCGACTATTTTTCATTTTTTAAATCTATCCACCGATAACAGCTTTTGATATAAACCAGGATAGATATGAGTTTTTTTGTTCTGTCAATACAGCGGTTGCCAAAAGAGACAATGTATTTTTATGTCTTTGAACCCTCATTATCACTGTAATTTGTGAGGAAAGTGAGCATGCCAAGATTCTAATTTTTAATATCCGATTCTCCGTGTGACTGTTGAAAACTTCGGAATCTATCTATTTCTACACAATAATATACTTTTGTTGGTTTCACAAAATTTTGATTGTCCGATTGAGAATTGTCATGTTGATTGGAGCCACCGAGATTGGTTGATATTTCAAATCAAGTAGTTTGATGTTCGAATTAACTTAAGGTTTTTTGATCGCACCATTATAGTTTTGTGCAGCGTAGGATGCGAATTAGTCTATTGATTCTCTCGATAACTTGCCTGGGACAATACATTATATTTTCAATAAAATAATCAGCGTAGGACCAATAAAAATCTAAATTATATTTTCAGAGACGTTTGTCTAGCCCAAAGCCTGATTTTGGAACAATTTCTTCGATTTTTCGAGGAAGACTTTCCGTATGTTGCGTTCGTTCAAGTTAGGTCATAGATTAAAAGGTGAAAAAGAATATTTAAGCAGATCATTATGTTCATAAAACTAGTTTTTAGACCAAAGTTCGGTAGAAAGGAAATGGGTAAGGTGAATGAGGTGAGCTTGGCTAGCTTCAGGCATAGCTCCAAGAATATTGAAATTAAAAGTGGGGCGTGAAGGAAATCCGTAAATGTTTATTTTTTCATATAAACAAACGTTTGAGATTTTTCTTCCATAGCTTTTAATTCTTGAGAGGAATGCTATCTAGACCTAATATGATAATGATGTACAACGCTCTAGTTAAGTCGATCTTAGGTTACCTTGTAACAATTCGGTGTGGTGCCTTCAATACAACATCCTTCAAACCGCATTGAACACTTTGCTTAAAACGATCACATTAAAAACAGTCTCTTTTCAACTGAAAAACTTTTTCAAGACAATGAAATGATTTTTCGATCGAAAAATTTTCAAATAACGAGCAAACCAGGTCATATATGAGTATAAAACTGTTTAATCTTTTTCCGATAAATATAAGTACATCATCTATGTAGAGTTCATTCCGAAAGTCAGTAGGTATTTTCATTTATAATCAATTGTGAACCATTCGAGAAATTGGTATATTTCTTGTATAACTCTTTTTTAGTATACTTCATTTGTCTTTCTTCACAGGGTTTGAGTGGTAGAACAAGGGGTGAATAGAATAACCTACCTGAACTCCACCCTGAGATTGAATTTATGAAAATTTGTTTTGTATTTTCTGAAACTAAATTGTATATAATGACCAAATTCAATAAAGGCCTATTCTTATTATATAGATTTCTCTAAAAACCAATAAGAAAACTGTAAATGTTTCAGTTGATTCTCTATTATATTGAAGTTTGTTTGACTTTGTTCAATTTCATTAGGGTTTGTATTATGATAATGATTCTGGAAATGTATGGATACCTATTATTGTTGTAAGAATAACCTCCTTTAAGATGTGTTTGTGGTTTTAAGGTGTATTCATGTATCAATCTTTCATATAGTGAACAATTTCTTTTTTAATTCAGAAATCATGTTATTTCATCAAGAAATACTCATCTACTTAACTTTTGTGGTTCCTACATTTCATTTAAGTGTTCTGCGATTACCGTCCATTATAGGAAGGTAGATGGAGTAAAATATATTATTCGGTAGGTATATATATATAATATAACTAAATTGTTTCTTTTTTCAATGCTATTTTTCAAATAATACCGTCCATCTTTCTATAAAAATCATAATTTTTCAAACAAATTAAATTTTGTTTACAATGTGTTAAGAAAACATGCGATTTTATTTCAAGAGTTACAGAAAACCCATCTCGAATAATGGTCCATTCATCAAGATGAGTGTGGAGTTAACCTATTTATCAGTTGACATCAGAAGAGCGATGATAATTTTCCTCTCTTACGTAGGTACTATTAAATTATATTCATAGATACCTTGATCATCGTGATTCGAATTCAATTTGGTATTCTTCAATGATAAAGTTGATTATTCGAAATATGCCAACAGAGCTGAAATATTGAACCAGACAAGTTGCGAAATGTATTCGAACGTGTCGTCTTTCGGAAAAATAATCATAGAAAAAAATTCTATTTATATAATGTTTTATATCTGAGAGCCGAACAATGAATTAAACCTAAAATATTCAATATTATCAAGTAATTCAGGTTTTCATCATCGAAAGATTTGATGGAATTCGGAGGGAAATGAAAAAATATTTCAAAAATAATAAGGGCCAAAATGTCCATTATTTCTATCATTCAGCGATTATCGAACAGACGGAAAAAAATAAATCTTAAAATTTTGGTAATGAAGTTATTCCTATATTCAAACTGATCCACTTGCTATATTCGCTAATTCAGTCCTTGGCAGATGAAATCGAAAGTTGAATATCAAATGAATAACTTCAACTGGTTCTCTCACTAATGTTATTCGAAAAATACCCTTCAAAACATAAGTGTTGTAATTTGCATGAATCCGACAACGATAATTCTAACGAATTGCAACATTTGACCGGAGAATAATAGTAGGAAACCATTCAGCATAAGGGAAACCAAAGAACATCAAGGACCAGTGGAAAATTTGCATCGTCCTATCTCAGGGCTGATATATAGCAGTGCCTTATCTCTGCTGTCCACCCCTGCCGGCCACTGTAGCAAGTGCTAAAGTTTAATTTATGTCTCCAGCACACTGCATTGTCATGTCTTACAGATCACGAGGACCACCCTTCACTACTAAATCTAACAATTTTTTAGGATGTCCCCGCTCCCCCTGCGAACCATTGATTAGAATAATTTCTTGGGGGATGCTGGAAGGGCAGTTGAGGAGCGTGATTTTTCTCCCGGTGATTTACGGATTGAAGAGAAATTTGGAAGCCTCTTATTTTCTGAACAACGTTGGGGAGTGACTGAATCGACTTCATTCAGATATCTCAAGAGATAGTTAGTTATTATTCGTACATGAGAGGAATATTCCAAGATAACTAATTCAAAAAACTAGAAGAGGAAATATATCGCATTGAAAAAAATTTACCATAAACATATTATTTTACACCATTACAAAAAAATTTTCTTGAAATTATTGATTCTCCGACTGTATGAATCACCAGGTGTGAATTAAGTTTTTTTCTATTACCTTTCTATTACCAATCAGAAAGGACCACGTTAAGTAGATTCTATAAAGAAAAAATTTTCACTGAATAGTACTTATTTCAGTTAGTAAAATAAAACAAACAACAATAAAAAGGAAAACGACTGATATTCACTCCTCCAGAAATATTAAGCATTAACTGTTACAGATGATCTTTCCTTATGATAATTGATGAAAAATCTAGAATGGGGTGGTTTTGGCTATCGTGAATTTTGATGTTTTGGTTGAAAAGCCAAGACAGACACTTTGCTTATTGATTTATTAGAAAAAATAAATGTTCATTTTTCCTTGGTTTTTCCAACCGGAATATTAACTATCACCAAGTCGTCACGATCATCAAGATCTTTCACATCCATTTTGACTAATTTATCGCATCTGAAAGCTCCACGAATGTCAAAGAATAATGCGATCTGAAAGGAAAACTATAACAATTTTCAATTAGCATACTTTTCTCAATTGAGTCGCTTCATGAAGAGTGTTTCCAAAGAAACTAATAAATATTGTGATGAAATATACCTATCTCTATTCTGCTGAAAATCTTGAAATTTCTTTTCTGTTTGAAGTCAATGATTTCTTTGGAACATAGTAGCTGACTTCTTTTCTGAGGAAGACCACTTATTCTGTAAACTTGATGTCCATATTGGTCTCTTATGTTGAGTACCGACCTCAACATGTTATATTTGCTCCATAATGTCGATAAAATTTAGTACGCAAAATATACTTGGATTGAATTTTCGGAAACTATTCTTCGAATAAACTGTATTCGTTTTCATGTCGCTCTTTCGATTTCGCAGGCAGCAAGTTTATGGACACTTTTTCCTCTCTTTTGGCGAGATTTTTCATCTTCTCGTCATCCTCTCTAGAACACATAGTGAAAGAGGAAGTACATATTTCTTTTTTAGCATTTGATTGGAGATGTGAAACTTCATTTTGACGCAATTGGATGTCAATACTTTGTAATATTTCACTCAGTACTTCACAACTAATTGCTTCAAATTTCGAAGTTTTTATGAATATTTTGTCCCTGGGGTGTATGGGATACTGATGAGGCTAAACAAGGCCGAAACCAGTATATCTCATATCTCAGAGACAAAATCTAATATCATTTCTCCAACCTCATGATAAAAGATCTCTGAGCCTGGATTTTGAAAATGGTATTCATTTCAATTTTGAATTCATCTATGTTTCAAAAATGTTCTCGGTATGGCCTCCGTAAACGCAAAGAATTTTTCTTCTTCTTAAAAATCCCACCTCAATAACTCGAATGTTTGTTGAGACGAACAACAGATAAGTCAAATAGTTTTTATGGTCCCTAGGAGTTCGACTTACCGAGAGTCCACTGTATTTTGATTAATGTAGCCATGCACCAGTTCGAATTCAGAATGCTATGTATCCAGAATTTTTTCCAGAATATGATTAAGAGTTGAACAAATGAAAATTATTCCTGAAATTAATTTACATTCAATGAGGTCTGTTTTAGAATTTGTTTTTCAGAATATCATGATATCAATATCAATTGATCAACAATAATCGCAGAAAAACCATCCTTTACAGAATCATTTAAGTCGAAAACTATTTAACTTATATTTAATTGATGAGCCGTTTAGTTAGTATGGCTATTATATTGAACTTCAAAGTTGTGTTATTTTGGATGCTTTTATGGGCAGATAGTATGTAGAGAATAATTCCTGGATTTTCAGATGTGGTCTATCAGGAATTTCATTCAATGTTTGGAGAAACGATACCGCAAGTTAGAATCTAAAACCGAGATTCCTCTGAACATGCCTATCTCAGTTTCAGTGAAACGTTAGGTCGAATACCTTATTGTCCACAGATGAAAATTCCGAAATGATTGTGTATTGAAGAATAATCTATAATTTTAACAATAATATTCATTTCTCTATTTCAGTATCGTAATGAGTTCATTACAGTACTAAAAGTAGTGCTGTAATGAAACTCATTACAGCATTGTTTTCAGTTATGTTTTTCGTTTTGTGGTTGTCAGTACTGACCTCCGATCCACTCAATTTTCGAATCAAATCAATTCAAATTCCGCAATCTGTCAAATTTCGTTAGTGACACCAACTGCCAAGATACAATACGAAAGTCACTAATATGAATTTTTATTTGAATTTCGAGAGTTTTCCACAAAACTTTACTGAAACAGAAAAAATATCGTCTAATACTCGTTGCAGAAGGCAATTCCAACACTCATGCTTTCGAAAACTCGCTCCTTCGTCGCTCGTTTTCGAATTTCGCATTCGTGTTGGAATAGGAGCTCAAATATGCAAATTTCTTAGATATATTCATGCAAAAATAAGGTTAACTTAAAAAGACTAATGAATGAAGAAATTCAAAACAAAAAAAAGCCTCTGAGTACAGATTGGTCAACCAGATACTCCTCAACAATATTTCATTATTTCTCCAGGAGTATTGACCCCACCTTTTTCCAGAAAGAACTTATTTGAAGTGATTATAATGAGAATGGCAGATGATTTAAAAGTTTTATTTCCTGATAATGTGGTGATCTTTAATCTTCCAAGGTCCAATGGCCCGGAATGACTATTTTCTGAGTGCTCCTGGTATCATGATCATGCAGTCCCTCTAGACCGGGAAACAGTATTCAGTTTCTTCATTGATATAGTTACAAGATACACTAAAATTTGTATGGTCTACTTCTGTAATATCAATACTCTATGGACATTTATGGAATTGCCGCTCTTTAACATATTGAAATTCAAATGACCATTATATCAGAATATATAATCAAGATTGATTCTGGAGGTAATGAGTTCTTAATAATTCTACCATTGCAAAGTCTGGTTTGCTAATTTCACGACTGACATAATCTGTATCTTCACACTACTTGGAGAATGATCGATAGATGTGTACACCAAAAAATTTAGAATTAGATATTTCAGAACCGCATTTATGTTTGATGTTCAAAATCGAAGTATTTGAGCGACTTTACTCTTAAAATTCGTTCGAAAGAGATGCACATGAGTGTGCCCTCCGCAACAGCAAGGTCCAAAAACCGAACATTGAAGAACACCCAGATCCAGATATTTGCTTACTAGAAATATATCAGACAGATACTATCTTTTATGAACGCGAATTTTTCCGAATGTCGATTGAAGAGGAATCATAAGAAACTGTGAAATTGCATTGTGTTATCATGATGGCCGTAGAAATATTATTGAGTACTGCTGGAAATATTCAGAAGCGAAAAAAGTTGCCAGAGTAAATTATGAATTTGTGAGTGCACTATTCGAGGAGGTTTAAAATGTATTAGTGCCCCTTAGCTCATACAACTGAACAACATTAGTGAGGTTTGTCATGATCTGACATTTGTCATTTTGAGTTTGATAGGACATGAGCCTGAATATGGTTCGGTGCAGTACCAGTTAAGACATTGCAGAAGCGCTGGAAAACTTGATTTCATGTAAGCGATAATCTTGAATTTTGGTTCTTTATTTTTCACACTACTTGTACACAAAAAGTATTTCCACTTAACAGTTCTCAAATATTTTTCATTATCGTTCCAATGACTTGGAAGTACAAGCATATAAAAACCCTCCCTGGATATTTCACGGATGAGTTACAATATGCGTTTCAGCTCTATAGAAACGTAATATTCATGGGTGTAATAAGCAAGACCACATATCATAAGTAACGGTGAACCGAGACTCTAGTTTCCGAGAGATAGGACTTTATTAAATCGTCCCCTACGTGTTGAAGCTCTTACGGCGAGTCGGGACAAACATCCCCCGAAAGCAAAATTTGAGGAACTATGTTAACAATATACAAGTTCGGTGGGGCACAAAGTATTCAGGTGTAAGTCCTGCGTTTCGGCAATAAAATTAGCAAGTTTGTCCCCTCCGCACTAAGTATGAACTTGCTTTATTAGTATATCGTTCCAGAAATATACCAAAGTGCTCACATAACTTCAAATGTGGACCTATCAAAAATTTACAGTGGTGCCTACAAGTGTAAATTCAGACGTCACTGTTCTGGAGGGTGTTTCAAAAAAAAGGTGACCATCTCTCTAGGATAGATGCAAAACTGCAAAATAATTGGGGTTTGTTCAGTAAAAAAAATTTTCGTAACGACATCCGTATTCAAGATACAGGGCGTTGAAAAAGATCATGCCGAAACTACTATCCACAATGTATTATAATGAAATTTCACACGAATATGTTTGGAAACTGATACATGTTGTAAATGTGTTTTGATGTCTGACTCTCATAGAGAGCGCTAGTTACACGGTTCACACCAAGATGTTTTGAACATAACTTTTTTGATATTAGATTTATTCAGTGATCTTAAACATCATTCAATTTTACAACAAAAAAGTGCTCTTGATGAAACTTGATACTGTGCACCGTTTTCGAAATATTTTGATTTGAAAATTATGAAGTGATAATCGATGCTGGTAAAAAGTAATGATGAATGTATTAATTTGGCAAAAAATCACAATAAAATTTCAAAAAAGCTATAAACATTAAAAAAATATTCAATTACAGTAGGTTTTCAAAATGTTCTTCGTTTTCACAAATGCACAAATCAATCCTTTTTTCTAAAAATTTCATTGATCTTCCTAACGCTTGGGAGTCAGCTTCTAGGTCATTGAAGTTGAACTCTATCCTTCAATTCTCGAGGTGAATTTGTTGCATAAATTTCTTCTTCAAGGTACGACCAAACTGTGTAATCCAAGGGATTGAAATCGCATGACCGAGGAGGCCAATAAATCGGAGTTTTTGCACCTCTACCAATACATCGATTCGAAAAATGGTTACTCAGTCGATCATTCTATCAATATGAGGTAAATCTTCAGTGTGCTTACTAATTAATAATAATAATTAATGACTTCATCAATACTTTATACTAGCATCGATTATTACTTCATGAATTTCAAATCAAAATATTCCGAGAACAGTGCACAGTATTAATCTCAATAATCGAATATCAAAAAAGTTATGTTAGAAACAACTTGGTACAAACCGTGTAACTAGCGCCCTCTATGAGAGTCAGACATCAATACACATTCATCAGATGTTTAAGCTTCCAAAACATATTCGTGTAAAATTTGATTACAATGTTGCCAGTAGTTCCGGCAAAATCGTAAAAAATGTTATTATTTCTTTTTTAACTCCTTGTATCTTGAGTACGGTTGGAGATACGAAAATTTTTTACTGAACAAACACCTATTAATTTTTCACTTTCTATCTATCCTAGGGAGATCGTCGCCTTTTTTGAAACACCCTGTATAGTGAAAATGTTGTACCTAAATGTCTAAATTCTTTTTTCTTAAAATATGTCATGCTCGAACTTGCGATTGCTGCTGACGTAGCTTTTCGTATTTAACTGCTTTTATGTGGATTTCAAGGTCGCTTTTTCCACTATTTGCTATAGGAAACTTACTTCCACATTTCGCGTACTGGTTTTGTATGCCAATTCAGGTCTTGTGCCCGAAAACCAGTACTGAACTGGTAATTTTCGAAAAGATATTGCACTTCGATTAGACATGTTCACTTTCAACGTATGCGAATTTGTACAAAAAGTACTCTTGATTGTGAACATGAAAACTACAAGAAAAATGTGTGTTAAGGTGGCCCAGCAATTCTTGTTTTGATGAATTGGGCTAGGTTTGTGCGTGCTGTTTTATGCTGTTGGTTTTCAAGACATTTCAAAAACTGATAAAATGGGCCAGCCCGGCATCTTCCTAAAGCTCGGATTACAATGACTGAAAAAAAAATGCGCTACACTGAGATGTGCTGTTCGAATTTTTCCGAAAGTCTGTCTAATTTCCCGAAAAATCAAAGTTGAAAAAAAGATAGTCCAGCATTTTCGTTTTTTATTCTCACACAGGAATGATAAAATTTTTGCTACATTTGTGCAGACTTGTGCCGTATATATTTCCATGAAAATTCTTCGTCAAACTACGAAAATGAAAATGACAACACCCAACACCTCCTTTTTTTCCGACGAAAATCGTCTAAAATGATTGTGCCAGAGTTATGCCAACTTGCATTGGCGTAACTAGAGTTGAAGCATGAGGGGGTTAACTACCACCAGTCAAGATGGTTTCCCAATATTAAATTGTTTTTAATAATCATTCTTCCTACTTCTAGACTAGTGCCTCAATTTGTCTTCAATTTTCAAAACGCGTTTTTCACGAAACATCAAAAAAGCACTTTCGTGACTTTGGCATTGGACCGACGATATGTTATGTTACTGATTATTTCGAATAAGACAATAGAATTATGATGATTATTCGGTAAATATTCCTACTATTCTTCCCTTATCTTACATTTTATTAACACATTCTTGTTAGGAGTCTTGACTTCGATTCGATTATGAAAAGTGATTTATTTAGAATAAAGCAGAAATGAAATCACACTTGGATGAAATATTGAAATATTTTTTTGGTTTATTCAATTTGGATTTGAAATTTCGAATCATCCAATAATATGAAAAGATTGATAATTATTGTATAGCTCAGTGTTTAATATTTACACAAAATCGGACATTATTCGATTTTCCGTATTTGAAATTTTCAAATGTGTGAATGAATGTATTGAAAACTTCAAACAGTTACACATTAAGTTTTACTTTTTCACTATGTCAATAATGATGAGGATAAATCTGAGAACGAACAGAAAACCAAGGAAGCTACCGAAAATTTCATTCAACCCGCAAATGATGAACAAAAGCACTCCTCTTAGATTATAAGAAGCACTTCAGAACCAATCGCGTTCCCGATTACGAGATAAGTCATTCCAAGTGACAACTTCAAATTGATTAATTGATCCATTCCACAAGAAGTTGATGTTCGTTCACGGATAGATTAGCTGTACAAATATCAAAGGTTAAAAACTCTTAAATATAATGTTCAAAAGTTATGCAATATAGGTATTTGGGACAGTCGAAATGTCATTTAATTTAACATGACAAAATTCACGCTTCAATAATAATATTGGGTTTTTGTCCTTAATATTCATTGAAATAGTCGTTCTTTTGTGAAAACTCAACGTGACTAGTGCATGCTACTCCAGTTAACCTTTTCTCAGCGTGCTATTTTTCGAAGATATTAATACAATAAAAAATACATCGTAAAAAAATATAGTTAGTCATCATAGGCTCATATCTTATGATAGGAGAGTTATAGGGTGCTCAAATATATTTCATTGTATTCTTTATACCTTTAAAGTTTTTCTGAGGTGAGAAATAAGTCTGATCCCATAATAATTGGATTTTAAAAATCAAATTTTTCACAAAAAAGTGGTTTTTCTATATATCCAAAAAAAGGTAACAACTAGAACATGTTTTTCGGATTCTAGAGAGAAAAATCAGCAATGGAGAATTTCCTTTTATACATGATTTGATCGAATATGAGAGTAAATAATCGAGTTGAAGTGCCCACGTATTTCATATGAGAAAATATTTTTTTTCAGATTCGATAGGGATGATTCCAATAGCGATTACCTGCCTTGATCAAACGCTGCTTTTATATTATTTTTTCATGGTGTTAAGGCTATTGATGATAATCAGTTTAGTCAGACTAATATCGAAATATTTCTACGATTATCAGTGAAAAAGTGAAGATAAAAGTAAATAAATGTGAAATTTTCGATTCCCAGGCTCAGAGATCTTTTATCATGAGGTTAGAGAAATTATATTAGATTTTGTCACTGAGATGAGAGATATACCGGTTTCGGCCTTGTTTGATCTCATCATTATCCCATACATCTCAGGGACAAAATCTTCATAAAAAACTTTGATATTTGAAGCAATTGGTTGTGAAGTAATGAGTAAAATATCACAAAGTACTAAGGTGGTGACATCCAATTGCGTCAAAATGAAGTTTCACATCTCCAATCGCATCGAATGCTCAAAAATGAATTTTCCATGTGAACTATATGAGACCTTCAAGCTCGATTACCTTAGTTTTGAAGCGATAAAATCGTGTATTTGACACCATTGACCCTCACTGTTTTTTTCTAGAATCCGAAAAATATGCTCCTACCTTGATGTAAACTAAATTTGATTCCATGAAATTATGAGCCTTGAAAAAAAAATCACAAAGGATTCGAAACGTCGACGATGTAAAAATAGGTAATTAAATTGATATTTTTATCCAAATTCCTGTCAAAATTTTTCCACTATTGATGATAATCAGTTTGGTCAGACTAATAACGAAATATTTCTACAATCATCAGTGAAAAACTATAGATGAAAGTTAATAAATGTGAAAAAACTACTGTGTGCTTACAAGAGAGTTCAAAACATTAAATAAATGAAAACTATCCAAATGGCTATTACTTAGGTTAGAATCTCAAAAAAAATAAATTTTCCATGTGAAATATATGAGAACTTCAAACTCGATTACCTTAGTTTAGAAGCGATAAAATCATGTATTTGACACCATTCACCACCACTGTTTTTTCCTAGAATCCGAGAAATATGCACTTATCTCGATGTAGACTAAATCTGATTCCATGTAAATATGAGCCTTGAAAAAGAATCACAAATGATTCGAAACGTTGACGATGTGTAAATAGGTAATTAAATTGATATTTTTATCCAAATTCCTGTCAAAATTTTTCCACTATAAAAAACATGGACGTTACCAGTCATCAGTATTACTTATTGTTTTTATCCATGGAATGGATTGAAACATTTTCACGGAATTGAGTACCTACACATCTATTTTGCAAGCTAAAATTAATTGCCAGCGCAGTCACTTATCTATGCTTTGATCCCACACCGTTCTGCTCGACTTATCTTATGAAACCTAAAACTTCAAATGTCATTTTAGAAAGCTGACATCTCATTCAAAATTCTCCACAAAATGTTTTCTCATTAAATCGGAAAAAAATCATTTCATTTTGTCGTAAGGAAGCTTGAAAATGAATATTCATTGAACAAATTTTATGGATGCCTTATAATTGTATTTGCTGGGTTTCTGTGCAACCCTTCAGAAGCTACTTACTCGCTCAAGTTTGAAGGATATTCCGACAAAAACTGTCAGCTGAGTGTGGCATATACTTTCTGAAATGCAGGGACGGGCCTAAGGAGGGGGGGGATAGGGGGATGATCTCCTTCCCCAAATGATGAACGAAGTTGGCAAATTTGCAAAGCAGTCGAAAGATTTTTAAGTGAGTAGGAAATATCTCAAAGCAGTCGGAAAAATTTCAATGAATGGGCTTGAAATACATACGAGTTCTGAAAAATCTGAATTAAAAAAAGTTTGCAATCAGTACTTGACAAATCCGCAGAAACAAGAAAACATTTGGCCGTAGAGAGTCGGGATAACATGAAGTAACGTCAACTGAACAATTTCGTGACTATAAAAACTGAAATTATCTGCAAAACACGAATCCAACTCAACAAAATAAATATATCCTCAATTCCGAACACTTATTACAATAAACGCTGCAAAAATCTCGATATTGCCATCTAAAATTAGAAAAGTATGTTCAAAATTGTTTCTTCAATATGACTGATTTAGGTCAAAACCGTTTTCCTTCTAAATCGACGATATGCCGTTTCTTTCATATTCTTTATTCCATGGTAGGAAAAATACTGTCAATCCACTCAATTTGGCTAAAAGATGTGAATGAGAAGCAGGCACTTCCTCTGCAAGTAAGATTTGGAAAATTTTCACTTTGTTCATCAGCTTAAAAGTCTCAACTTAGAGATAAGTTGAGACTCAATGATCTTAGTATCAATTCATTTTATTTTATGAAATTTGTAAGCAAAAATTAGTCTCATTTTTTATCAAATGAAATATATTTTGTGAATAGTTTGTTCTTAATATTTTGTGAAATGGGTCCATGTTAGGGATGAGCAGTTATAATATTATGAATCTCATCAAAGTGGTAAGTAATTAACTTGGATTTTCCATCTACCCAACATTTAATCATGTAGATTTCTTTATTTTATGAGTCTGTTTTTTTTGTGAGAAGTATCTTGCTTGATGATGCTCGAAACTTTGAGCCACATCAAAAAATGAAACTGAACTAAACTAAAGAATGGAACAAAAAGTGTGTCTTAAAGTTTCAAACATACTCACCTCATGGTACTTCTCTCAAAAAAACGATTCCATAAAATGAAGAAACTCACATAATTGAATATTGGGTGAACGGAATATCAAAGTTAATCTCTCACCACTTTGATGAGATTCATCGTATTGAAACTAGTCATTCTCAATATTTACTCCTTTCACAGAATAAAAAGAATACATTATTCAGAAAAAAATTATTCCTCTGATGAAAATAAGCCTTCCCGTTGCTCCGAGATTTCTTGAAATAAAGAGAAGCTACATAGTTAAAGAAACGAACTAGAAGTGTGTCTCAAAGTTTCAAGAATCATCAACATACTTTTCATGAAAAAAGCGGACTCCATAAATTCTACTTAATTGAATGTTGGGTAGTTGGAACACAATGTTAATTGCTCTCCACTTTCTTGAAATTCATCATTTTGTATTTTTTTACCAGACCAAATATTATACCATATTATGTATAATGTTATAAACACCATTCGATCAACTTCGGTTTTCTTTTTAAACAATGCACACTTGGAAAATTTTCGATGGATTTCACCCCCCCTCCCCAAAAATTTGGCGTTGGCCTATCCCTGCACTGAAATGTAGAAGTTTTTGAAAGTAGCTTTTCTCAAAAGTAGTTACCAGATCGCTATACCAATAACTCTTGAGATTCGATTTGAGCGGATCGGCTTTTCGGATATTTAGATGAAAATATTCAGTCATTCATATCTTAGAAACCTTTCAGTACATAACTCATTTTCATAGCCAACTGTTCAGAACACATGATCTCTGTGAATTTGAAAATTCCAGGTCATTTCTTTGGAAAGTTATTCTCCTCATTGCCATACGACGAACATAATTGAAGTTGATCGCGAATTCTTCATCAGCGACCTAATCACTTGACACCATTTTCGGTTCATGATTGAAACTAACGGATATTTAAGACCATGATATTATTATTGAAAATTTCACACATCTTACAACAGTTAGTGAAGATGCTTGTAGAGAATTATTGATGTTGAGTGTTATAATAATTTTTCAAATATATGTATTTTATTTTTCAAAGGCAATTTTTTTCCCAAATTCGACATTCCCATGATGTCACGTGACGAGCCCCTCGATGATATTCCCATCGTATGATAATTAAAAAAATTACAATTGGCTTTCAGGATATTCGAGAATATACAGATTGTTTCATTCGATAAAAGTACTTTTCACTTTTAAAATCCATCGATAAAATTACTAGTTTTGATTGGCTTTCCTTCTCAGAGTAGAATTCACTCAGACATGAACAACGCATAAGACATCAGTAAACTATTTCGAAATTTTAAGTTCGAAGAAATGAGAGAGTCAAATATTCAGTAATTCAGTGATATGTGAGTGCAGTTTGAATTCTCAAGGATATCGCTACTTCAGATATAAATTCACCGTTGAGAATATCTCAGATTGATAGAACATATTTTATGAATACCTTCAAATTTTCTATATGATGCGAAGTCCTGTTTTAAGTTCCAATAATACCAACATGTCTATTGAAAACAACTAACTAAGAAAAAATGAAATTTTGTAAGTATGTACACAGAAAATTTGAAAGCAAGTGAAACACAGCCAAACACAAAATTAGAACTAAGTAGTCCGGTATGGGGTCACATATATTTGAATGTCATAAAATTCTCGAGAACTCGAAGAAAAAGGAATGTAATTGAATGAAATAAATGTAAATATACCCCAATCCGTGGGCATAATTATTTGGTAGTGCAATTTCCTCATCTTACCTTTAACGTAAATAGAAATACTTTACTAAAAATTTTATGAAGTGAAATGAGATGCACTCTTTCGATTCGTCTCAGAGAAATCTATTCTAGAATGCCTCAAAATATGATTTTAGATCATAGTTCATTTTCTCGTGACCCTTCGTTTGGTTTTCCTATTATAGGTGAATTTTTTCAGTTTTCTAGAGAAATTAAAAGTGAAACTTCCTCTATACCAACATCAAGCTCATTCGAAAAGAGAGAAGTTTTCACCAAACCAAAGTCTGATCAGAGGAAAATCAGTGCATCCCGATATCCCGCGCGACTAAGACAATGAAATTGTGCTACATACGCGTAAGACTTCCATCCAAGGGGATGCCCCCTTCTACCCCTCGGTGAGTGCGTGTCAGCACACATACACACCCTCCTAGGCCTCTAGATCAATACCTCAGGGCAGCGCTGCTGGACCCAGGTCCACCAGCCTACTTTACATTTCCTTCGTCTTTCCCCTCCTTCCCCCCTTCTTCATTCTCCCGATCTCAGTGAGAACGCAGCTTAGCTTTCTGTGCTCGTTGCTCGGAACAGGAGCGGACTACGTAGGAGCGTCCTCTGCATGCGGACTCAACAATTTCTTGTCGGTGGAATGGTATCCAGTGGTAACGCGCTAGGTGCTAAAACACGAATGCGAGGGAACAAAGGACAGTTTAATAAAGGGAAATAATTACTAGGTCAGGCTTGATGGAGGAATAGTCGAAACTTGAACCTGATTAGATACAGAGCGCGTAACTACAAAGAGCATCTTTCTTGCGATGTGCGACTGTTTCCAGCTCAGAACTCGATGAATTCGAAAAAAAGGCACTGCATTAATTCAATGTTGGATTTTGCCTACTAATCAAGATTTGATGTCATCGAGTCCAATGGGGAAATCCATCAAAATTAAAAAAGTGGAGGTGTGTTTTCATTTAACCCTTACTGGCACAACCCTTATTAGCATGGGTGGCACGACGAATAAAAGTTTGTAATTATTCATATTCTTTGTGTTCATTTAGAAAGAAATGAAAAATATTATGAGAAATTAATGTCGGATGTTTCCCAAAAAAAAAACCAAGAAATCCGGAATGATACACATAGTGTAGCACTATACCTGAATGGCACAAATCGAAGTTACCTGCCAAATTATTAAATTATTTTAACTTTGAGAACGAATTGTGAAAGCAAATTTTTGTTCTGGAAAAAGACGAAGGGACTTTACAAATTGTATATAATTAATAACTTTATCAATACTTTATACTAGAATCGGTTATTACTTGATAATTTTCAAATCAAAATATTCCGAAAACGGTACACAGTATAGAGTTTCATCAAGGGTACCATTTTAGTGTAAAATTAAATGATGTTTAAGATCATTCGAAGTTTTGCCTAATAAATTTAATATTAAAATGGTAATGTTCAATACTACTTGGTACGAAACGTGTAACTAGCGTCCTCTATGAGAGTCAGCATTAAATAAAAATTCATTGTATGTATCAGCTTCCAAAATATTCGAGTAAAGTTTCATTACAATGTTGCCTGTAGTTCTGGCGAAATCGTAAATGTATACATCTTTTTTTCTTCAAGGCCCTTCATCTTGAAAACGAAGGGCGTTACGAAATTTTTTTACTGAAAAACCCCAATTATTTTTCAGATTTCTATCTGTCCTAGTGACAGGATCACCTTTTTTTGAAAAAACCTATATAAGATACCACTACGTTCTGAACTAAGTATTCAGAAATTTAAAATAATAAATGGACAGAAAGACCTCAGTCAATAGCGTTTTGGCAAGTCCAATAAAGATTATTATTATTATTATTATTATTCAAAATAATTGGTACGTAATTTGAACCACTGTGCTGCACTTGTTAGGAAAAAAGTGGTTCAAGTAAGGGCTATGATATTGAATGCAATTCTCCTTACAAATGAACTAACCTATTTCATATGAATTCTCTTTAGGAAATCGCTTCTCTCCAAGCTCTTTCATTAAGTTTCTATCGAGTTCTCGAAAATAACAGCACCATTGAGTTAACGTGAACGCGATATGAAAGTATTTTTCATATTTCAACAAGAATATCGCTATTACTTATAACTTCTTCGTGTATATATTGATGAATGGATTTTTTATTTGAAAATGATCGATTATTTTCCTTGATGCACATCTTTTTATATAATTGTTTAATAGCTCGTAACCAATTGGTCTCGACAAATCGGAATACGTATAGGTTTATCATATCCATGCGTCATTGTCGTTTCACCAGAATATTTTTTGAACAATTCAAATTGAAATTGCTTATGTGGTGTGCTCGATTAATATATATTCGAATTGGTGCAGTTAAATCAAGTTGAAATAACTATGAAGTAGTTATCATCTGGCGCTTTCAGCTAGTCACCTCTTATATACGATATTGGTTTTCATAGGAGCAACTGAAAGCCAGGAAAATATTCAGGTGACTTGGGACAACGCCGAATGAATACTAGCGGCGCACTGACAGAAAAAAATATTCCTATTTTCTCAGGTATCCTCAGTGAAGCGATATAAAACATTGAAAAAAATCTTTTAACTTTCAAAGAAAAGCTTCCCAAAAATATAAATCGGTGGGTGATATAAATTTAATTTTTTTTTTCAATTTATATCAAAATTCTGATCCTCGGAATACATACCAATCAATAGTCTGAACCATTTAACATGTTTGAACCTTTTTTTCAGATGAAAATAAGTTCCTCTTTTCAAAATATGACAGATCTGTCGACATAATCTTGGTTGACCTCGTTTTCATGTCTCCCCTAAGGAGAAATTATTATTAATAATATTGTGGATCTAACCGCAACTTCAAAGATTTCTATGTTGACCATATCTTCAGGAGTAGGGGCCAGTAAATAGTTTCATACACATGCATATGAAGACTTTCTGCTTTCATTGATAATTTCGTAGATGTAAAACTGAATGTCTATTACTGTAAGAATAAAACAAGAAAAATATCCGGAATTTTAATAAAGTTGTAATGAGGAATCATTTCATCTCATCTCAGACGTACTCCATGCTCCAAGTATCCAGAATGGACAATTAAACAGAGAACATTCATTAAAAATCCCGCATCCTGATTTACGTCGCTGATACAAGAGATACGCAAGGATATTCGAGCCTTATCTGTCCGTGTAAGGGGTGCATGAACTGTTTGGCGGTCTGCAATGAAACTTCTCTCGCTCGTATGGAGCAGCGAAGGGCGTACATTTACATCGCCAAGATAGAAGGGGAGGATAATATATAGGGGCCAGATTTGCATCGGCCTAACGAGTTCGAATGATGGCCGGACACACGGGAAACTAGGAACAAGGAACTGTTTTGAGGAAGTATCCACGATAGGAGAGATTTATTGGAGATTGCGTTCCTCGGACTTGTGGATATAGAGATTTGCTGTCGTGGATTTATTCAGCGAAATTCGGAATTTATTTTCCATGTCCCACTATGCTCTTTCGATGAGTCATGTTATCTATTCAGGCTTGTTGTCATTCTGGAAACATTCGGAATTGGAGTCTTTCCAAAGTCGCTTGACCAGTAAGAAAATATATCAAATTTGAAAGGTTTGTCCTTGGGTAATTGAGGGTTCATCCTATTTCAGCTAATTCTATACGGTATTTCACGAAAACCTCTTGAAAACGTTCAAGTTTAATCGCATGTATTGAAATCATTTCATCTTTATTACTTTTTATTCAGTATTTTTTATGAAAATTATATCAGAATACACAACAATTCCCTATCGTACCATATGAATATTCACCAGACAAAAACAAATTTAAAAACTAATTATATACCTACCCACAGAAACATTTTTACACTCTTTCAAAAATTCAAAAAGTATTTAGTTTTTGTAATAACAATTCTTTCACTTCTTGTTGAAACTTCAAACATTCAATCTCTTTTTGTTGTCGAAAATTGATTGTACGATATTCGATATAACTATGTAAAATTTGGGCTTTGCCGAGTTCTTTTCAGTTCTGCATATGGAGGAGCTGAGTTTCGTTTCTCGTTAGTATTATATTGTCATATTCATCGAAGTTGGAATTGCTTGGAAGTGTAATAATCTAATCTGTCACTACAAGAAATATCAAAAAATCTACATCAATGCCAACAAACTTCCGGCAATGTATAAGCTAATAAAACAAAAAATAAGAACGAATGAAACAACAACTATATCAAATGAAGAATATCTGTAATAACAATTTAATTCGTTTTCATTTCGATATAACTTTATAGAAATAATTTTAGAGCTTTTCAAACAAATTTGCAATATTTTGAGTATATATAAATAAACACATTTATACACAAACCTATATAAACGGATGAAAATAAAAAGGACGAATGTATGAATTAAATGTTGATCAAATGACTTTGGTTCCCAAGATGAATAATCTGTAGGTATTGAAAGCTTGATTAAAAAAACATTCTTTATTATATAGCAGGTATACTTAATTTTTTCATATTATTATAAAGTCAGATGCTACGAATGGCGAAAATGAAATAAATGAAGATGAAGCAATTTTAGTTGCTAAGATTATGTAGATTTAAGGAATGAATCTAGTTTTTTTCATGTATCAATATATAAATACACAAATTAATTTTCTCAAAAAATAAAAAATAAAGTTACTTAAATTTCACAAAAGATTTTTTTCTGTATCTTATATTACAAATAGGAAAATGATAAAATTACAATTCATACATACCTGTTTCCTTGTAGGACATTGTATCATTTCGGCAGGGAGCACTCTTACCTATAATGTAATATTTTTGTCCTACAGTAAGTAATGAGAAAATGGTTTGGGGGTATGAACATTTTCTGAGCGTAGGATCGGAACAACGTTACACGCAATTTGTAGGACAATGTGACTGTTGAAATATAAAAATATTAAGTATGAAAAAAATATCTGGTGGGTAATCATTTTTGATGACCAGGTTATCGGTACATGTTAGAATACATTTTGATCACACTATTGATTTTGTAAGATAAATATATTTTCAAATAAATCAGATTATTATATTGGGATTCATCAAGAATAATCAAGTGCAAAATAGGACTGTGGATCGAGTACAAATTAATTCGTTTTTTTTTACTCAGATCAGTTCAGTCGATTTCGTTGATTTTTCGAGCAGTTTGATGAACATCATGATGCGATTCAACATAATAAAAATTTATGATGTACCGTCCAATGGGGTGAAGTGGATCAAAAATCGAGGTTTTTCAGTAAAGACATTCAAATTATAAGATCGATTGGGGTGATGTTTGGAATATGGATTGTATCATACCTCAGCTATCGATTGGCTCATTGAACAAATTTTTCGGCTGCACAGTTTTCCAAATTTCGTCGATTGAAGTGTGATGGCACCTAAAAAATTGATGAATATCAACTCTAACCATCACTTGAAATGAAAAGTAATCTTTTTAACAATAGGAAGTGCTCTTAAATAGAAACTGAAACCATCCGAAAATTTTTTATGGGTGAAAAAAAATTATTCAAATATTTATTTATTAATACATACAGAAAAGAGCCGAGAAAAACGTAGCATATTAATATTGAAAACTAACACATAATAATAATAATAATAATAACTTTTATTATTTTATTATTTTAGACATTATAGAGCATGCATAGGATATGTCAAAAAAAATTTGATTCATGTTGAATATATTTTTTTCCTAAAAAACTGTTGAGGTACGAAAAATTTAATAATAGGGAATTACTTTTTAAATAGTTTATATGTCATATAAAAAATTCAGGTGGGAATAACCGCCGTAGTTATCACCACAGATATAATTGAATTTGAATAATTGTTCATTCGAGATAGTTTATATTTTATTTTTTTGAGAAAATTTTAGTTGATTCAAGGCACGCGTTATCTATCTTAGGTGTTAAGAGCAGGTGCTGAGCTAGTTTTCGCTGTGATTCAGGATTCTGTGTATGACTTGCGCGATAAAAAAGGCAGAAAAACATGGTTGATCCACTTCAGCCCCGCTATATCCACTCCACCCCGTTTGAAGGTATATCCACAAAAATAATCTTTTTTCTACAGGATGTTTTCTGTGAAGTGAGAATTTTGAAGGTTGAATTCACTAAAATAAATTATTCAAAAACAATTCGGTCGCACATAAAGACTACCAATCTACATTAGCAATATTTCAGATTTTTAACATATTCACTATGACAAGTTGTGACTTTTTTGCAATTATTTTGAACGTTCAGTAATTTTGTGAAGAAAAAAGTAAATCATAGGAAGTGATGAAATTTATTGAACACAAGTTGATAAGACTTCATATGTTGAAGTTTGGTTTGCTGTCAAAGACGATCATGAAATGGTGAAATTCTTCTTTAAGATACCTTTCATCTTTGAGAATAGCAATGGCGGCCAAAATATACTTTGGAATTTTCGTTCGAAGGAGCATAATACGTAATTTGTTTCTTCTTGATAAAACGGCTCAATCTAAACCGAAGATATACCCAGATCAGTACTGAAATTTGAATCACATCTCCGCCAACTTGAATGTTTGCGAAAGAAGATTTTTCGAGGAATCATAGATTCCTTTGGACGAGTTTTGCCACCTGAAAATAAAAATTCACCGTATAATAACGTAACGCTACTCTTTTCCACGGTGTAAAGATTGTGTTTTTCTATTATACCTAGGAGTACTGACCAGCAGTTTAGATATCACTGTTGCTCTAATTTCCTCGACGTGTGTAGCCACCCTTAACCTGCAAATACCCAGGCAGCATTCGGCAACTGCCTTCCCAGTGAAGAATAGCCATATCGACAATTCTACGGCGGGATATCGTCTGAAAAGTGTGCTGACCAACATCTGACTGATAAATCCGGATGGCCATTTTTCCAGGACTCGTTTCAGATCCTATGGACGCGGACTGATCGTTATCCACGCAGTCAATTTGAATACGTCGCTATAGGGATCTGCTCTTGTATCCTCGCTCTCCTTCGTTCTTGAGATTGCCTAGAATGAAAAAACATTATTGGGAGGAACGAAGGGTTTTTTGTAAGAGGTAAGACCATTCATTTTTATTCATCCTCTCGAAAAGTTTGGGAAGGTATAGAATCGAATGATAAAATATCGTAAAAGTTGAAGAATGCATATTAAAAACATTCCATTATTTATGAACCATATTGAGTTTCATTAAATTTTTGGCATACCTAGATGCAGAAATTCGGAATTAATTTTTGACAAGTTATTACAATGGCATATATCATGATTAATTTTATGTATGTACTATAAAATTGAGGTTGGTACATGTAACGAGTGATTTTTTAACTATTTTCTTTTTGGCACCATTGATTTAGACAGTTCACACAAATTTCGTGTTTTTTTCACTGTCAAACATCATCAGTTTGGTCCATAATTTAACTATGAATCGTCTTAACAAATGAATAACGCCTGCAATTCATTGAATTTCATTATCAAATGCGTGCTAAGTTGAGAAATTATCGCGCGCTTTTTCCGTTTTATGGTCAGTTTAATCGACCCACTGAATCGGCTATTCGGGTTATTGTGTCTAAATTTCGCACCAAATTTACATTGTCGGACATTAAACCACCAACACGCTTACTTACAGTGCAAACTGAAGTAAATATTGCAGCTATGTCAATTGGTTTTAGTGATGACCATCAATTATTAACGATTCGGCGTCGTTCGTAGCAAATGGACCTCTGTTACCCAACAATGTGAAAAATTTTGCAGAAGGATTTAGGTTGCCGCCTTTCAAAAGACAACTAATGCCACAACTCACAGCACGCAGATCAATAAACCAATTGAGAGGCATGTTCGTTGAACAGTTTATTTCACGTTTTGGACCGGTCAATAGGCCGCCTAGATCATATAACGCATTTATAGACTTCTTTTGTGGGGCTATGTTAAGGCTCGTATCTATACTAACAAGCCCTCTTCCATTGACGCATTGGAACACAACATTGAAGCATTTATTCGTGAGATACCGGCCGAAATGTTGGACCACTTGAGGCACAGCCGGGGTCCTCATTTGCATAAAATAATCTTCAAACATTAAATTATGTATTTTTCTTAATTTTACTTGTTTTTTTCTTGAGAAGATTTCCCATAGCCTTCAAAAATATCACATATTAGTAAGATGGTCAACGGTAAGTATAAAAGACAAAAATAATAATAATAATAAATGTAGATAGACAAACAAGGGACCAGACCACATCGCACTTTTTTTTAAGGTGAAAAAAAAACCAAATATTCAGAAGTGTGAAATAAGGGTTATCAATAGATGTGTTCAGAGTTGTATAGTCCAAAATCCAAGAGGTGTCTGACGAAACTTATTTTCACATGGCTGATTTTTATATATGTTTTGTAAAATATTATTTCTAAAATAGTATCAGACACTTTCCATGGACCAAAACTTTTGTCAGACGCTTTGAAGCTTGAAAAAATTGAATATTTTCACATTTCTGATATTTTAATATGGTATTAAGGTAACCATCATTTTATTTTCCCTGAGTTGGACAAATTGTAGTGACTAAACATCTCCTAAACACAAAAACTATTCAGCTGCATAATATTTCTGTTTAGAGGATGTTTAGTCACTTCTATTTGTCCAACTGATAAAATATAATCTAACAGTTATCTCAATAACATAATATTTAAAAATCAGAAATGTGAAAATAAGCTCATTCATTTTCTTGGAGCTTTAAAGCGCCTGACAAAAGTTTTGGCCCATGGAAACTGTCTGGCACTTATAATACTATTTTAGAAATAATATTCTACGAAACATATATGAAAATCAGTTACCTATGTGAAAATATGTTAAGTCATACAGCTCTGGGATCTTGGACTAGTAGGATTATATCATTCAATAGGCGCCTTCGCCATTTTGTACCTACCGAAATATGATTAATTTCTCAGCTTCTCTTACCAAGCACTTCAGTTTTCACTCTTTTGAAATCACTGAATAATAAAGTGGAAATTTTTGTTTCATTAATAACCATGTTAATTGATTTTCAGGAAAAAGAATAAGATCTCTGAGTCTGGCAATTGAAAATGGTATTCACTTCGATGATAACTATGTTTCAAAAATGTCAATTGATACATTAATAGAAAAATATATCAGAGGCATTTTTTGCATTGGATGACTATCATATGACTCAAACTTCGTAGTCATAATCTTTTTGAATGAAAATTCAAAAATGAGGAAGGTTCACATACACTACCTATATGGACGAAAAAATTCGAATAGAAGGAGATGGGGCTTGTCACTTGTTAGTTGTTATGCTGCAGTAATTTTTTTCAGTTCTGACCTTGTGTGGAAAGCACACTCAAATTTAATATTGAAAAGCAGTGGATGCTAATAAGGAACGCCAGGGAATTTTATACAGATAATAATAAATTTTATTATTTTCGCCTCTTTGATAATGTTCATAATAAAAACTTCGATGTGTTTATTCAATATCACAAATTATAACACATCAATATAGCTTATTACGAATTTTTCTTCGTATTTCGTAATTTTCATAGACGTGAATGCTGAATATAATAGTACTTATGAATTTCCGTGTATTTCCAGAAACTTTGAGAAAAAATTTCTGTAGGCTCATTGTACGGCAAATCGAACTATGACGTACTGGGGATGCATTGATTCGTAAACATCGGGTCGGGATAACTCGATTGCTTTCGTTTTTTTTTTGCAGGAGATGACGCTTCAGTTGTTTTGACATTTTACGATTCGCACCCTTATTTAGTCTCAATATATGTTAGTGTTAGTGACGTAGTGTTTGTTCGGCAACTTGGAGTGATTTGTTTTTGATCGTTTCTTTCAGAAAATAAATTTTTTTATGAGAACAGAATGGTCAAAAATCAGGTTAGAGAATTCTTACCTTCCTGTGAAAATCTGAATATTGTAAATTTTTTAATTGATAGGATGAGAAATTTATCTTAAGATGAGAAGCTATTTTTGAAAAAACATGCCAAGACCGTAACCGAAGATGAGTGATTTTTCAGAGAAGGGATCGGGAAATCAATCGAATAGGTCATCATCTCTGCCGACCCAAGATGAAAGTTTACGAACCGTCTCTTTTGAAAAGTGATTCTCAAGAAGAATCAGTATTTGTGAAAACAGTCCATGAATCTTGCAGAATGAGTATGTTTATATTTATAATAAACAATATTTCTATGGTGATATGGAACACTCAAATTCCATGTTGGTTGGAGATTTTCAAGATATATCGGGATATCTAAGAATGTAGATGTTGATATTTATGATAAATGAATTCTATATGAGAAATTGCATTATCTTAGTGCCCACATCAGAAAATTGAAAACATAGGATTTCTTTGTAACTATTTCATAGTATGTAATAAAAACTGAATAATCTCATGTTCTTGTTAGTAATGAGTATTGAAAATCAGCAATTTTACAAAAAAAAGTAACTCTATAGGGTTACTCCTATAGGAGCTGCAAAATTTTTTTCCATGTCCTGATAGTTACCATTATAGTTTGATTGATCATCAACTGCTATCTAATCCATTCAAAATTTCTTTTGAAATTGTATTATAGCTGAAGGAACAGACTTGTCTTCATAACATTCTACCTTGATATTGCCTATGATAGCTAGGCACGAAACCCATAGTTTTTTGGAATATAGTATGCATTCCTTTTTATATCTGAAGAAATGTCTGCATAAAATCTGAAGAGGTAAGGGATGTATCACTCCCAAAAATCACAGACAAGCCATAGATAAAGCTTTCTTCCTTTTAAAAAGTTAAGAAATTATTTGAGCTTATCACGCACAACAAGCCTGAACATTTATGACAGTCAGTTATGAATAAAAATGTAGTGCGATCAAGAATTATTGATATCAAAGCAGGACATGACAGTCCAGTCCCAGTTCTATTTCAAGATAAAAAAAAAGTTCATATGGTTTTATCACAAATATGAAATAAAACCTAAGAATACAGACACATTATTCAGAATAAATCAAATTATTTTGAAATTAACCACCCATTTCAGAAATGCATTTGTTACTTTATGTAAAGCCTCGAAGCCATCTTGAAATTTATAAATGGGACAACTATTATAAGATGTTCTATAGTCTCCTCATTTTCGCCACACTCAGAACTAGGACTCTCAACCTAATTCCATCGGAAGCTATTGCATCGTCCATGGTCTGTTCTAATGCGATTTAGAACAGACCATATTATCCTAGGAAGGTAAAAACCAGGAACTCTGATGGAAGGATCAGAAATAAGATCTTAATTGAAAAAATTGGATACATTCCATTCCGATTGCCACATTTCTTTGTCGCTTCTATTCATATCAATCAGAAAATTTGACCAAAAAGGTTAACGCAACTTCAATCTGGGGACCCTATTATCTGGAATATAGGTTAGTTATGTGAAATGAATTTGAAAAGGAATTGAATTTGTTCCAAAAATTCAAAGCTGTTGTCTCTCTGCGAATATGGGAAGGGACAATATTTGAGAGGACTGGTAACCAAGGTAGGTGTAGACTTGATAGTACCAGTAATAATCCTCATAGAAAAATTTAGTTGGGCATCAATTTTTTTTACATTAACACTGTTCAACCAAACAGGGCAACAATAGTCAGCAGCAGAAAACTCTTAAGCAAGCGCTGCCGTTCGAAGTAAAGAATACAGTCATAATTTTATTTAAGGCAAGTTATTTCGAAATCGTTAAGCTGAAGAATTTTTTTGATTCATACCCTGGATAATAATAAATTTTAGAACTAACCATAAATTATTACAGGTTTGTACACAGATATTTTGTTTTTGTGCACTGCATACATGAGAATTCTTCCAATATATCTCTCATTATATTCATATATTATTTCTTTGGAATGAGTCTTGAAATTTGTATAATATGATATTCATTTTCGAGTGCAGTGGTTGGGTAATAAAAATGAAAGCTGAACAAAAATTTAGATTTATTGAGAAATCGCAAATCATCATCAGTCTCTACTTACCAAAACGTTCTTGAATTCCTTCCTATAAGCTTATGTGGCTTGCATTCAGGAAAACCAAATTGTTTATTTTTTTCTGTATAAAATACTACGATATCGTCTTACGTTTACGAAGATTATTGGGCTTTAACTCCCGTTATAACGTTGACGTAAATTCTTTACGTTTACGTCAAAGATAACGTTTACGCCTCAGGAACACTTCAAGTATCTAATTGCCTAATTATTGTTTAAGTTCGATTGTCTATATACCTTTGGTTCATATATTTATACACTCAATGACACCCCATGTAATATTCATTTTGTTGATAGTAACAAACTGGATAAATTATTATTTATTATTATTATGTCTGGCAGGTTAAGAACAGAAAATTTTCATAACAAAAATTTTCCTCATGTAGTATAATAACAACTCAAAAAACAACCTTGCTAATGTGAAACACCCCATGAGGTAATAAGAACGAACTTAAAGTCCGAATAACTTTTAGAGATTAATAAGGACAGGGATCTAGGCAACTGTTCTCAGGTAATCCCTTTTTCCATTAATTCTAATTACAATTTATAATTGTATCAATCTATGTACTAATTTTCAATCTTGGAGAAATAAAGGAAACGGACCCGCAAAATCGGTCAAACTTCTGAATTCGTAAATTTTCAGTTTTCTGCGATCTGAGATAAGCCAGATTGTTATTTTCATACACTGCATGTTCCACTTTATCAAATTTTATTTAGCATTGGAGAATTGGGTGCTCATTTTAATCCATCCAAAACTCAAAAATTTGTGTTTTTCGCCACTACTAGAACAAATCATAAGATTTAAACCGACTGGGAAAATAAGTACGAAAATAAATTCTCTGCCTATTACATAAAACTGAATTATCGAAATTTCCCATGACGACAGATGTGAAGAAATTCGATTAGCATTTAATAAAAATACTCTCGGTAATATTAAGAGTATGACAGCATCTAACTCATATATCTTCTCTAAACCTTAACTAGAAACCCCAAATCAGATCGCGAAAAATCCAAATACAGCTCCGAACCTTGTTCTTGTAATACCACCCCTCCTGCAGTCATCTTCTATCGATACACAGCGAATGCCCTGTCGAATGTACACAGCTTGCCTGCTTTCATTACCGGCCAATGTTGTTCGAAGGTATAACGAATATATGCAAGTAAATTTAACAGCTTAATCGCGTATTCAGAAGCGACCTGTCCAAATAGCCTTTGGTCAGCAAGCAGAGAAGAGGTTTTTCTGGAACCGGCGAACGCAGGGCCGAAAACGCAAGAGGGAAGAGCAGGAATGTCGACTAACTAGAAGGGTCCGAGGGGCAAGACGCAAGCCATACATTAGGTTATCCAATATTCCACTCTGGTGGGCGAGCGCTCTAGGCATGCAAATGAAGTTAGTGTCGCTGGAGTCCCAGGGGCGAGGGGGCGCGGGAGGAGGGGGAGTGGGGGTGGTGGACGCACACACGACTTGGCTCGTGCTATTGATTAAAGACGGCCGTGGTCCAGCGCGTAATTAGCCCCTTATCTCAGCCTCCCGCCCCGCTACAGTCACCGCTTGCGATCCCCCTGCTCAAATAGGTAAGATCGTTTAGCTCGGCTTCTCTCCCGCGTATGTAAACAATTGCGCCATCCACCAGGTGGATATTTGATCTGGCGGCGTACTAACGAAGTGTTGACTCCGTTGTGACTGAGAGGAGGCAAAATTGGGATGGTGGATGCGGCCAGATCTGAATCCGCGGTGGTTTCAGTGATAAAAAGGACAGCCCCCGGAAAACTACCTTTCTCCGTATAGGAACTGAGGAAATTCGAATTGTCATTCACTGTTTTTTTTACGCCAGTTTTAATAATTGAAAAATATGAAACAGCAACTTGACTGGTCATGTTCATGATGTAAATAGTTATTTTTCTATCAAGTGCTGAAAGTTTTACTTTTCCGTATGAGATTGCTGTTGCCCGAACGACGCGGAGCGGAGTTCTGGAAAGCAATCGAGTACGGGAAAAATACTTTCTACACAAGATAGGAACATTGAAAATATATATACAAAACATTCCTTGCAAATCCATAATACACATGAATTCTACATGTCGTTCCCATGGTACTCTCATCGTTGACGTTCGATTTATAGAAACATATCATAATTCAGTTCATTCTTTAATGAAAGTGTGCTGAAAAAACCCCTGCTAACACTTTCCCGCACTAGTGCGGAAAAGTGACACTTTCTAAACTAAAATGAGAACGGGAAAGTGGGTGAAAACGCACGGTCGTATAAAAAATATTTATTTCAAAATGAAAACGAAATCTTACGATCTATAACTACATCAGATTGTACATGTAAAATCAAGATTCATATGAATTCTTCATTGTACAACCATGGCGAACATTCAGATTAGAGGGTTCGGATGTTCGGATCATTTTACCAATTATAGTCGTTTGAATTATAGAGTACTTCGGCTCATTTATTTATTTATTCAATGAACGGTGAAAAATATTTTCAAAGAAAGATAAACATAATGAAATCCTTAAAATTATCAAGAAGTTTTAGAAATCATTTCATAATACAAAAAGAAAATAATGATCACAAATCACAATGTAATAAGACGCTTCAGGATCTCCTCTCAGTCCCGAGACCAAGCGGAGAAATATGTCGACACTGGTACTCCGTGCCGCACCCTGTACTTCGCATCAATCTCGAGACTGGAAATGAAATCAGAAATTCGTTCTCGATAAGGCTGGTCTAAACAGATCAAATCTTCTGACAGATTTTATAAATTGAACCGGGATAACAGTTCGGAAGAATACAGAAGTCCTCGAATGAGTTTGAAGACAAAGATGACATCTGCAAGGAATCTTCTTGTTCTCGAAGATGATAGTCCAAGCTGGTCCAGCAACCGACTCGCTGAGAAAGTCTCGAGAGAAAATATGCCTTCTCTTATGGACTTTATTTGAGGAATTTATTTTGTACCCTCTCAAGAAGAAGGCTGTCCACGGATGTGTAGGGGGACCAAACGACTGATGCAAACTGTAAGTTTGGTCTTACAAGAGCAGAGGTTCGGGTTATCCATACATTACTGTATCTTTTTACCGGATCTAATAATAGAAAAAGGCCTCCGAAGAGCACAGGTCGACAAGGTTTTTATAATACAAACCAGATCTTCATTTGAAAATTGACTATTTCCCTCGTCTTGATTTTCACCAATCAGAAACGCGCGATTACTGCTGGTTTTTGAAGGAAGAAAAAATGCAATTTAATTAGTATTATGATTCAATATTTTCGACCTGTGTGTTTTTCTTAAATTTGAAGTGTAAAACTAAATAGAGTCGATACATATGATTTCAAAAATTTAAATAATTTTTTTTCTATACATATCACATATTGTAACATTGAATGTGGTTCTACAAATATAACGAGGAAAACTTTCCTGTTTCAACTTATTTTTTCTCACTTTTGTATTTGATACGTCCATTCTTCAATAATAGGCTGTTCAACTCCATGTTATATGAAAAAAAATTTTTGGCGACCAGTGCTTTTGTCGGACAACCCACATTGATTCCGTAGAATTAAAATATCCTTTGTCGTCGGCTCTCAAAGCAAATCAAACCGTAATTGGTGGTGTTGTTCAACAGTATGAAGCAATTGGCTGGAAACCAATTTTTTTTTTAAATTAAACAGTTCTCAAGATAGTTACTACACATGATGGAGAGCTTCTGGTATGCTATGAAGGAATTCATATAGCATTCATTTTACTCATACACTATTATCAACGGTGATTCGATAAGACTTATCAAATAGTAAATAGTGAAAAACTAAATTCAACTCGAAAATCATGCTATTACAACGTCCATGACGATTCAGAAGAGGCCTAATTCGAAGTTCGAAACCAGGAGCTTTTCCAAATGGAAAAATAATAAAATTATTGCATTTATTTCATTCAGTTTACTAAATATCATTGATGCTTTAGATTGATTCTAGACAAGAACTAGACCAAAATAGTTTAAGCGATTTCAATTTGTGTGTGTTACTTTCTGAAATAGAGGCAATAATTTGAAATGAATCCGAGAAATAATGGAATTTTTTCCAGAAATTCCGATTTTTAGTCTGTAGGCGAATATGGGGAGCAACATTGTTGGAATGAACTGCTTAGCAAAGAATAGATAAAGATCTGATAATTCCAAAAATGATCCTCACAGTTAAGTTCAGTTGTGCATCAATTTTTGGCACATGAAAAGTGGGATACATTCAGCAGCAAAAAAAAACCAACGCTGAGACTGCCGTACGAAGTGTTATATCTACAATCCATGAAGTACCAGTTAGTTTCTGCAGAAATCCATTTCTAGTTTTCAACTTCAGACGTAAATTATCCAGATGTGTTGAAATTTGAAGAGTGATCTAGTTCAACTCGTAGATAGATGTTTCAAAAAAGGATCACCCAAATTTACTTTCAACTTTCTATACTTTGATGATTTGGTAGTCAAATAGAAATATGAACCTTCAATTTTAGTTGGATTTTGGGCATAAGCACCATCCACGAAAAGTCTCTAGAAAGGTTGCTTTCTAAGGCAGGAAAATCAGCATGAAGGAAAGCAAGGGCAATATCGTCGGCATACATAAAAATGTTTCAAAAGTAATTGCGGGGATATCACACAAAAGTAAGATGAAAAGTGGAGGAGCTAAAATCGAATCTTATGGTAGAATACTATTGAAAGCTTTGGAATTATAGTTATTATTTACAACAAAAACTCGAAAAATTGTTTTTTTTTTAAACGAACGAATGGAAAAAAATCCTTTGCCTCTACGGACGCAAAAAAAATGTTCTCGTTGGGGCCTCCGTAAAGGCAAAGAATTTCTTGTTTTTCCATTTGTTCTGTTTCATGAAAAAAACTTGATGAGAATTCCGCGTTTCCATCATTCGGAAAAACTTGCATGGGTGTCTATATGCTATAAACTCAAGCAATGTCAGAAGATGTAAGCAGTTCTTTTAAGCATATGATTAGAGATGTGAAACATCTCTGTTTATGATACTAGATGTCGTCATTTGTTTTTATTTACGTATTCAAAGAATACTAGTTGATTAAAAAGTGAAATTTTCATATGAACATTTCGTCTCCGAGTGATTTTGGATACTAATGATGCTAAATACTGCCCAAACCAATATTATCTCTCCTTTCGGTGACAAAATATGATTTCATTTACCCAGTGTCATGATGACAGATCTGTGAGCCTATAAATTAAAAATGGTATTTATTTCGATGATTACTTTTTCGAATTTATCCGTCTTGAAAAATTGTGACAAATAGCATATTTTCTGATAGTCGAACCATTTTTCGTCTTTTTAGATGAGTATACAATTTGAAAATCAACCATCTTTTCATACGGTGTCATATGCTTCAGACAAATCCACGCTACTTCGATGCTATACAAAAAATAGGTATATATATATATATATATATTCTTATGAAAAAGAGAGCTAAAATAATACATTAAATGTTGAAACAAAAAAGTACCTAAGCTGAGGTAAAAAAAAAAAACGGGGTATCATAACATTCTTTGTATGATACTATAGAATCATACGATACTATCAACACTAGTATCATACGATACTATACAGCCAGGGGAAAAAACCTCAGCCGAAAAAACCTGCCTCCCCGTAAACAAAATAACATAAAATATCAAATATCAGGAAAATCTTGAAAGACATCAGTGTGATCATCTTCATGTTATCCGTCGATGGGCTCGGATACACAGATTCTTCCCAAAACGACTCGTAATTCTTAATCTGAAATGAAAAAAGACAAAAGCAGAAAAGAAACTGATTATTCAGAATAAATCGAATGCATTTTGGAAAATGCATTTGCTACTTTAAAAAACATCAACTTTAAGATTTCTTGGCCAAATAATGTTCGGAGGTTTATAAATATTTATGACAGAAATGTCACAAAATTTGAAAGAAATGAAAAAAAACACTCCATCAATTTCCCCTATCCGAATCTGTTGAATGTTACGAAACTGATAATTTTTCAACATAACATGCTAAACTTGTAAAAAATGAATTAATACATAACCTAAATAAAATAAAATAACATAAAATAGGTATGAAGTAACGAGGATATGAACAATTCCGTGTTGAATAAGCACTGTTGCTTGATCTCCTTGGACGGACGACTTCACTTTCAAACTTCTTTTTATGGATCTATAAGAAACCATGGATGAGTCCATAGAAAGAAATTAATTCCTACGGTCTATTGTTTTTCGTCTCTTCAGCATCATCATCATTCTCCCAATTCGGTAAATTTATATCTTCGAAAGCCGGAAATGTCTCGAGTAGAACAAAGGTACACCTTGGCCTCTTAGTTACAAACTCAAATATTCTGCTGTACAGTGACGAGCTGGCATTATTTGTTAGGCAAATGCCCATTACGCAAGTAGAGACCGTGACGCACGTGAAATTTAATTTATCTGTTGTCCGAGTAGTTTAGGCTTACTGCATGCTAATCCACTTGATGCCATAAATCAATTACAAGTCCATGGTAGGGCAACTTCTTGCGCTAACGAACTTCCAGGAGTAATGGCGGCTCTATATCAAGATTATTGTCTTGGTCAAACATGAATTTGATTTTTCGAGGAAGTTTCCATCCCATCATTCGGCATTTGCTTCGAAATGTAATATGAGTGAAAGTTAATACAAGAAACAGTAATTATGAAATATAACATGAATAAATGGAACGGGTAAGCATAGCCCAAGGCCTAAAAACTTCATTTTTTCAATGAAAGCTTGAGAATATCTATGTTTCAGCAGAGCTTCGATTCGAACTTTTTTCGTAATTTCACGTTGAAAATGAATTTTCCGAATAAAATTCCAAAATTTGACTTTCGTACTGAGAATTTCAGAAGGAATTCATTTTTATCATAAATATTGGTGTCCTATGAATCTTAACGAAATTACAGGTAGTTATATCTTTAGTTAAAGCTTAATTCCGAAATTGCAAACTTGAATTTCGATTCGTTCCCAACAATTTATTCGTGGGATACCTGGGATACCATTGTATCAAGAATACACAATGACACTACTGTGAACTTTATATGGAATAGTTTCAAAAAAGGTGGTAGGTATATGATACATTCCTTCAATTCGGTTCAATATAATATTTAGGGAAAAAACAGAGAAAGAAAAACCTTTTTTTTCCGTGAAGTGTAGTGTGATATGTCTGTTTTCAAAAGTAAGCTGAAATATTTGAATATTGAAGGGCATCTGTCTATTCCAGAAACTCACGTTAAAAAATTACAGTGGTGAAACTCAAATCCCCTTGCAATGAAGTTGTTTCCTCTTCTAAACCCAAAATTTAAAATCAGAAAAATGCGAAACAGAAATATTTGAACGTAAATAAAACGTAATTATTTATAATCAATTGAATTATTTTTTAATTGAGCACTTATTTCATAAATGCATTCATTACTTCATGTATAGACTCGAAATCACCTGGAAATTGATAAATGGGACAACTTTTTATAAGATGTTCTATTGTCACCTCAACTTCCCACCATTCACAAATAGGGCTCTTGACCGAATTCCATGTGACACGCATCATCTTGTGGGTCTTGGCTGCAAACAAAATTCTCCTAAATCGACTTCTATCTAGCATTGTTTCCTGTTCATTTTCAGTGCCAATCTTTCGCATATCCGACAGAACGTTGTCTCTCAATTCCATTCTGGTCTTCCTGGTGGTATTCTGACCTTTGGTGCTTCCTGCCATGTTGTTATGAAACAAGCATTCGAAACAAGAAAGTAATTTAAATTTAAAAAAAAAAATTTGAAATTGACATTTTTGAAAGACGATTGTGATGCAGAATGGCGAATGCGCTGGATATTCAAATTATATCATAATTCACCTGTCCCAATCTCAGCCATTTCGAAAGATAACAATTTTAAAATTTTATGTTCGTCAATTCGTATAAGGAAGCTTCAACTGAGAAAACATACAGCACCTCGTGTATTTTTCGAATTTTTGATTTCTACCATTGTTTGTATGACTCTAGTTATTCAATGGACAGTAGTTGGCAGAGTTAGATGATAGAGAGCGCTATAGTTTGAGATGCTTATTTAATGAATTCAATTCAAATAGGACACTGAATGCGACTCTCCAAAATCCAATGTAACATATGTTGTAGATTAAAGTAGACAAATGTGAGATTTTTATCAAGACAAATATGATAATAGAGGAGTTGAATGAATCGCCCTCTATCAGCCAACTCCCCCAATTACACTTCATTGAATAACTAGAGATTTATAAATAAGGTTTCTACTAAAAATTTCTCTTTTTGACGATGTATCACACTTTGTATTTTAAATTTCATTTGAAGAAGAAAACGTCAAATGAAATTTCAAATAGAAACAATTACAGTATAGGCTGAGATATTTTGTGTAATCTTGACTTTGACTACAATAATAATTGTGAATGATTCATGAACCATTATATCTTACTTTTATAAAGTCTTTATTGCACTCGGTGCTATGCAGAACGTAGGAATGGAATTTTTCTATTCATTTTTTCATTTCAAAGACCGAAAGGGAAACCCCTAAAAAATTCCCTCTTCGAATAATCGAATATATTTCAAACTAGAAAGTATTCGACTCTCGTCAAGTTTGGTGATAATAATTTGCATGATCTCTTCGAAGAATCTATCCACTCATGGTGTTATAAAAACATTTAGAACCATTCATTATTTCGGACCAAACATTCAAGGATTTCTCGTTGCGAAATATTGAATGACCTGATATTCTTTATGAAGAAAATAATTTCCTTCAATAGGTATATTGATCTTGCGAAACTATTTGCGGCATAATGTTATAACATTGTTGGAGAATTCAATGAATCAAATATTCCTGATAGTTGTGCAAATTTCAAGAGTGACCTAAATAATCTGACACTTCACATGCCTCCTGGCTCCGCTGTGGCTGGACCCGATAGTATACCGTTGCACTTGATAAGCCACTATTATGACCCGAATAATCTGTTATTAAATTTCATCATTAACTATCGATGCAGTGAAGAAGTTACAGAGGTACCTACATTGTGAGTCAGAAACCAGAATAATTGATCAGATCAGATACAAATAGAATTACACCTATATAAATACAGTGGAACTTCCCTATAACGAATACGCTAAATCCGCAAAAAAATTTCGTTATACAGAAATTTCGTTATGCAGAAATTTTTTTTTTATTGTGTCAAATGTCAAAAAAAGCAACGTTCACTTGCATTTTCTTATTTGAATACATTATACATAATTAACTCAAGCACTTCCTTCTAGACATTTTCGCAATACTATTTTCATTAACGATCAGAGCGAAACTGAAAACTGAACAATCTGTATAGCCAGGGGTGCATCTACAACTGTTTCAGAAGGAACTCTCCGTCTGCCGTAATGGTTTAGTTTATGATCGGGATTTATTACCTACGTCCGACAGAATTACGGAAAAAACCATCCCTAAGTATACTTTGGGTAAAACCTTCTTAATAATACGAACTTAGAGAGTGATTTTCTTGGAATAATTCGTTATAGAGAGAATTCACTTCGTTTTAGAGGGTGTTTTTAACAGGGTATTTGGATTCAAGGTGCAATGACAGATACGAAATTCGTTGTACAGAGAAATTCGTTGTAGAGACGTTCGCTGTAGGGAAGTTCCACTGTATTTAAAGGATATCTGGTAATTTCAGAAGATAAAAGTATTCTCAGTCAAAGCACGAGAAATTCACATTTTTCTAGTAATTTCTCTTACGTTTAATAGTATATCCAAGTTGCAGAATGCGAAATTCGCATTCGTAATGGAATAGGAGCCTTGTGCCAAGAGTATTAGACAATATTTTTTCTATTTCAGACAAGTTTTGTGGAATACTCTCGAAATTCAAATAAGAATCAGATTCTTTAGCTTGGTGAATTTTGTATTGAATCTTGGTAGTTGATGTTACTTACGATATTTGGCAAATAACAGAATTAGATTTGCTTTGATTTGAAAATTGATAGGATCGGAGGTTAGTACTGACAACTACAAAACGAAAAATATAACTGAAAACGAATATACGGACAAAAATAATGTTTTATTTGAATTTTCGTTCCAAAAATTATCCAATATATTACTGGGTTTTTTGGGTTAGGGAACGTAGGAGAATTAAGAAATCACTTTATGTGAAGGCCAACGTTTCGCAAATTTATTTTGGCATCATCAGGGCTCTAGAAAAAACATGTCAGAAGATGAAGAAGGTACAGATTCACACTTAAATGTAAAAGTTATTTAAATAAATAAAAAAATTTCATGAATAAAAACTGTAAATAACAGCACATAAATATGTACCTATATATATAGAAATGATCTTATTATATCGAATTCTCATATTCACAGTTGTGTTTTCTTTGGTCTAAGACATAACAATTTGAATAGCAGGATAACATATATAATATAACTATTATATTATATAATTATTATATATATACATATATAATATAATTATTATATATGTTATCCTGCTATTCAAATTGTTATGTCTTAGACCAAAGAAAACACAACTGTGAATATGAGTATTCGATATAATAAGATCATTTCTATATCTGAGTACATATTTATGTGTTTGTATTTACAGTTTTTATTCATGAAAACTTTTTATTTATTAAAACAACTTTTCATCTTCTGACATAGTATGTTTTTTCTAGAGCAATGATGATGCAAAAATAAATTTGCGAAACGTTGGCCTTCACACAGTGATTTCTTAGTTCTCCTACGTTTCCTAACCTAAAAAAAACCAGCAATATATTGAAAAATAATGTTGCATTTTGAAATAACTTTTTGAGTTGTATATAGATTTTGGTCATTTTATTATCTATTTATAGCCCCTTCATCTCGCTTTTTATATGATCACGAGACGGCAAGAATTTCAATTGAATTTGGTGGCATATAGGGTGGGACTGTTCGAAAATTCTGAACACCCTGTAGAATTAATCAATGACATAATGATGGATTTTTATATTACTTTTTTTACCCTGATCTTTTCCTTACAGTTTTTTACTCACGTCAATAGGTTTTTCCTGAAAGGAAATGCGGTTCTTCAAACAAAATGCAACAAAAATAACACATTAAGGGTCGGTTTCAGAAAACTTTGTATGTACCGTTAAATTAATTGGAGCCACCGCGATTCGTTGAAATTTCAAAACGAGTGATTCGATTGGTTCGAATTCAAGTAAGGTTTTTTAATCGCATAATTAAAGTTTTGTGAAACTGACCCTAAGAATAATATGCAGATAACACTATAATAATAAACATATTCTAATATTGAGTATTGCCTCAACGTGCTTTTATCACTGCTTCCATGTGGCGGGGTAAGCTTCCAATCCAATTGGCATTTGCCAGATGCCAAACGTTTTCTCATTATTCAAGAAGAGCTGCTATCGGGGCTGTTGTGATAGCTGGAATGGTCTGCGGTTGACGTTTTCAAATAAGTCTCCCTAATATGTCTTACATATACTGAATTGGGTTTAGATCGGGGCTACTCGGAGGCCTGTCTAATAGATGTAGCATTATTGTGCATGAGAACAAAATGTTGGCCAACGGAGGGAGCAAAAGAAATATTCTCAACATTTTTCGAGGTTATAGTTAGTTAAAGCTCCATTTTCTAAAATAACAAGGTCTGTACGGGTTTGAGTTGAAATTCCATAGTTTCGATTAAGACAACTGTATTTCTTCTCAGAAAACCACTATTGGCGTGAATAAAAAAAATATCAAGAAAAGATAATGTTTAAAATACTCACACAGAGACCCATCGTTGTGTCATTAATTTCATCCACAGGGTGTTCAGAAATTTGCAAATTGCAACTTTAAGTTCTACCCTGTACACCATGAAGTTCAACTGAAATTTTTCAAGACTCGAGGTCAGGTGATACACAAAATAAAATAGGCTACAAAAAAAATAAAATGATCTAAATCCATGCGCATCTTAAAATGTCATCTTACAATGAATTCGGTGAACATGTCAAGTTTTTTTCCAGGATTGTAGTTTGTTTGGCTGAATAAAACTCTGTTAGAGAGAGTTTTCACACTGCATAAAATTTTCGAGGTATTAATCCTGAAATAAAAATAAAAGAAGATCCCAAAAGAAGGCAATAGTGTGGAATTTTTTTTTCCAATAATATTCAATAAAAAACTCGTACCGACCCCACTGGTGATAGAAAGAGAATTTTTGTACATATCTCCAAATGCGCCTTGATGCATGAAAGAATCTAACTACCAAATTTCATAAATAAATTATTAGATTATAAATATTCTCAATTATCATTAAAAAACTTATTGTATTTCCAAATTCTATCACGTTAAATCTAAAGTCTTTTGAGACGTACGTTCACGAAAATTTGTTCTTCTTATAATGAGTCAAATGATCACCCCCTTCTCTATCAGCATGTTTTTAAGGGACATCCTGTCTTTCCTTATATCTAAAATAAAGATGGTGTCTAAGAATGAAATCATTTTTTTTTCCGAATCGGTCTGTAGTACAAAAATTAGCGGATCTCTTTATGACAAGGCCTCTCTGGTTACATCGAAAGGAGATTGTTGTCGTGAATATCGACTCACCTTGTATGTAACCATAAGACACAAACCCTGTATATTATATCATAATTTAACCCTGTATATTATATATTGATCGTCAAGTTGAATTCTCGAAAATATATTCAAACACGTCGGAACGTTAACTACCAATTACTTCATTTTTAATGGCTAAGATTGAGCGAAAGGTGATTTATTTGATTGAAACAGGCAGTAAATGTCAGAAACTAAAAGCTTCAATCATACATAGTTTTTTTTGTAACACATTCATTTCTTCATTTCAAATATTGGCTCCTTTGTGCCACCCACAAATGGAATACCCTGTACATAACTAATCTGCGAATGTGGACAAATAAGAAATTCATCGCTTCATATAATTTCATATAATTCAAGGTCCTGTGTAAAAAACTGAATATATTTCCGCGGGCCTTAAAGCGGAAAATTGTTCCTTGAATTGGCCATGCACAATCCGTCCTCTCTACGAAAGTGTATCGAAAAAGTGAACGTGACACTATTCTCTTCTAACCCTTACGATTCCTTGCAGGTCCCATCAATAAAAATAGTCAGTTTTCGACCTTTTTTGATTAATGTCCGAGACTACCAGCTGACCGCCATAAAATGTTTTTTACGAGGTCATATAACGCACGTTATTTGCTTGCCGTATATTTGTCCAAAGAGCGGAACCTAAGCTCTAAGCTGTATTTTTCACTCCATCATTCATTTTCATTGTGAAGTGATGCTGGGAAGGAGACTGCTGAAATTATGATCTGAAAAAATATTGAGTTAGGAAGCAGAAAGTGTTCTTTATTGATGGAGATTCTTTGGAAGAAAAACATATAACATAGTCATTTCAAGTACGAAGAAGTCACAACCTTTTGCTTTCGTATTATTGATGATGGCATATTAATTGAAATGCAGATTGTAGGATTGCATTTTCAGTATGATGGAACTCCATCCCATTTCAGAGTTATGTTCAGATATTTTTGAGATCATTCCCTTCGAAATCTGTGTATAGGCAGAAGTGGACTGCAATCCTGGTCCTCTAGATCACCAGATTTTCAATAATTTGGAGTTATTTGAGATGTTGAGGATATTCACCTGAAAAACGAAGTGAGGAGATATCTAAGTCGCCTGTAATAAAAAACGTAAAAAATCCAGGCATGATCAAAAAAGTATCGGACATATTTTGAAGCGGAAAAGTATGTGTATTCAGGAAAACGGGTTACTTCCGAAAACATTCTGTGAATCACTTTGAGTGTTGTTGAGTTCAAATAACTTTTTTTCAGTCAATAATGTTCTTCCGAAAATACATTGAAATAATTCCTCAGCATATTATGAAATTCGAATTTGCAATAAGTGGGACGAAAAAAATTCAATTTGATCAAAATGTACAATTTTTCTGAAAATTAAGTGGATTTCCAAAATTCAATTGGATCTTTACCTGAAGATTTTTTTAGGCAAAATCACCTGCGGGACATTGAAATCTACCGAACCTCACAGAAAATTTTCTGCTCTTTTCAAAAATTCCAATCAAAATCCAAAATTCTAATATACAGGGTGTTGAATCTCAGTTTGAAAGATGTCTCATATTCTTCAAATACGGACCTGGAATTTTACAGGAATTTAAATGTAAATCGATCGATCTGAGGAAGGTTATGATACGTCCCAAGTATCAACTGAATATACCGGTTGGTTAAAAAGTTATTAGCAATTGAAAATTTTGGTGAATACATGAATCACCCTGTATCTCGGTTATGGAATTGATAAGACCTATCATATATAGGTTTTTCGGACTCGCCTAGGGTAGCTCTAGTTCAGGTTACCGTATGTTAATTTACCAATGAAACACCCTGTATAAACTGATATGAAGAAAATAACAAATGATATTTACATATATATTCGAGGTAATATCGAAGGATCATCATCATCAACCAGCCGCTAAAGTCCACTGCTGGACATAGGCCTTCCTTGTTTGCTTCCGCATCTACTATCCTGAGCAATTTGCATCCGCAGTACGAACAGATTGAACGCCCTTCTCATCGGTATTTTCGATATTTAAACTCGTATATCATGATATATATTTTTGAAATTGTCTAAGAAAAGTCTATTGATACTATGGTTTTCATTTGAAAAAAAAAATTAAACTTTGAATCGGTATCGAAAGCACCGCCAAAAAGTGTCCTAAAGATGTTTTCATTTAATTAGCCTTAGCGGCGGCAATACTGCGGAAGAAGTCTATTATAATAAATGGCCAATTTCCAAAATCACCTTCTAGCGTGGAAACTACACACCTTAGCTCTCTTACGAAAAAAAAGAAAATGACATCTGTGTTACTTTTTTTCTATCCCTTTCAATTAAGGGGATGTAGTACTAAAACATCGAAATATGAGCACCCTGTACTCTGTGTCTCAAATTGGTTGAGACTGCACTGTATCTCAGCTATTATTGAAGATAGAGACATGCGGTTTTCGCGACCATGTGTCACTTTTTTGTAAAACTTTTAAATCCACAAACAGAAATATTCCAACAAGTTTTGTTCCTGAAATACAGGGCAAAAACTAAAATGTGCACTTTTTGGAGATGTTATTATTTTTCGGCCTTGTTAAAGATAGAAAAAGAGTGAAAACAGCTTATAACAGATATTTTTACGTAGAAGTATTGTATACAATGGTAGAAGTCAGTGGAGTTGTTTCTGAAATACAGGGCAAAAACTAAAATGTGCACTTTTTGGAGATGTTATTATTTTTCGGCCTTGTTAAAGATAGAAAAAAGAGTGAAAACAGCTTATAACAGATATTTTTACGTAGAAGTATTGTATACAATGGTAGAAGTCAGTGGAGTAGTTAAAAATTTTTTTCAGAGCGCTATTCTTGAGATTTAGCACAAACTAGGAATGGAAAACCCTATATATTTTAATGTCAAATTTTTTAACTCGAAAAGGATTTATCGGTCTCAAGGAACAATGTGAATTTCGAAGTTTATTTAATCTTTATTGCGACGTTTCGGCCGACTTGTGGCCTTTCTCAAGCTGAAAAAAAAAAACGATATTCAGTGTCATCTGTAAAAACTGCAAACTATACAAACATTATGGAAAATGCAACATCAGAAACAAGTGAAATTCAACAGTTACGAACATGACCAACAAAAAACACAATACTTCAGAATAATGGAAATCTCAGTCAATTATTATCTATGTATACATCTGTATACATCTGTACACGATGCATGTCCTCACCTCTGATTAAAAAGTTCGATCATAAAATTGTTGGAAAATCTCTTGCATATCAGTGGATTCACAAGAAATGGTGTCTGAGTAATCTTATCACAGCAATCAAATGCGACGTGTTCAGAATTTTATTGTAACTGAATGATAACAGCTCATGATGTAATACGTAAAACAATTACAAACCGTTTTTCAGCTTGAGAAAGGCCACAAATTGGCCGAAACGTCGTAATAAAGATTAAATAAACTTCGAAATTCGCATTGTTCCTCGAGACCGATAATTCCTTTTCAAGTTATTTCATATTTGGAACGAAATATTCATACGTTTTTGTCAATTTTTTTTCCTGAATACATTGATGTATCACAACCTAACCTTCAAGGAAGTTTATGTTGACGAGTGATATTTTGAATTCATGTTTGAATATGATAAAATAAATAGGTTTCAGTTACATGGCGTTTTGAAAAAGTAATAATTAAATGCATGTGTGAGGGAATTCATGGCCTACTATTGAAAAAAACAAACATAAATATGGATTCTTCTGATTTTTTAAGCTAAAATATATAAAAGTTTATTATGATACATCGATGTATTAAGAAAAAAATGCAAAAATTTGACGTTAAAGTATACACTGTGTTTCATCTGAAAAAACAACGCTGGTGCTCAATCGCAAAAACCGTGCTCTGAAGAAAAATTTTTAATGCTCCACTGACTTCCACATAAAAATATTTATTATAAACAGTTTTCATTCATTTTGTATCATATAGAGGGCCTGAGAAGTAATAACATCTCCAAAAGTGCACATTTTCGTCCTGTATTTCATAAACAAAAGTAGTTGGAAAATTTCTGTTTGTGGATTGAAAAGTTTTACAAAAAAGTGACACAGGGTCGCGAAAACTGCATGCTCTATCTTCACTAATAGCTGAGATACAGTGCAGTCTCAACCAATGTGGGACACAGTGTACAGGGTGGGCAAAATTGGTGATATATGAACTACAACTTTTTAACCGAACGAGATAGAGAAAAATGAATGGCACGTTACGGTGGTCTTTTTTAGAGAAACTGATAATGCCATCAACTGCATTCCTCTATTTTCTTTTGTTTTCGAGTTATAGGCCAAAGTTGAAATATGGGCGATTTCAACTTTGGTCATTATCTCCGTTCCTGTTTGTGCTAGGATGTTGAAATAAAAACATTATACAGGCACTTTTTTCATAGCAATCCAGTAGCGTACTTTGTTTTTTTCAAGAGGTTTCCTTGCTAAGCTATAACATAAAGTTGTGTTTTTTCTTATGGAAACAATAGTTTCAAATGGCTTAGGAAGAATCGCCATTTTTTTCCCGTTTCAGAAATATATCATACATCATACATCGCCCTCAGATTCATTCAGATATCATGAAAAATATAGTTTGTATGTGAAATTTGAATTATTGAGTATTAAGTAGGCTTAATCTCAGAAGAATATGTCTCTATGCATGGTGTCATTATTATTTTGTGATTGAATAATTGATTCAATTCTCCGTGGTTTGATCTCTGTTCAGAACAACTGTCAATAATTATCTAAATTCGAAGACATTGTTGCCGGCAATATGGAAATGTACGAAAATTACGAAAAATATGATATGTTAAAATGTTTTATTTTAGCGCATGAAGATAACGGGGCAGCAAGTGATGCATATTTTCATCTTTACCCCGAACGTAATCAGCCCAATGTGAGGTATTTTAAACGTTTGGCAGAAAAGTTAGCTGTGTTTGGTTCTTTCAACAAGCCACGTTCGAAGAAATATAAAAAAAAACAACCAGGATACAGAAGAAGTTGTTGGCGCTGTGACTATGAATCCAAATATGTCATCTCGCCAATTGGAAGCAGAAATTGGAATCCCTCGCAGAACTGCCTTGCATATTTTGAAACGTAACAAATTCAAACCATACAAATATCGTAAAGTTCATAGATTGCAAGATTCTGATTATGATAGAAGAATACAATTTTGCCAGTGGTATATGAATAAATGTTCTGTGAATGTAAATTTCTATAGATCGATTATTTGGACTGATGAGGCATATATTGGCAGTAATGGAATAGTCAACCGACATAATCACCATTATTGGTCTGACGAAAATCCTCGCCAAATTATGGATAACGGAATTCAACAAGGGCGATTTGGTTTCAGTATATGGGTAGCGTTGAATGGAGATGGTGTTTTAGCCTATCACATATATGAAGATACTTTGGATGGGGAAATATATGAAAATTTATTGCATCAGCATATCGAACCCTTCATCGATAATCTTTCTTTACACGAATCACGCAATGTTTATTTTCAACAGGATGGTGCACCTCCTCATAATTCAAGGAATATTAAAAGTTTTTTGGACAGGAATTTTGGACCTCATTGGATTGGCACAAATGGACCTGTCAAATGGCCGGCTCGATCACCTGATCTATCACCATTAGATTTTTTTTTGGGGTCATTTGAAAAAGTTAATTTATAAAAACCTTTCATAAACAAAACTCAGTTGAAGGAGTTGTGGAAATTTGTTTAAGAAGAATGCGGAGTGTGCATATTCTGAATTCTCTCAGAAATGTCAGAAAAAGATGCCGATTGTGTGCAAAGAACGAAGGTCGCCAGTTTGAGCACTTATTATAAATCAAAGTTTTGTGATTGTTGAAAAATAAATCTATAATAATACTCCTAATACATAATATTCATTATTTTGAATTAACATACAAACTGTATTCAATACGAATATTTCTCGAATATGGCTTTTTGAAAGGACCAAGCTCAATATCTGCCAAAAATGTTCGAAATATCTAACATTCGGTTGATATTTTTCGGGGTAAAGATTGAAATATGGATCATGTGCTACCCTATTATCGTCATGAGCTAAATTAAAACTTTTTAACACTCAATATTTCTAGTAATTTTCGAAAATTTCCATATTGCCGGCAATAATGACTTCGAATTCTAATAATTGACAGTTGTTCTAAACAGAGGTCAAACCACGGAGATTTGAATCAAGTATCCAAATACAAAATAATTATGACACCATGCGTAGAGACATATTATTCTGTGATTATGCCTACTTAATACTCAATAATTCAAATTTCACATACAAACTATATTTTTCATGATATCTGAATGAATCCGTGGGCGATGTATGATGTATGATATATTTCTGAAACGGGAAAAAAATGGCGATTCTTCCTAAGCCATTTGAAACTATTGTTTCCATAAGAAAAAACAAAACTTTATGTCATAGCTCAGCAAGGAAACCTCTTGAAAAAAACAAAGTACGCTACTGGATTGCAATGAAAAAAGTGCCTGTATAATGTTTTTATTTCAACATCCTAGCACAAACAGGAACGGAGATAATGACCAAAGTTGAAATCGCCCATATTTCAACTTTGGCCTATAACTCGAAAACAAAAGAAAATAGAGGAATGCAGTTGATGGCATTATCAGTTTCTCTAAAAAAGACCACCGTAACGTGCCATTCATTTTTCTCTATGTCGTTCGGTTAAAAAGTTGTAGTTCATGTATCACCAATTTTGCCCACCTGTACATATGAATCGAGTAGGAACCTAATATTTTTGTAGTTTCGTAGCGAATTGGCGAATGAGCCGGTCTCCTAAACTGTTATTTTCTATTCTGAGGAACTTGAATAGTATATTGTAACAAACTTTCGATGAAATTGTATTGTTATTGACTCTTGAAAGGTGTGCCAACTTTCAACTAAATCAGACTTTTTGAAATTGGTGAAAATTACGCTGAAAGAACTCCTTTTATACTTACAAGACTCAGATATCTGACTCCTGCTGATGTCACTATATGTCTCCGTGGCTATCGGATGAAAGGTGAATTAATCACGATGACCTCAGATAGCGAATGACTTTACTTTTTAACACTAGTTCGCTAGGTCCTCAAAATTCTTTACAAGCGCCGTAGTTCGTGAAGAATAAATATACTAACTCCTAACATCTGATTCTGGGAAAAGAGGCTGCCCAATTATAGTTAGAATTTAGAACCTTCAATGTTTCCGTAACTAATTGTCAAGTGCGTCAAGATAGACGTTGGGAGATTGGCGGTTCAAATCCTGCTCGGTGTGGTTCTTTTTCCAGAATTCAATATTACGTCTGTAATATAATTTCAGATTTTTTTCTATATAAGGAGGTACGAAAAATGTCCGATTGGCCAATTCAATTTCTACTCAATCCCACATAGATATTTGTGCACTCACACACTATTTTTACAGCAATTCTTACAAATTGCTGTGAATATTTAAAAAAAATTCTATATACAGCTATGTTAAAAGATAATGACAAAAGGACCAAAATACTGAGTATATCTCTTCACTTCATTGCCTGCCACAACAATTCTATCGACAAATATTTTCAATATCGTATTGTTGAAATCTAAATTCTTCACAATGTTCCATTGCCAACATTCGTTTGTGAGTTACCCCCATACCCCCTTTGGGTATCTCCATTTCACCTGCAGCAGTAAAATATCCCATTCGCGTTCTTTTGGTGGTGTAGTGTCTATTGGAGGACCCGAACACGCACCCAAAATCTTCATTTAATTGCAAATCAAGTCCCCGGAATTTTTAACACTTAAACTGAACTGTTATCCGGGCATTAGGGCGGATCCAATTTCGACCAAATCCTTTGTCAATTAAAATTCAATTTAAAGACGGAATTGACCATTAATCCTCCACATACACAAATGCGTGTCCAGTGGTTCGTCTCTGATGTTGCGTCTGTTTAGAGAAGATACAAGGTCTAGATTGGTTTGAAGAGAAAAGCAACCTTATTTCGAAGGTTTCAGATTAATTAAAATTAAGTAATTCGGTTCGATCATATTTATTTAGGACAATGTTCATTTGGGTGAAATATTCAGAGCAATGGTATGGAAACTATCCCTAGTTTCAAGACAAAATTGAAATAACGATTGGCATTGGATCGGCAACATTCACATAATTATCGTTCAAAATGAATGTGTCTGAGTTACATGTATCTGTTGATGTCCTTTTATATTAACCTTAGCCCATTTGATTCACAATCTTCTGCCAATCTATGGGACGCTAAACAACTGTATTATTCATATCACCAAATTTTGTTTTGGATTCTCCCTTCTCCTAGTGATGTGACTAAACAACTAACACATGAAATAAATCTTTTTCTCGAAAACTTAATATGGGTTTTCTCTCCCAGTCTCTGAAATAAGAAAGAATTAGAAAAAAAATTTTTAATAAAATAAGAAAGGCCCCTGCGTAAAAATTGGAGCACTAATTTGTCAGGGGCCAAATTAGTGCTAATTCTTTCTTATTTCAGAGACTGGGAGAGAAAACCCATATTAAGTTTTCAGGAAAATGCAGAGACCTCCCAGAAAATATTTCAATAGATACATGAAATAAATCGATTATGCCAATCCGTTTTCCGGTATCTGCTACTTACCTTCTGACCAATTAAAGATACATCACAATGACAAAATTCAAGAGTTCCATAAGCTATTCAGGTACATTTCGAAATGATACATATTCCTACTACATCAATGTTTGTTGAAGCAATAACAAAAAATTTCTCTCTTTGTTCGGATGACCACTAGACACGGAGTATCAATTGATCACCGAAGGGTGACTTATTCATGGCAGAAATAGTAGGACATATTGATGATAACGATCTGAAATGCAATGAATTGGTTTGAGGTTTGTACTTGTTCTCACTCTACTAAAGTCCGAAATGGACTATTCAAATCTCTCCAAATTTGACGAATATCTCAATTCTTCTTGAAATGTTATCATTTTACAAACATATGTGACTACTAGAAAAAAGAATGTTCAGAAACAGCTGGTATATTTTAATATTTTCGGCATATTTTTACGTGATATTTTTCTTCGTGAACTAAATTTCTTCTTCTTGAAAAATTTCTGTTCGAAAATATCTCAAAATATTCAAACTGCTACAGAAAAATCATAATGAGTGAATTGCATTTGCTTTCAGGTTTTCCAAACATACGCGCTTCATATTATACACTATGTATCCTGCCATATCACTCTATATTGGGTGGACAATAAGTTTTTTCAAATGGCAACCATCATTGTATTATACCTCAATTCATGCGTATTATTTAAATTCTCTATATAACGTTTTTTTTGCAAATTAGTTGTGAAGCTTTGTGAGTTCAAATAAGTCTATAATTTCATACGACATCTTTATGCATTTGCTGAATTCACTAATGAAATAATTCCAAAAAAATCAGAAAAAATTTATATTTGTTAGCAATTCATTGATTACGTGGTTTATAATGCAAACTCATTATATACATCAAACAATACCGCTGACTTTGCCTTCCCACTGATTATGAAACAGTCTTGGGACCTGACCCAAGCTGTAAGTCAGAATGGTTTCCAAAAAACAACAGATTTTGAAAGACCTTTATGAAATTTATCTTGAAGCGAACTACGACCTCGATTAATTTCACCATACCATCGACAAACACTGTTCCTTGATAGAGCTTCATCGTGAACAACAAAAATAGCGTTCGTACCTATGTCAAAACCTTCTGAGTACGCATGACCTCAAAAATGTAAAGTTCACCGAACGTAACCGTTGTGGAACTGTTGCGGAATCGTCCGGTGGCACATACGCTGCAAACTCAACACGTTCTGGAGAAGCTGGCATTTTGGGAGCGCTTTCAATTTATGTTAGGTAGCGGTAGCGGAGCGGTGGCAAAATCTTCGTTCAGTGAATGCAGCCATTGATATTCTTACACGAGTTGAATGAACGAGTGTTAGAGTGAGCCTCTGGTACGAGAAACATATTATTATTATTTTCTCTAATTCGTAGGATATTTCTCGAATTAATGAAATATTTCCTTAAATATTGTTTGGTGATTTTTTCATTGAGAAACATTGATTGGCAGAGAACTGTTTTCTCCCTCATAAATTTGAATTTTGAATAAATCCGTGACAGGAGGTCAACATGTAATGATAAATATTACCATGAAAACTGTGCTAGAATGAAATATTCCCATATGATTTTGTTCTGCAAGATGTAGCAGAATAAACGGGTTTGACACAGAATTAGAAAATAGTTTTTTCTCCACGACTGCTCCAGAATATAGCTCTTCTTACATCGAATTTGACCATAGAATAGCAGTATTCCATCATCATATGGAATATTCATTCTACAACACCTGAATCTATTTGAAGCAAATAACCAGTAATAACCGCGGTTGTTGTTCAGTTTAGTCCTTGATTTTTACCCTTTGGGAACAACTACGAATAAACAACTTGAGCTTGAGTTAAATCCTTTCTTTTTGACATTTCGACATTACCACACAATGTTTCAGAATATTCATCATACCACTATTGAAAATATAGAGAATAACATCTGTGATCCGAATTGATTGTCATATAGCTGTTTTCAAAACGTCATATTCATCTCTGTATTGAAAGATTCAATATCTTTTATTTCAACAGTTGTAGAGAAAGTATAGTTTGTTACTCGGTTAGAATGAAAATCCCATACTCGTGATTCCTCAGGCTTGCCTTCGGAATGATTTACTCGTATCGGATTTTCATTCTAACCGAGTGACAGACTATCGAGTATTGGATTTTCATTCTGACATTGTTACAGCATATATTATTACAATACAAGTGCAGAAGGCACTGATATTCTTTCAGGAGTTCAAAATTCAATTGAATGAGTGAGTGTTGGAATAAGCCTTCTATACGAGTATTATACGAATACCAGTATTATTATGGAATATTTTCAAAAACATCATTTGGTGACTTTTGCATTGAATAATATTGATTGGCAGAACTGTTTTCTCTCTCATAAATTTGACAGATAATAAATAAAACCATAACAGGAGGCTAACAAATAATCAATAAATAATACCATGAAAACTGTGATGATAGAATGAAATATTCTCGCATCATATTGTTCTACAAGATGTGGCAGAATGGATGGAACTGACAAAGAATTAGAGAAATATAAAACGAAATCTATCGTATTTTCAAAACGTGAGAGTTTGGATAAGTTTTCTTTGTCTTTTTTAGTTTCAAAAGTCCCGTAGTTTTCCTAACGTTATATTTCTGTGATGAAATGGAAATTTCAATTCAAATATTCACCTAATTCGATTGTTCCCTCGCCAAATGGTGCCGATGTATCGTGCTTCCATTTAAACATAACTCATTCCAGTTTGCATATCAAGAATTGGATACTCGCGCCAATAAATCCGTTATTTTCCCAGCCTTTCCACCCTAGAAAAATAGAATCAATTTCCTTCCCATCGGGAAGCACAAGTTAACTCAATTAGAAATTCAAATGCGACGGATACATCTACACGAAACTTACCCGCTGAACCTGTAAATGGATGTGAATTGAAATGTAATCTTTTCGTAGTGACCTAAATCAAACACTGGACATTTCCGATTGGGTTTTGAAGAGCGGCCAGTACGGCAGGTAACCTTTCGTAGGCAGAAAAGGATTGTAACAATATAGCACATAAATTTGTCCTTATTGTGGGTCTCTAAAAGATACGTTGTCCGTTGGAATTTATTATGGAAAACAGTGGGTTGAGTTTCACGTGCGATTAAGTTCAAATGGGACTAGTTTAGGATTTTCCTTATCGCGGTGTCATCGTATAAGTTTTCAGTAACGATTCTGTCTGAACTAGTATTCTAGGATTATCAGAATTGTAACTACTTTGCCGAATCGGATTCGAAGTCCCCTAAGTACTTGTTGGGCAGATATTAGGGTATCTCTTGATCTTGTGCATGTGAATTGAATGCAACTGTTTGTACTTCCGCTTGAAATGGGACAACCTTGCCAGTCGAAATGTTTGAATTGACTGAAGAACCCTGAAAACGAATTGTTAAATGAATAACGAATGCCTACTGCATTTCGATTTGAATATGAAAAAATTCGTAATGGATATCAATGTATGTTAAACGTCAGTCTCTGATCTGAGGGTTATAAGTATTTTGCAGATTCTGTCTAAGATTTTAGAGATTACAATCAAATGTTTGAGTATTACGATGTGCTGAACTTGCTGCCTGCATTGCAACCTGGTTTTCGAAAAAACCGCCTTACCACTACATCATTTGCATCGCAACAGACAGAATATTTTGGGACCTGGATTGTGGCCTATCCGTCCTTCATATTCTGTTAGATTTCTCAAAAGTATTCGAACTATAAATCATTCACTTTCACTTGCAAAATTGAAATATTTCGGTCTCTCTCCTACGGCGGTGTTAATCTTTCCTCAAGATCCGCTATTTGAGATCCGGATAGATAGTGTTTCTTCAAGTCGAATACTGATATTGGCAGGCTTACCACAGGGATCCATTTAGGACCAATCTGTTGTTCATCATGTACGTGTGTCTAACATCCTTGATCATTCAATATACTGCACTGCTGAGGAGTTGCTGATGATGTTCTGTTGTTTAGTTTCGGCATGGATCAATATGACTTCATTTCTGCTTGGCTGAATCAGAAGTTGGATTCAATCGTTTAGTTTTCATGTCAGCACAAAAAAAAACTTTTGTATCCTCAATACCTCAAATCTCTTAGTTCATTCGAATTTTTATATTTTCGTAGCAATTTTCAATGTATATATCAGTGTTTAAAATGTGAGTGAAGAGTAAAGTTGCAGACGATAGATACAGGCTTCCCAGAATAAATTTTAATTATCGCCAACATATAATGTTCATATATCAGGAATTAAAGTAGTGGAGTATTTTTTTGTTCATGTATTTGAAAGTTTTACAAAAAAATTACACAGGGTCTCGAAAACTACATGTCTCTCTCTTCAATAATCGCTAAGATACAGTGTAGTCTCATCCAATTTATGTCACAGTGTGCATTAGATTTCTGATAAACATGATCTCATACTTTCTCCTTTACGCTCGATAAATTTGAAGTGATACAAAAGGGTTTAGGAAAAATATCTCAAAATGAGTTAAATCTGACAAAAGCCACAATTTCCATTAAATTCTTCATCCCCAATATACGATTGTAATCAGCTGCAGGTACTTTGAGTATACATATAGATGTGGAGAAACAATGGTTCGATAAAACGAACAACAAAATTAAAAGTAGAAAAACTTTTCAATTAGAATCTCGAATTGGTTCTGAAAACTAATTTTCGCCACATGAATACGGATATTCTAAACATACTGAATCCTAAAAAGCCCAAATCAACAAAATCCAAAAGAAGCACCCTGAATGGGTCAACTTTGAACTTTCCCCAGTAAAAAACTCGTATAATTTCCTTGCGTGTGTCCCAAGTGTGAAACATAAAAGCCCAGCAGTAGGAAATTAAGGGTGAGCGGACAGTGGCGCCCTTGGTCAGTCGACCTCTGCACTTGGCACGGGTCACATCGGCTATCTATCCTTTTATAAAGGGATTACAAGGCACAGAGTGCTCTTGGAGCCCTTCACTCATCTTGTACGATTTATTAGCAGACATTTACGCCACTTAAAGCCACCTTACTACACAGCTTTCGATCATCAGAGATAATTAATATGGTCTCCAAAGGAAAAACTAGATTTCAACCTAATTGGTCCTCAGGAATAACATATGACCTTCAGTGTTTTACTGGTAACGATTTCGATATTTGCATAATTTGATAACCCTAACTGCCTAATGTTTTTTATTCCCTTTTAATGAGGTTTCATTATGAAAATTCAAAAGCATTTACTGTCATATTTTATTATTCTTTTTTATTTTAGTTTTCTGGGTAAAACACGTTGAATATATACAAGGTGTTTTCGAAAATGACGCTTTTTTCGATTGGTGGTAGAAGACATCAAAATGGATCACTGTAAATTATGTTTCTCATTCGAAATATTCAATATAAAAAAATTTAATGATTAGTTCAAAGTAGAACCAGAAGAATTATCTGTTTTTTTTTTCAAATATTGATATACAGGGTGTTCTACAAGCTCTATGACAACCTTTGACAGAAGGTAGCTTTACTTCTTCTGAACATTTTTTTCCTATGAACATACGTTCGATTCGTTTCCGTTTCAGAATTACAAGCATTTGATAGTGCAGCCCCACATAATGGGAGACAAGTAGTCAGTTGGCTGATTGAACATTTCCGAATAAATGGATAAGTCAAGGTGGACCATTACAATGGCCACCTCGTTCGCCTGATCTTAATCCCGTAGATTATCGTTCATATGGACATATGGAGTAGCTTATTCTTCATGTTGAAAACCAATCTAATCAACAATTACTTGATGGAATTCAAGCTCCGCCGAGTAACTGCATTTTCAGTTTGTCGATATGAAAGTTGCATTCATGCGGCAGATGGACATTTAGAACAATTTTTATAGTCTCAAAATTTTCATTTATTATTATAATTTGAACAAAAAACTGTAATTTTTCAAAATCTTCTGAACAAAAACGAATCGGATATATGTTCATAAGAAAAAAAATGTTCAGTAAGTACAACTATCATTTGTCAAAGTTTCTCATAGAGCTTGTAGAACACCCTGTTTAGGATAACAGGTATTATAGTGATTGATACCTTAAGCGCATTGAAACTTTGAATTAGTGATTTCAGTTTGTAATTTTCTTACAACAATATGGAGACCCTGACAAAATTACAGTTCAATTATGATTTTTTGGTAAATACTCAGAACTTTTGATATATCGTGTTTGAAAATTAAGACACTCTTCTTTCAAGGGGCAGAACAAATGAATAATAAAGATCTTAGAAAGCTTTGATAATTTCATTTGAAATATTCAATAGGAAAATTCAAACATAGATACACAATTTATAGGGGCTGTGTATTCAAATGTTTTTCTTTCATGTAGCACAAGTAATGAGTGTTTCTTTCGGTTGAATTTTCAGAAGGCATGATCTAGGATATTCTCTTCATCATTTTGATATTCTTGTTACAGCAGATTAAGCAAATATCAGAAAAATACAGAAAAATTCTCCATGAAAGCATCTTCCTCATGATCCAAATTTGCAGCAATCGATTATTCTCTATTTTCTATCATTTCAACATCGGCATTTTCATCATTCTTCACACTAACGGTATCTGAGGATGTACTCGGTTCTATATATCTCTGATGAATTAATGTGGACATCACAATTCTATTTATTTTCAGGTTCTTTTTTATAGGTTCAGTAAATTTCTCTCCGCCGTAAGGTTTGGCTTTGAGCCTTAGTCCCTTCCTTTCTTCTACAGCTGGCTATTCTCCATATTTTTCTGTCATTCCTTCTTAGAAATGTTATCACTTTTCAGAAGATTATCCATAATGTGGATACTTTTAGATTTTTTCTACCCAAAAAATAAGCAAGTCTGACTTTTTCATAGATATGTTTTATTTTCTTCTCATCACATCAAGTTGGAGGATTTTCGTAAACCAAATCGAGAACTGCCTTTGACTTTTTCGGAACAACTGATGAAGGAGTATTATCTGCTGCCTCGTCAATATCGCTCGGCGCTCGGTGGTTCTTCAGAACTTGATTAACTCAAAGTATTCGTCAACTTAACATTGCAGTAATGAGTCTTGATTTATATTTTCACAATTTTTATCAATCCTATCCTACTAATATTATATATGCGAAAGTTTGTGTGGATGTGAAGATGTTTGTTACTCTTACACGTGAGGACTACCCAACGGATAACATACCACAGGTCTGCAAAAAAAGAAATTTCAAAAAATTGTTTGAAATTTGATAACTGCCTTTTATATACTTTTTACCGCTGATTTCAAAAATGCAGGTTTTTTTACAAAAAGAGGATAATTTTGGGTATAATAATAAAATTCAAGCCATTTTTTCAAATTGATAACATTTTATTTTATTTATGAATCAGGTTCTAAACCACGCTTCCAGTACACTTCTATTCTATTTCTTCATTTTCTCTTGCTGTTAAAGCTTCTTTTGTGGCTTTTCCGCCTGTGGACTCGTTGAGGATTATCTCTTTTCAACATCCAACAGTAGTCCGCAATCATGTTGACGTTCCATCTTCCTTGCTATCTTCTTTCCATTTCCTTCATGTCTTAGTGGAATCTTTCACCCTGCTCTTCACTTACATCACCAAGGTTTGCAGGGAAATAGTCAAGATGTGAGTGGAGAAAATGAAATTTAATGCTCATATTACAACCAAGTTTCTTAAAGTTGTCGAGAATGTCTGCGACGATTGTCTCGTAGTTTGGATCTTTTTTGTTTCCTAGAAAACCGGTAACAACCAATTTGAAAGATGTCCACGCTGCTTTTTCTTTTGTTTCCATATTGTCCACAAAGTTTTCTAATGTCTGATCCGACAAAAATTCCTTCCTTCAGCAGGCTTTGCCTTGGAGAAACCAAGATACTGTCCACAAAGATATCTGAAAAATTCTCCTTCTTTTGGCAATGCCTTGACAAACTGCTTCATCAGGACAACTTAATGTGAACTGGTGGAAGTAAGACCTTTTTGGGATCCAAAAGGGTTTTCCTTTTAACATTTTTAACTCCCACCTGTAAGGAATTTCTCAAGGACTTTTTTTTTTATGTAGTGATTCTTTCTGTCCCTGCTGCCCCATTCACATGTCCATGTAAAAACTACACAACACAAGTAGACAGGCAGTACTTTAAAGCACTAGTAACAACAACATGTGAACAGAACAGAGTAAAGAGGTATTGTGAACTGAAGCAGTAAACAATAGGAGAGATGAACATCTCTGACAATAGCTCACTGCTTGGTAATGGAGGGAAATGGGCAGTGCGACAGACAGGCACTGACATAAAAGATGTTCAGGGAGTCACTAAGTGGATGGGGAGGGCTGAGAGCAAAGACAAGCACTGTCATGAAAATACTACTGGTTTCTCCTGATTGCCATTTATTTTACATGTAACTCATGTAGTATAAAAATTGCTATGCAACTGAAAATGAATATTATATATATAATATATATATATATATATATATTTTTTTTTTTTTTTCTGGAATCAGCGTTGAAAACAACATAAAAATCACTTATTGAATTTGAAACAATTTTAGTGTCGCAGACCTGTGCAATTTATGAAAATTTTGTGGTATTTCAGCATGAAACAATGAGAAAATATCAAGCTAGTCGAAAAAATGCCTGCTTCTCAGAGCTATACTGCCGTGTTAAATGGAAAGGGCGTATCTGCAGAAACGCACTTTTGAGATATTTGATTTTAAAGACTTTAATTTATGCCATCAACAATTTTCATTTAAATTCAATTATAATTGTCTTTAAGGTCAAATATCTCAAAAGTGCTTTTTTGCAGATACGCCCTTTTCAATTAACACGGCAGTATAAGGGCCATTCGTCGAAGTACATATACGTCGCGTAGTCGCGAATCACCATGTCATTCTTACGGTGATATGCAAAAATTACCCTTACCCTCGATCGTTCTAGCATGGCCTTCTAAATCCCCTGGCGCCTCAAGCGGCAACGTCGGAAAAGACGAAGTTCGGGAGGTATACTGCTTTCGTGCTTAGCGTGAGATATACGATGTTTCGAACGTATTATTTCATTTCTGATATTGATAAATGTGTTTTCCGATGAATATCTGAAAAAAACTTGGAAGTATGCCCTACTCAGTCAATAAATTGAATATAAATTGAAAACAAAATTGAAATTAAAGCGAACTGATTGAGGTTTTATTCAATTTATTGTCCAGCAACCACGGGGAGGTGTAGAGCCATCTCTCGCCATGTGAACTCAAATATAACTCTCAAAATAAAATTAACTCAAATAATATTCTCTATATAGGTACATATAAAAAAAATTGAATTCTCAAATGATAACGTAACATAAAATTCTCTAAATACTCTCAAATGATCAATAACAATTTCCAGTTGCCTGAGTTGGTCGAAATTTTCATTATTCCTTTCTTTAGTGATGAAAATGCTTCTAGTTAAGGAATCTCTCAGAAAATCTGATGCATTTTATAAAGAGAAAGCAAGTTAGCAACTTGAGACCATCTGCTGAGAATTAAATCAGAAGGAAGTATCCATTTCAGGTCATTAGCGTTTCTCATTTTTTAATTTCCCATCCAGATAAATCTATCAATTTTAGCCGAAGAATTTTCACATGGGTCTTTGTAATCAAATCGGAACTCAAAAAAGCTTCTGCTTCATTATTATTCCTAGTAAAAATTACTCCCCTCCTACACCTGATTTGGTTTCGTAATGTATGAATGAGGGTAAATTTGGAAAATTTTTTGGGATAGCGCCTTCTTCTAATTTTGGAAATCTCAAAGAAAGTAATTCAATGGTTCTATGTTCTTGCAAATGTTTATCGAACTTAATGATATCGTCGGAATCAAAATGTTTTTCGCAAATGAAAGTATTATTCGTTGGAATGAAATTTCGCGGATGGCACTCAACCATAAAAGCTTACGCTGTTCATCTTTAGGAAAAACAAAACAACTAAAATATCCTTCATTTTTTTAAATCTACATGATGAAAAACAATAAATTTTGACCATTTTTCAAAGCAGATGACCTCAAGTCAAAGTTGACTTTATAGGTTAGATATTACATAATGGATAGACCAATTATTCTGTTATTCCAAGGAAAATTCACTTCAATATCACGAACACTTTATGTACACGGCACTCGAACAATCACAAAAGGTAACTAAAATTCACTTATTTTTTTCACATAGATGAACAGAATAAACACTAAACTGAACTAGATTGACGTTTCTTTTCATCCACGATATGTCGATTGTCGAGTGGCTATCCCTCTGTGCAGCGTTGCCGCTCTTGGCAATGCCCGGGTCAGGGGATTTAGAAGGCCGTGGTTTTAGGCAACTAGGTGAAACTGTGAAATATCGAAGTACGTCAACCAAGCAATACTATTAGAACTGATGTGTACGAATAATATCTTGCGTAACGTACCCCCAAAGAAACCGCGTCACGGGAGGGACCATACGTTGGACGTTGGGAGCATTGACTGATTATTTGATATATATGAAAAAGAGAGCTAAAATAATACAATAAATGTTGAAACAAAAAGTACCTAAGCTGAGGTGAAAAAAGAACGGGGTATCATAACATTCTTCGTATGATACTATAGAATCATACGATACTATCATCACTAGTATCATACGATACTATAGAGCCAGGGGAAAAAACCTCGGCCGAAAAAACCTGTCTCCCCGTAAAAAAAATAACATGAAATATTAAATATCAGGGAAATCTTGAAAGACATCAGTGTGATCATCTTCATGTTATCCGTCGATGGGCCCAAATAAACAGATTCTTCCCAAAACGGCTCGCAATTCTCAATCTGAAATGGAAAAAGACAAAAGCAGGAAAGAAACCGATTATTCAGAATAAATCAAATTATTTTGAAATTAACCACCCATTTTAGAAATGCATTTGTTACTTTATGTATAGCCTTGAAACCATCTTGAAATTTATAAATGGGACAACTATCTATAAGATGCTCCAAAGTCTCCTCATTTTCCCCACACTCACAACTAGGACTCTCAACCGAATTCCATCGGAAGAGCATGCTATTGCATCGTCCATGGCCTGTTCTAATGCGATTTAGAACAGACCATATTCTCCTGGGAAGGTCAAAACCAGGAACTCTGATGGAAGGATTAGAAATAAGATCTTTATTGAAAAAATTTAATACATTCCATTCAGATTGCCACATTTCTTTGTCGCTTCTATTCATATCAATCAGAAAATTTGACCAAAAAGGTTTACGCGACTTCATTCTGGGGACCCGATTATCTGGAATATAGGTGAGTATGGGAAATGAATTTGGAAAGGAATTGAATTTGTTCCAAAAATTCAAAGCTGTTGTCTCTCTGCGTATATAGGGAGGGACAATATTTGAGAGGACTGGTAACCCAGGAATAGGTGTAGACTTGATAGTACCTACCAGTAATAATCCCCATAGAAAATTTTAGTTGGGCATCAATTTTTTTTTTCCATGAACACTGTTCAATCAAACAGGGCAACAATATTCAGCAGCAGAAAAAACCAAAGCAAGCGCTGCTGTTCGAAGTATTCTTGCATCAGCGCCCCATGAGGAACCAGCTAGTTTCTGAAGAATATTGTTTCGAGTTTTAAGCTTCAAACGCAGATCATCTAAATGGGCGTTGAAATTTAGAGAAGAATCAAGTTTGATTCCAGGTATCTAGGATTGAAATTATGTTTTAAGGGAGAAGAACCGAAAGTTACACTCAATTTTCTATATTTCTGGTGATTATTCAAATGAAAACACGAAACTTCGGTTTTATTTTCATTCGGGCACAAACGCCATTTCAAAAAATGGTTTTCATTATATCCAAATCTGCGGAAAGGGTACTTTCTATTGTTTGAAACTTAGAATGATGAAAAGCCAGAGCAATATCATCAGCATAAATAAATTTCTCCGAAGAAGTAGTTGGAATGTCACACAAATATAAATTGAATAGAAGAGGTGCTAAAACTGAACCTTGTGGAAGACTATTATTCAAAGTTCCGAAATTACTCTAATATTAATTATTATCGACAAAAACTCGGAACCTTCTATTGGATAACATATTTTCCAATAGTCTAACCATTTTTCCACATTTTTAATGATTATAGAGTTTATAAATTAATCCATCTTTCCATACTGTATCAGATGCAGCTGATAATTCCACAAATGCCGTCCCTGTTTTAAAATTTTTATTGAACCCTGATTCAATAAATGTGGTGAGGCTAAAAACCTGATCGCAACAATTCCTATTTTTCCTGTAACCGCTCTGACAGTTCTGTAATAATTCTTCAATGGTTGATTCTATTCTAAATGGTATCAATCTCTCTAAAATTTTGAAAGGGACGCTCAATAAACTAATAGGACGGTAACTACTCGGATCAGAAGAATTTTTTCCACTATATATATATATATATTTTTATTGCGAAGGGAACAAAATATCCTAGAAAATTATTATAAAGTTCAAAGCACTTAATAAACAGCCAATCCTTTATATCAGTATTAGATATCTCCAGCATACCTATATTGAAGCAAATTGAAAATTGAAATATAATTCGTGAATTGAAAACACATATACAATATAGGTACGGTATATGATTTTCGTTCTATTCATGGAATCCAGAGAGATTGATTTCTTCTTGAGTTACTCGGTAGGATATCGATTTCGGTCATGATACTTCGAGAGCGAACGCACAAGCAATTATCTGATTGAAGAATCGCATTGTCCATAGAGCTGGTATCCCATCTCTTCAGATTATTAAACCTCCCATCGAATCCATTCTTATGCAGATCCTATGTAAATCCGCACCAAGATAATATTCAAATCATATCTCCATCAGCAGAGTCCAGTCCATCCCCAGATATTATATTTACCTAACTTAATTGGCTCCGCGAATTAAAACTGTTTCTCGAAGTTCTAACACGTTACGTTTCAGATTTGGAAATGTCGACGAAACAAATATGACAACTTGTTTAGTGTAGGAGATGAAATAAACGAGTGAATTTTCATCAGTAATTTCGAAGGGCAACTCTTGAGTAAACCTCGTATAATTAAATTGTCGTCGCTAATCCGCTGCCTTGGGTCATACATCACGTGACCACATGTCACGGCCTTCCTCGGACACATCATTAATTTAACAAACATCCCCCTCGCGAGAACGTAAGGAAAGAAGTAGTATCTGATCTAGAACCCCTTGAGTTGAGAGATAAGTATTGAAATTGTAAGGTGAAGAAGACTTTTCGTCAACATCACTACGGGTTATAGTGTTTTGGGACATAGTTCACATTGTTTGAAATGTAAAATGTATAATACTATGTTACATGTTACTAGTAGTTACTATTAATTCTCTATTCAAAATAACGATCCTTTTTCCGAAGTCCATAGTTGTTATTTTTTTAATTTAAGATACTCAAAATTATCTATAGGCGATAGGTATAGAGTTTTCGCAAGACAAGATTTAATATTACCCAGACATGGCCACTCTAGCATAGTGAAAAAAATTCGAAATCGATATTCTTTATACTGGTAAAACGGGGATACTTTGATCGGTTTTTTGACTCAAACCTGAATATCTCAGGTAAGGCAGTGAATGAAAAATTCCCGAAAAATATATATCCCGGGCGTCAGTTACAGTTTTCTACTGACGAAAAACTAGATTTTGATATTATGAATAACAATTTTTTTTAATTAATTTATGAGTGTCCCCACGATATTTTGAACGATCATGAAGAAACCACGCGATTTAAATTCAAACTCTATGAACACTCCAATACTGAAAAACCTTCTTTTAGAAAAATATGCGAGAGGAATATTATTATTATTATGTTATATTACATATATTTAATACAAATATTTCAGTATTCAAAACAGGTTCAGGCGTTAATTTTCATGAAAAATAAATGAAAAATCATTATTCCTGAATAATATAGTATAAAGTACAAACTAAATTGAACTAATGTTTTGTAATAATAACAAAGAAATAGGTACCAGAAAACAATAAATATGACTGAACTTCGTAGTTCTAACCTTTCAGATATGAGCGTAGATGATTTGCACTAAACAAGAAGGCTTCTTCTTCTGCCTTTACCTTGTTGAAATTTCGGAAATGGGTAAAATTTCCTTGTGAGTTAGGTACTTGTGGCGAGAAAAACTCACGCAAAGACTTTTTTAAGTCTTGTCTAAGATTTCTGAACCTGAACTATAATTGCACCAGGTTTTCTATAATAAAAACCGAATTAGTTTAAAATCTTGGGCTTCATTGAACACATTTAAACCCCGAAAACTATGACTGAGCACATTATTCAAAAAAAAATGATTATAAAAATTATGTTGAAATATTTGAAATTGCCTTGCTATACTATTACTAGGGTGATGTATTGTTGCTAGCAAATATATTTTGAGAAGATATGGTGCAAATCATTACGGTTACAGCAAGAAAAGTTTGCAGACCATCCCAACGTGGATTTAGTTAGGTCTGAAATAACATGTCAAGATTGCTAACTCACTAAAATTATTTTCTTATAAATAGTGTGCCATGTCATTCTTGAATGTGTGACAAATTGAGTGGTGAAAACTAGATGTCGATAAATCTAATGGTTGTTTCATCCAGGAAACAAAATTTATTTTTTGTCCATAGTACCCACGCGTTCCAAAATGACCCCACCTCATTTTACGGTATTTATTTTGAGTTAAATTACTCTGCTCGAAAAAATCTAAGAATATTTCATCTGGTTTAATTGAGTTCTTTGCTTCATTCAAACCTTCAGAAACAAATTCAGAAGAAATAATAAAAAAAATTTTGTTTTCATTTACATTTTGTGAATTAAATCAAATTCAATCTGATAATAAGATTAGGTTGATAGGACCACCTATTCCATGTGAATCGGTGGTTATTGATTTGTGATTAATCATTTGCCCAATAGAAAATTTTGAAAACTTCATCCAAAACAGAAACATGTATAAATCAAACGAATGTTCATGCAAAGACCCTTCATATAGTGTACTTGTGAAACCAGCTCGGTGTCCTCTACCTCTATGTGAAGTAATTACAGTTCAAAAGGTTACAAATTCGGAGATTGTGTTCCGAGGACAAAATAGCATAATCTCTAAATTTTCACCATGTATTAACATAATAGTGCGAAATTCAGTGTGTCGAAAAACGAAGTGATTTTGGGGTGAATATATTGGCGAAAATCTGCAATGTTTTATAAAAGTATCATTTCCGAATGAATATGAAACCTAGAGTATATTTTTTTAAATATACAAATCTCATCAAAACCAATGAATACGAAAAATATGAACTCCCAAAAAAGTATCCATTTCATTATCTGCGCATTATTTCGACATTTTCTTAGTAACCTTCGGTGGAAAAAATATGTGTGAGCAGGCAGAATTTCAAGCCGATTAAAATTCATCCGGAGTTTCATAAGCTTATCTGAGAACTGATATTTAAAATTTTATGACGGATATGAGAGAGACCATTTTCTTTTGTTTTCAAAATTTACCGAAGAATCCCAAAAGAAGGTAATCTAACGTGTTATGTTGAGCAATTCAATTTATGTCAGAGAATTTTTCTCCGCTTTTTTAATCTTAAATGAACTGGGCGACTGGGCCTTCTTCATTATTGAATGCTCAAGACAACTGGATTTCTTCAAATGTTTTCAACTGCATTGCTGGACAGAGCATAAGCTTCAATTGATCGACGATTCTGTTACTTATTTAGATCAGACTGACGTATAACGGGGCTTAGGTAGCCTCAACTTAAAAAAACCGCTACCTGAGCTGTAAATTTCCAACGGGCCATATCCAGCATGTAGAGAAAATTCGATTCCGATGAAGAATAGACAGAGTCCATCCTCGGGATAACGTATTTCCTTAACAATAAGGGGTGGAAGTAAAGGGTAACGAAGATTACCAGACGCTTCTGCCTCAAGATTTATAATCCAAATAGGGGAACCTTCGTTTAAACTGGAGTACGTATAGCTAGCCCTCTTTGTATTGGAATTTGGTTACGTCGATGCATATGTGTGATTTATTTACATTCGTTATGGGGATGGGGTTGATCGGAAATCTCAATACGGCAATTGGAAGGTTCACATGAAGATTAGATGTAAGAAAATCAGCGGAGATTAGGTTTGTAGAAATGGCGTGAGAGATGCTGATTCAAGCATCTGAAAAGATGGCTGATTGGCACAGCACAAAGAGATATAGTAGGCTGGTGATCAGAAAGTTCAGGGCATGATAATTCTGGTTCAAATTGGTTTTTTAAGTATTTTTTTTCTATCTCGAATCGCTTTTGATATCTTAATATGGTATGGTGTGAGATTGTATTTTACTGTTTTCGTATAATCTCGTTGGAGTTTTCATTAATGAAAAATAGGCGAAAATAGGGGAGACGGGGGACCGTTTCCCCCTCCAAGAGAAGAGAGGAAGAGGAAAAGCGGAAGGAGGTCTCATCTCATAGACGTGTCTTTGATGAAATGTAGTCCAGATATATATTTCGCACTGTTGGGACATTATTTGGGCTATTTCCATTATCAAGAATATCTCGTTCACAATATTTCGCACTATTCCGATATAACAACATGAAAGTTTGTTTTATCTTGCGCTAATCTCGGAAATAAATATGTGTTCGGATTGGAGAATTGAAAATAGAAATTAATTCTGACATATCACAGAAGCCGCCACGAAATCAAAAAACGATTAGTAATGGGGTAACGCTTTATCTTAAATGAATTGTTATAAAAAAGAAAGTGTTCACTATCCTGGAGGGCCTCCTGCAATATTCAACAGTATATTGCTACGGCGGCGCCTTTGATGTCAACACATTTCTGGATATTTCCCTTGTTCACAATTACATATTCCTTTGATGCGATGAATTTTTACACCCGAAATTTTTCGTCGCCTAGGACGCCACAAGTGGTTGGTTTTTGCCAAATGAAATTTACTCACAGAGATGAGTGCACCGAGCAACTGAGCTTCCAAATTCGATTTTACACACTGAAAATTTTTCTTGTACAAGTATAGAATACACTGTATTTTAGACATATTGAATAAGTTAATTTTCTAATATTCAATCAAGATGAGTTATAGCTTCATCATTCATTTTAATATCGTATTGTCATAAATGATTCTATAAATAACAGAAAGTTGATATATCATTGTTTCTAATATTTATGGTATACAGTCTGTCGCAAGCAAAATTCATACATTCCAAACGAATTTTCTGGTAAACGAATACAATGGATGCAACTGACAATTAATATTTTCCTATCGAAAAGAATTATTATTTTTTCGCCACCGTTTAAGAATATTACCTACGTCTTAGCAGTGGGGAAAAAGCCTCTCGCAGTAAAAATGATTTTATTCAATCCTGTCATTTGAAACTTTCTATTTTATATCTTGTTCCAATAAGTTACTCAAGTAAAGAAGAGAAGGTACCACCTAATGTCCCAAACTCGATCCCAAATTTACAAAATACTCATATTTGCTGCGAAGTTTTCAGATTTTCTCTTAAAAGTTGAACGTGGAGTTGTAATTTTGCTTTTAATGAAAAAAAAATAGTTAAACTACAATAAATTTTAGAATGCCTCAAAATTTCTCTGAAAACAACTGAATTTAGAAATTCGTTCGAACCTACCTTTACCTCGGAGGGGGTTACCTCAAAATTCACCAAGTTATTTTATCAACTATTTTATTAATGTCAGCAATTAATGGTCGATATATTTTAACGTGCGAACGAAGAGAGTTTACATCATTCGATTTCAATTAATACATCAAAAAATATCGTAGGTTGAACATAAAGTCGCATGAAAATAATGATACGGTGGTGGCCCCATGTAAGAGCGTCGTGGCCGAGTGTTAGTCAACCCAAACAGTGGTATAAATACGCGTAAGGCTCACTAAGGTTTTGTATTTTGCCGATATTGTTACATTTATGTGAATGCTTTCAGTAACACTGAAAACTAAGCGATACCAAATGTGCAACTATTGTATTTTTTGTAGTTTAACTACTCTTTCAATGTTTATATGATCATCATTCTATCATGTCATATCCTAATATTAAAAATACGAAAGTTTGTGAGGATCTATGTATGTGTCGATGATAATTCGCGTGAAAACTACCGAACGGAATCAGATGAAACATCCGAATAAAATAGTTTATCTATCAGAATAACACATAAGGTACAACTTATAAAGATATTGAGATGTACCATGAGATCATTTGTCCCGAAAAGTTAAAAAAACTGTCCTCGACATCCTTTGTACGGAAGCCATTATATCCAAAATAGTGGATTATATCCAAAGAACATAATTGGATACCCTTTTTACAATGCACATTTTATAGCATTTACCAAATTTCCATTAACATTAATGCTTTTGTCGCTTTCAGTATTGAATGTACAAGAACTTTTTCGAATCAAGTTATTTCGGCAGAATACTCTAAAAGTTTTACGATAAGTTTGATCAGAATTAAGGAAAAATTTATCGGGAACTATTGAGGTCCGCCTTGTGATGCAGGTATGAAGGGGGCCTGTGATGGCAAAACTGTTACGTGGAGGAGACAACGTTGACGATTGCGTTCATTTTGCGTTAAAACGCAAGAGATAGATAAATCTCATACCTGATTCAATTTTCAAAGCGACTTATTCTTAGTGTTGTTGTCGTGAATAATATTTCTCCTCATTTTAAGTAAAAAATTTATTACTTCCTATGGAGATTTCGATCATATCAGAATTGAACTTTTGCTGAAGGATTGTAGTTTTACTAATTGAGATTTATCTGGACGTATACACAGTGTTAGAGTGGGTCCCTAGTTAGTTTGGAAATACAATTGGACCTGGTAGGTACCGTTGCAAACATCAGGGTCTGGTTTTTCAAGATTTTTCTTGTTTCGAAATGACATTAAAATAATGGTTATAACAATCGTAATAACCAATTCGGGCAGACCAAGTTGCGCGGGCCAGCTATAGTGTTTATTATGTTTACAAAGGTGTTCTTTCTTAATTACTAGAGCTTCCAAAAAAATGAGGGTATATTACTGATAACAAATCAGTCAACTGGTTTCAGTGAATAAATGTAAAATATATCATGCAACAGCGAAAGAGATGAATTTTTTCGGTGTTATCATTTAGTAAGTAGTACCTTATTTTCTGTAAAATGTTCTTTCCGAGAAATATCGAGCAAAGGACTGTATGCAACTGGAAGGTTTTTTGTGGTTGAATTTATCAAAAGTTTTCAATTATATGATATTATTCAGTTGAAGAGTTTCCACTCCAAAACTATCCTTACTTATACATCAACCTACTACAATTTTATTATTTAAAAAAAATTCTCATGTATTATATTAGTGAAATATGGAAATCTTCCCCTCATTTGATTTTTTTTTCATTCCTTAGAATTCTGATTCAAATAAATATGAGTTCAATGGATAATAAATCACGAAATTTTCATAACCTAAATGTTTTTATAGGACACTTCGTTAAACACACATAACATTCTGCCAGATCTAAAGTCATACAAATTTTCGAAATTAATGGAAATTGTTTGGGGACACCTTGTAAATCAAACCTGCCGGCCGAGCCCCCAAAAAAAAATTCTCCATAACCGAGAGATTAATAACACCTAACAGTAATGGGTAATTATTTTCTAGACAATCAACCCCTATGGAACTTGCGTAACGTATACCGTCACATGGAGACTTTTTGTAGCACGATCCCTTTTGATAACTCCAGTTTTTGCTGCGATATACGGAGCAGCCAACCTCGACTAATTGTGTGCATCTTGATGCGGAAGGGTTCCGGAGTAGAATCATCTTCTGATTCAAAAACGAACGTTATTCAGACAAAGGATGTTCTAGGTGATAGGTGCTGAGGAAGGGGTTGTACCATCGTATTTGTAGCATACAGTGAGAAGAGGGAGATTTGGCGGTTTCTTGGGTCAGATAACTGAGCAGCAACCAAAAACATGCTCAGTTACATTCAGAAATCAGATTCCCTTGTCGGTATTTTCCTTCTTTCATTTTACACTTAATCATCAGGATTCCGTTACAGCAGCCCTTCATTCTCATTTTAATTTTTTTCTCAAATTTTCTCATTCTGTTGATGATTGGTTAGAAATGTCCTTTAATTTCTCATGTTCTCTTTCCTGCTTCTTCCCTAAAAGAACTTCAATGAACACCTATGTTTATTGAAGTTAAAATTCTTGGTACCAGTTATTCCATGTACTTCTCACAACTTTTTTTCATTTATTATTTTCTTCCTGTGAATTTTCTTCTGATACAGATCTGTGCTTTTCGTTTATCATGTGTCGCTATTGGTTGTGTCATTAAATACAATTTTTCATTCAGTAGAAATTACCTTGAATTACAATTTGTAATATTCCAGAACGTGAGATATCAGGAAAAATTCCTAATTCTCAATTTTTATTCAGCAAAAATAACTTTGAATTATAATTTGTATTATACAAAATTAACTGGATGAAAATGTCTTCAGAAAAAAATTCAATGAAAGGCAATAGTGCATAAGGAATACAAAATCAATAGCAAACCATATTAGTTTCACTGTTTTTTTCATTCTACTGATGATTTTGAAGAAAAATTGTTACCTAAAGGTAACGGAATAGAGAAGATAACATTTTATTGGGATGTGAACCTTAACATTTGCAACCTCCAATATTCTCAGCAACCGTTGTTTTTATAATTTTATAGAATAGTGCCTTATGTGGAATTGGTTTTACTGTCAATGATTGATCAACTTAAAAGAGAATTATCAGTAATTCTGATGGAATAAAAATCCTCATCCCAATGGCCGCTGTCTTTTGTGGTACCTACTCAAGCTCTATCTACTAATAAATTTTCCGAGTGTGCTTGACCAAATAATTCTATACGGAATTTACGGACTGAAATGACAATGTACGCTGTTTAGTGCAGAGCGAAATCGAAATAATTATGAACAAACGCTCTGAATTTTCTACAGAGCTTCATTCCTTCCGCTCAACATATTAAATTTCGAAATGAATAAAGGTCGACACAAGCTAGAACCTGGAACAATCAAGTAAATACGTCAAACTACTCTACGGATATCTCGTTCAAGTGCTTAATTATTTACTCATGAAATTTCATTATCTACCTAAGGTTTTCAGTGTATATTTTCCATTCACTGTCCACATACATACCAACAAAACAACACGCTACGAGTATTGTATTATTTCAGCTCTCTAAATAAAAAAAATATACAGTGTGTTTCATCATAAAGTGGACGGAGAACGGAGATTCATTTTTGGCTGATGTGATGACATATTCTCCGTCTTCGAAGCATAAGCGAGATACAGGGTGTTAATCGTCTTGTTTGAGCAATTTTCAATTCTGTATTGTTAGTTTCCTATAATATTTCAAGTTATGATTTCTAGTCACATCGGAGTGTATTTGAGTACTTAGTGAAAAAAGTTGAAAAATTCTCAGAAAAAAATTTAAAAATGGCGGAAAACCTGAAAGGTTCTTAAATTTTTTTCTCGGTTCTCGGTTGCAAATTTGAATTTGATTAATTAAAAGTGCTCATTTAAAAAAATATCTTACACAAAATTTCCCATAAATCGAGAACAATTATTTTTACAGCGAAAAAAACTATCACCTGAAATTGCTGTTCTTCAAGGTGGTTCTCCATCTTATACCGAACATGAATTGGAAAACATAATTGAAAAATATCCAACAGTTTCTTCACTACAGCCATCCCAATATAGCATTTTGACTTTTTACTCAACTAAAAATAATTCAACTGATTCGACTATGAGGGTCTACATTGTGAAATTTGGCTGTCGAAATATTCTAGATGCTAAAAAATATTCATTCACGATTCGAAAAATTTTCTTCGAAACTCTGATACTGCGAGATCTGAGAGATATCTGGATCTTAGCAGAAATACATTACACTCACTGAATTCCTTACAAGATATGGTTGTTCCGAACATCAAATAACCGGCTCTATTTCATTAGGGTATCATACATTGTGATTTGTAGTTTCCCTCAGTCAATTTAAACGGTTAACTCAACTCAAATGAAAATTTCAAGGAATGTTGTCCAGAACCAGAAGAATTTTTTATGAAAACATGCCTCTAGGGATAAATTGGATATTTAAATAAACCACAACATCTGCGTGAAGTATTGGAATGAATACAAAAAAGTTTATGTTCAATAACTTATCACTCCCATTCAGCATTTGCTATTTCAGAGTTGGCCAAAAAAGGGAGTTAATAAACAAAAATTAATTAGAATAACGCGGCACCCTATGGCACAGCCCTCAGGACAATATTTTTCTGCAACTGCATAGGGTAGAGTATTTTCTGAAATTTAAAAAAAAAATAACGTAACTATCGATCCTGCCAATGGAAATTCTAAGATTCAGCCTACAATCAATGTGCAAGGAATTTATTTTTAGTGGGAAAAATCGACATGTTCCAATATGATACTTCAAAGCCCTGTTTTCCCCAGAATGGTTGTTTTTTTTTTTGATTTTCCAAAAATATAATTAATTATTAAGTATAGAATGGACTAGTTGAGTCCTAGTTAGCAGATCATTATTTTTCGACTAATTTAATCGTGAATATTCATGTCAAATGTCAATCGATATAAAATTTCCACAGTTTTATAATCAATCTTATACATTTTCGGAGATTTACTCATGACATTTCTGTAAAAATTTCGATACAAATGTCTTCGTTAAACTGCCAAGGTACAATCCTGGGTCCTTAGAATCGAGAAATTCTGTAGACAAAATTTCATCTCTAGTAGTATTCCCTAATTATGATGAAATGAAAATTTTCATTATCAAAAAAATGGTCATACCTTCCGTACTTTCATTCAGGTCACGATACTAAATATAAGGATATCATACCAAACGTAGGAATCTCATACAAGAGCCATCATATAAAAGACCTGGAATAAATTGGAGTGATATAAAAGATTTGCTTGACCACTGGTCAGTTCGCCTCTAACCTCTGGCGCGTGTTCATGATTTATCCTCTTTTGAAGGCTCTCACCCTTTCGCTTTTGCTCCGTGTCATTAGAAAGAGCTCGTGCCTGAATGATGACCAGCAAAATACAAATAAAGATATCAGTGATCTCATTCATTCGACTGTTGCTATTCTGTTTCATTCCGAAGTTACAACTACTCAAATTAACCTCATAACAAATTTCCAATGTTTATGCGATTTCAATTAAAAAAATCAGGTAAACGAGAGGGGATTATTTATAAATACCCACACACTTTTTCTGCAGATCTGTTTTTATGTACGAAAGAAGAGACGTAGAATCCTGAAATTAAATACTATTGAAGTATAAAGGCATTGAATTGATAGATGAGGAAAATTGCATAATTTCACACAATTCCATAAAACATGCAGCCGAATATTTTTTTTGATATTTTTCAGGTTTTTCTCTCAGTCTCTGCAACATAACAAAATCTGAAAGAAAAATATGGGACTTTTTGTAGCATTTGTTTCAGAAAATTGGGAGAAACATATAAGAATATAATATAATTTTCTCTAGGAAAGATGTGGCACATGTGTGGTGATATTTAGAGAAAAAAAGGTTTTTAAATAAAACAAATCCGTTATCTCTTTCCTATTAAAAAAATTCGGAGTTTTTGACTCCCTCAGGTGGTTTCTCCGGTAAAATTACCTCATAGGAATTTTTTTTCGCGACTAAAGAACCTTTTGACGTCAATTTCGATATTACATTATTTGGTGAATAATGAACCGATTTCAAAACTATTAATTCTCATTCAAAAAATGATATCACCTTCATGAGGGTGTTTTTTCGGAACAAACTCATGATGCAAATTCGTCTCCGTCAAAAAAAAACGGTTTTTCAAAACCGTTTCTTCGTTTCTGAGGCCTGGGGGGAGGATGGTTTTCATCAAAATGCTCTGTTGAAGACACATTGTATTTCTTTAACTATTCACTTCTTTCAGGACACATTCACCGAGCTGACCCAACTGTAGAAAAATCATTGAAAGTATGCTTGCAGCCGCTACAGTTCTAATGAATAATTCTTCATATAAAATCATTCTCCTTATACCTGGTCAATCGGAAATGTCCGAAGAGGGTGACATGATAAGGGTGCTGTTTAAATAGTAACGGTGGCGGAAGGTCAGGAAGGGTAGCCTCTTCTCTAGATTCGACAATTGTCATTTTTAGCGGGACAGCCGATAACCCTTCTAGCCACTGGCGGGACGAGGATGATGGCCTATTATACGCACTGTTACGAAAGATTCGGATGGACTGAGGTTCCCATGGACATCAAGATGGTCCTTTGGGATTCAAGTGAAAAAATAGATAATTGTAACGGACAAAGTTCTTTCCCACTCCCTGAGTTGGAACTCATTGAAGGCGTTGTGAATTTTTCAATAATTAATTGTTAACGTGTGGGATTTGAGGTTTTCCACTTTTTTTCATCTAACTCATAGATTTTCAATCATACTTGACTGACCAAACTGGTGTATTATACAGGGTGTAGAAAAAACATGCGGCACAAATTTAGGGGGTTATTCCTTGGCCTATTTTAAGAATATTTGTACCTTAGACGATTTTTCGAAAATCGTTTCATTTCGAAGATACAGGGCTAGATTTGCAAAGAAAAATCTATTTTTTTTTCGAAAAGATACAACAGATTTCATACGTAGTTGGTTACATTTCCATTATGACATAAATCATTTACTGTTTTTGATAGTTGTCAAAGGTCATTTTCAATTTTCTCTAGTATTTTTATCTGATAATTTTACGTTTGTTAGTAACGTTCTCTAATATGAATCGCTATACGAACGCCGAGATGACTGATATGCATTTTATGTATGGACTTGCTAATGGAAATTCGGTGGAGGCTAAGCGGTTGTACGGTGAACATTTTCCCAATCGTTATGTCCCAGATAGAAAAACCTTCCAAACTATCCATCAACGCCTTAATGAAACAGGCTCATTTAAACGAAGTGGAGGACCAGGTAGGCCAAACACAGTAACAACAGTACAATTAGAAGAAAATGTATTGAACATGGTAGATGAAGATCCAGGTACTTCTACCAGAAAGTTGGCAGATACGTTCAATGTTAATAACAAAACAATTTGGAACATTTTAAAGCGGCAGGGCTTGTATCCATACCACATTCAGCGCGTTCAGGAACTTATTCCTGCTGATTTTCCTCCACGTATTGCATTTTGTCAATGGCTTCTGCAAACTTTGATTCAAATCCCTCAACTACTGATGCTGATTCTGTTTACTGATGAAGCAAATTTCTCAAGAAATTCAATTAGGAACTTTCACAATAACCATGTATGGGCTGATGAAAATCCGCATGCGACACTTGAAGACCGTTTCCAACATCAATTTTCATTAAACGTTTGGGTTGGAATTGTGGGTAACTATCTTATTGGACCGGTATTTCTACCGGGAAGACTTACCGGCGAAATATATCGACACTTTTTGGAAGAAATACTACCTGGGTTTTTAGAGGATGTACCAATGGTAACAAGGATTGCGATGTGGTTTATGCACGATGGTGCACCAGCACATTTTAGTTTGGTTGCTCGTGATTTTTTGAACGCAACATATGAAGATCGCTGGATTGGCCGAGGTGGGCCTCACTTATGGCCTGCTCGATCGCCAGACTTAAATCCCTTGGATTTTTTTCTATGGGGCCATTTGAAGTCATTAGTGTACACAACTGCTGTAGAAAATGTAGAAGATTTGAGAAATCGGATAATAGAAGGGTGCAACTCAATAAGAAACACCCCTGGTATTTTTGAAAGAGTTCGGCAGTCAATGAGGAGAAGATTGGATGCATGTATCATAGCTGGGGGTAGTCATTTTCAGCAGTATTTGTAATTAAAAATCTTGCAAGTAATAAATATTGTTTTTTTTAATCCACCCCTGTATCTTCGAAATGAAACGATTTTCGAAAAATCGTCTAAGGTACAAATATTCTTAAAATAGTCCAAGGAATAACCCCTAAATTTGTGCCGCATGTTTTTTCTACACCCTGTATAGACAGAAAAAATACAAACTTCGAATCCCCCACTGTTATTCATTGCGAATATTCGGGGTGGGGTGTTGAATATGGATGAAAAAAATACTTTTTTCTTTATAAGGGAGATTTGTGAAATTTGGGAGATCCAAAAAAACGGTTCTTTCACTTACCATTTTTGATATTCGGCTCGTCTGAATAGTTGCAGGCCATCAAAAAACCGAAGAGTTTGTAATTTTCAGTAATATCTTGAGAACTCTTTCATCAAATGAACTGATTTTTGAAATATTATTTTTCATTGATGTTATGAATCTTCGCAAAACGTAAAATTCCATGCACACTTTTCAGTGTCTTCCTTTTTAGTAATTTAATTTGCTATTAATAGTACATTCTAAAACAAGTTTCAAAATTAGTTTTGGAATTGCATTCTGCCTCGAGTATTATAGACGATATTTTGTCTATTTCATTCAAGTTTTGTGAAATACTCTCGAGATTCAGTATTGATAGGTCAGTATTGATAACTACAAATCGAAAAATATCACTAAAAACAATGCTGTAATGAGTTCATTACAGCACTATCTTTAGTACTGAGATGAACTCATTACGATACTGAAATATAGGAAAAAATATAAGTATTCAGTCAGAATTTGTTTTATAGCAATTTGTTCAAAAGATTCGCAGAATTCAATTTTCAAATCTTTTTACAATATTTCCAAGCCATGATTGTCGTCTTGATTTTTTTTCATCATTTTTCTTTTTTCATTTTCATTGAAATCCGAGAATTTTTCATTCAATAAACGTAACCAAGATTGAACCTTGAGACAGAAATCAAGATTATTTTATTCGAAAATTCTCGAGAATTTGTTAGTATTTTCTAAGATATACATTTTGATTTATTCTGGGGATTTAAGACCTTGATATCAGAATATGAGAAGGTAAGTGACTGTAGAAAGAAAAACTGCGTTGTAAATGGTTCATAATAAACCTAAAAATTTCGAAAACTCTGGTACAATATAATATATGAACGATAAAGGTTGTTCCTTTCCGTCTAAGTTCTCCTATTAATAATTCATAAATGAAAGTTTGTTTGATATTGAATTTTTTTTCTGAATACAGTTTTTTAATATCATAATGTCGTTCGACCATATGGATTTTCTTCAGAATTGTTTTGCGTACTATTTCTAGACTTTTTTCTCGAATAAATTGGTTGAGTTTTCTTCGTCACTTTGTCCACCTAAAATTTGAATTGATTTTGAGATGAACTGAAAACAATGCAACTTCTCAGAGTGCATAATAACTTAATATTATTAATTTATTAGGTTCTTTTTGTTTCAACATTTATTGTATTATTTTAGCTCTCTTATTCAAAAGAATATATATATATATATTAAATTTGTTATTTCATCTCTCAGAAAATAATTTAATGAAACGTTCTCTTCGAGTGAAACAAGATACAAAACGAAGAGCGATATTGATAATCGAGGTAACTCGAAAATTTTTTGAATTCGTTCGGAAAGAATATTTTTTATATTTTTTTTAACTTGGAAAAATAAAAAAAAAATAATGACTAATTATTTATTTATTTTCCATATATTCCATTAATTTAGCCGATAAAAATATTACCTAATCTAACCTAACCTATTATTTCGATTTTGTTGATATAGATTTTTTAAATGATAAACTGCTTGGAAAAGGCGCTTTTCACGAGATTTTCTGGTATAATTATAGAATGTAATGGTCCCAACGAAGAAAGAAACATGTGACTGGAATTTTGTGTTTGTAGAAGATTCACAACATCAATGAAAACCTCTATACCGAAAATCATTTCATTCGATAAAATTATTTACGAGATATATTTGAGAATTTTTTTTTGTAGCCTGTATCTTTCCAACCAAGCCGAATCGGAAAAAATGGTAAAGACAAAAAGTTTTCCTTCTACCTCAGAAGTTTTCAAATATATACAAGGCAAAGACTCACCTTATATAGCTGTTGTGGGCTCGTAGAAATAAAAAATTTCATTTTTATTAGTTGGCTACGAAATCTTCAATTCTTCAACGTATGAATCCGTATGAATAACTGATACAGAATGCATACATTTCTTATTTCAAAACTCCCCATCTAGATAATAGGTACTAGTTGTTCAACAAATTTCAGAATCCACTCAACAACATTTGGTTAAAATACTGGTTTTTTTGATCGACTTGTTGCTTCCATTTCAACCAGAACTGTGGAAATCAGAAAGTTTCGAGCTTATTCACTGAATAAAAAATTTGTTGAGAGAGGTAGAATTTAACACATCATATCGAACCCAGATTCAGAATTGATATTCTGAGTCAACTTGAAATTGGGATGTGTGAAAAGTATTTTTTCTAATTATAAGCTTGGCAATGTTATAGTAGACATATTTTTTAATCATCAGGTATAACTACTTTGGTGTAGTATAACAGAAAAATTATAAGGCCCTTAATAATGGAACAAATCAATAACCAAAAATTAAAGAATTAATGAATCAATGTACATCCGTCATCAGTTTACAATAAAAAAAACCAATGGCACGAGTAGCAAACAGACGTCCACCTCGTCAAGATTTCACGCATAAGCCCATCATAAATATTTGCCAAACGTCCAAATGACCATCCGCATATGGGCACGCTCAATGATCATATTTCATAACCGTCAGGCTTAAGCGTATAACATGTCAAGGGTGTTGACCACCCAATTATTATTATTGTGCATGTTTTATTCCCCAAATGAAATAACGACAATTTAATAAAGACCGGTCAGAAAGAGCAACTTTGGAATTCACGTCCCGTAGAAGGATTAGCCCGACCAGAACTTGCACCCGTTGATAAATGACCTCTGGCCATCCTGGATTATGCCTGGAGTGACAATCTAATAAGCAAGGAACCGATTTTCAAGTGACTCCTCGAAAAGTGCGCCAGTTTTCATTTCCTGCAAGGGAATACTGGAAATTCAGGATTTCCTTACCTATTTCACCTTCTGCCACTTCACGTCTTTATAATATGTTCAGCATACTTGATTTCTGATGTAATGGGGTGGTGTTCTAGTTTACGACTTGTTTTGAGGGCCGTTTGTCCTTTGACATTTTCGCCCAACAGGAAGTTTGAAAGCCATAGGTTTTGTTGTTTCCGGATTGCTCGCACTCTATTCCCAGGTTTCTTTCTGTTTAAGGCTGTTTTGTTAATTATTCCTCCATGGCTAATAGATTTTTTACTAGGTGACATTGATTTTTATATTCTAGCGAGGTAGAAATTGAAATTTTTTCTCTCTTTCTTTCTTCACCTTGCATTAACAAACAATATGATAACACGAAGGTTAAGGTCAACTTACTTCAGTTTTTTCATTAATATATGAGAATCCATTTGTTGGTACTACACAACATATTCCTATGAGGCATAAAGTAGTACTCGTATTGACAGAAATAAATTATGTATGCGCACCTCTGCTTCATATACAATATTCCCATTGGTTGATCTTATTTTCTCAAGAATAATATTACCTTCTAATCATATTCTGATTTTGTGTTTCTCAGTCCATATTATTAAAATCAAGTGAACCAAAATGTACAAGAATTATCCTTGACCGGTTTAATTTTAATCCTTCTATCTTTGTTAAATACTTACCCTTGTTGAAAATAAATCTTTTTTTTAAATCAAAGATTTTCAAAACTTCAAAATGTATAGGAATCAGAAGAATTTTCGAAAGCAGTACGAATAATGATTTGAACTAACTTGTGTATGCGAAAGATTGATTTCTCAATTGAAGTTCTCAAATCCTTTTATACGTCACTGCACATCTTATAGAATGGAATAGAATAAAAAATGTGTATTCCTAGTAATTACAAGAAATAGCAATAAAGAAAATATGGTCAACAAGAAACAAATACAATTAGTACAAATTCCTCCTATAATAGCAGAGAAGCAAATACAACGAAAATTGAAACAGCATTCAATTAAGTACTAATTAGAATTTCATTAATTGAGTTCTCAATGTTTTTGTATCTGCTCATCTTCTATGGTAATTTGGCAATATATTGGACATATTCAGATAAGAATAGTGACATGAGTGTTGGAATTGCCTTCTGCTACGAGTATAAGAAGATATTTTCTCTATTTCAGTCAAATTTTGTGAAATACCCTCGCAATTCAAATAAAAATTCTTCCTTGTGGCTTTTTTATTTGCTGGTGTGACATACGAAATTTGGAAGATTACGGAATTTGAATTGATTTGATTTGAAAATTTATAGGATCGGAGTTCAATATTGACAACCTCAAAAGGAAAATATAACTGAGAACAATGCTGTAATGAGTTTCATTACAGCACTACCTTCAGTACTGTAATGATGTTATGAACTCATTACCATACTGAAACAGAGAAATAAAATTCTATCCTTAAGACGTTAATTCTTTTGAAAAAATATATATAAAAATTTATTCTATAATTTCAATAACATTTTCTCTCTCTCTTTCACTACATTTCAGTACACTGCTTCATATCAGATTCTGCTCAAGTTGGTAATAAGAAAAAGGTCTTGATTTAAATCTTAAGTTTAATAATTTGACGTGAGAACGAAGGCCATTATACGAAGAAACGAGGTCGCATATGAAAATGTCATCCTATGCGGTGGTGTTGTTTTTGATCCTGTACTTCGTACATTCATGTTATGCACATGACTTCTGAGAATTATTTTTCGGTGCAAATATTTCAGTACTTCTGTAACCAGGAGTTTATGGTAAAAACATGCAGCGTGAAGTCTATGGGGATAATTCATATTCAGCCAGCCAATATCTTTCAATATATGAGGATGAAGCGTAGACGTGAATTCTGAACTCTTTGAATTCTTAGTTTCTGAGCCATAGTAAACATCAGCATAGAGGATGACAAGACAAGAGAATCGCATAATAGTTTATTGGGAAAATTGTTGACTGGAGGAACTTCCACTTTTATGAAATTTTTTAAGAAATCAGTCAGTCACCGTCACTCCAATCAGAACCATTTGTTCCATTGACATTGATTTATAAACTTTAAGGCCATTCAAGTCTCATTTCAACAATTCCAAATTTTCGGCGGTCGGGATATATAATATCCGTTAATTATAACGTTAGACACTGTACAAAGGGAGATTCCAACGTATAAATTCTTAGAGCGATAACAGTGTAACATTAAACGAGCTCTTAAACAAGCAATTTCAACAAAGCTGTTTTAATAACACAATGGGCCGAGTCTTCCTTCTTGTTGAGTTATGTCCCCAAATCGGACAAATCAGTGAGAATATCTCCCCGATTTTCTCATACGCAACCCCTCTGATGTACGGAACGTCATCCACGGTTATCTATCATCTTGTATGGGACCCCCATAATGCGAGGATTCTGCCTTCCCCTCCGACTGGACCTGTATTCACATTTCTATACATTCACCTGATCTCAAAAACACCACCTAGCATCCAGAATTGGGGTGACTTCCGGTATTGTTACCGGAAACTGCTGTGGAACGAAATTACCCTTTGGATTCGCAGATCGGATGGTACGTCGTTCAACACATGATGGGAGAGATGTGCAGTCGCATTGAAGGGCGATAGAGTAGATCTACGGGGAGAAAAAACTGTTACCCCTTGTGAAATGACAAGTTGATGGGCGTGTAAGATGAGCACCTTGTGTTAGGGGTGAAAGTTTCCTAATCAAAATAAAGAATTTGTCCAAATATGTAATGTCTAGAATTTCATTTGTATCCGGTGTTAAAAAGTGTTGAACGAAGAAATTCCGAAGAAAAAAAAGTTGTTTTCAATTCCTAAATTGATTCAAATCTACCTAGGATTGTCATTAATTTCAAATGGTAAAGATTAAATATTTATAAAAAATTCTTTGAATTCTAGGAAGAATGTGAATACCATCAGGTTTACTGCAGAATGAAGGAAGTGTAGAAATTTAGATGTGCAAACCAAGAACACGGAAGAACACCGAAATAGAGGATAGTTGGAAAAAAATCGATTGGAAGTGTGTTGAAAAATGAATCGTTGTAAAGTAAAACAAGAGGACTTCGTGTTGAGGATTGAAGAATCATAGTCAAAAGTCAATGTTGATAAGAAACGACAGGAATTCTTCGTATTGTGTATTGAATGCACCATAATATAACTCAAAATTTTAGTTCGTGAACATCTCATTGATGCATAATTTTTTTCATTAGTTTAATTTGATCATCTTGAACACGTTTTAGGAAATCAGAATTTGTTTCTTTTCGAATCAGTAAATACTTGAGATATTAAGAATAGGAGTAACGGACGTAGAACTAACTACGCAATTTATCTCCCCCTTTTATTTTTTTTTCAATATCTTCAAAACTATCGTGATCGATTCAATGATTCAAATCGAAAAGATATTCAGAATTGAATAGTTTTGAGATTCCTGTTTCATCGGAAGTGACACCAACTTTCCTTCTTCTAACAGGAAGCCCCCTCATATTTAATGACAAAATTAGATTCTTTATGAAATTTTGAGTTTTTTCTATGCAAATTAGAAAATTCCCTTGAACGTGTAATTGAGAAAAAAATCAAGAATATTGCACTGCTCAAACATTAAGGTTTTTTATTGAATAAATGTTGCGTTTAGCCATAGTAAAAATAATGCTTCTGTTACAATAATATTCAGAATTAAAAATCATGATACAGGTTTCGCTACCCTGTATTACTTTTTTGTAAAACTTTTAAAACCACAAACAGGAATATTCCAACTTCTTTTGTTACTGAAATTCAGGGCTAAAACGAAAATGTTCACTTTTGGAGATGTTATTATTTCTCAGTCCTAGTATAAGACAAAAAAAAATTTTAAATTCCTCATAAGAGATATGATATTACTTTTTCAAAACGCCATGTGATTTAATCCTTTTCATCCATATAGAGGGTGTTCTACAAGCTCTATGACAAACTTTGACAGAAGGTAGCTGTGCTTCTTCTGAACATTTTTTTTCCCATGAACATAGGTCCGATTCGTTTTCATTTCAGAGTTTGAAGCTTTTGATGCTGCACCAACACATAGAAGAAGACAAGTAGTCGGTTGGCTGAATGAACATTTCCGGAATAAATGGATAAGTCAAGGAGGAAATCTCGTTCGCCTGATCTAAATCCCATAGATTATTATTCATTGTTTGTCATGTTGAAATCTAATATCATCAACAATTACTTGATAGAATTCAAGATACAGCGAACCAAATATAAAACGACCCAAATCCGATCCATCATCTTTAGTTCGTCGATGTGAAGCTTGCATTCAAGCCGAAGGTGGACTTTTGACCAACTTTTATAGTCTCAAAATTTCCATTTATTATTATGATTTGAACATAAAAATATAATTTCAAATGCTAGTATTTTCCAAACAAAAACGAATCGGATATATGTTCATCGGATAAAAAATGTTCAGAATAAGCATAGCTACCATCTGTCAATGTTTGTCATAGAGCTTGTAGAACACCCTGTATTTCAAACATAAACTCAAAATACCACTCTTTAACATAAATTCAAAAATGTTGAAAGTATCAATATTAATATTTTTTATGTATGTTCAAATTTAGAACATGTGTGGAAGAATTCATGGACTTCTATTATATGAACAAACATGAATATATGGATTTTTCTGATATTTGCACCTTAAATTCATTTGAAATTAGGTTGATACATCAATGTATTCAGAAAAAAAATGCGAAAATTTGACGTTAAAATATGCAGGGTTTTCCATTCAAAACATATCAAGTTTGTGCCCAATCTAAAAAACAGTGTTCTAAAAAAATTTGCTACTGACTATTATGTGAAAATATCTCTTATATTCATCTCGATTTTCATTATGTCTCTATCTTTTACAAGGCCTGAGAAATAATAACATCTCCAAAAGTTAACATTTTCGTTTTTGCCCTGTATTTCAGAAACGAGCTTTTAAAGTTTTACAAAAATGTGGTACAGGGTCGCGAAACCTGCAACCTGTGTATCACTTATACAGCGTCGTGAAGGTTGCATGTCTCTTTCTTTAATAATAGCTGAGATATCGTACAGTCTCAACCAAAATGGTTGGTGATGAATGATGAAAAGTTCGAAGTGAGAAATTTTTCATGAGATGCATTCAGTTTTTTTATACATGTTTAACTTTGGAAGTTACAGCTTGATTTTGTTATTATTGCGTTTTCGGGGATACTGTCAGGGCCGCGCCGTCCTCAGGGGCAAGATGGGCAGGGCCCAGGGGCGCAGAGTCTTCAGGGGCGCCGCAGTCGACACGGTAAAAACGTGTCTTTTATGAATCATATTCCAGAAATGAATTTAGCACTTTCTAATACAATTCGAAAATCACTGTTATAAGTTTAGGAGCTCCTCATATTCCTATAAAAAAAAATTCTTTCTGAAATATCAAAGGAACCGCCTGGAAAACAAACGACGATCGGTAATGGGGAATTGACCATATTCGTTAGCTATCGGTTGCAGCTTTTTTAAGTGTTTTTGGGTTGGCGACATTGTGAGATTAATCATAATGACATTCATCGTAGTTGTCAATTGTCATTATTTATTTACTTTTTTCAAATTTTGAATTTTGAAATTTTTCCAATCATCTATAGAAAACGGATATTTTTCAAAATATTTCATCAATCTAGTTAGGTTCCTCCCTAAATTTACTACAATTATTCAAAACAGATATCAATCATTTTTATTGATAAAACAAATGCACACAATTTTTAATAAAATGGATACTAGAATGCAGTAAGTATATCTTGTGTATATTCAACATGTACCAGAGTACAATATTAGGTTCATGATTTTCTATTTTAGCAACCACAATGGTGGAAGTGGCTGGAGCACTGTCAAAGTCGTAGCTCTACCGAAGATTTCAAATTAAAATTTCATAGGTTTCTTTGAGTTTCATAGGTTCCCTAAAAATAAAATACTTGCTAAGAAATAGTAACATTCTCGCGGAATGGGCTCATTCATTAATTTCCAGAGGAAGAGAATATGTGGTTCACATTTCAAAAGGAAATGAAGAGAACTAAAGTTCCTACATGATTCCTGAGGAAACCTATGATTTCTAGTAAGCACTAAATTTTCATTCACATTTGTCCACTCATTAACATTATGTTTATTAGCAGGTCCAACAGAAAGACATTTCGAAGATGATATATATAATGTTTGTGATGGCCGATGTGAATCTTTAAAAAAATAATCATCTGAACAATAATATACCCATGAATATCATAATTTTCATTTTATAGGATTCATTGATCATTTGTTATTAAGAATAATCAACTAGACGAGTTGTAGGAACAAGTCACCAAAGATGTTACTAGTGAGTTTACGCCCAACTTGTAAAACACTGCTTACAATTTAATTTTCGCTTTATTATATTCATACAAATCCTTGGAGCAAATAATCCTTGCTTATGCAGACTAGGAACAATTTTTTATTTTTGTAGGTCTGAGAATTCATGTTGAGATTGGAGAAGTGAAAATTTTCATTATACTGAAATCTACGATTCCCATCAGTACCAAGGAAAGTTTGATGCCCAAATTCTTCAACGCACCCCTTCTAGATAGAAGCATATAAGCAATAAAGAAGTTTTTAATTTCAATAATTGTTTATAAGTAATTATATAAGTGTTCCATTTCAATAATTGTTTTCATTCCAAAATTCGAAATGTCCCCTATGAACATGCAATTAATTTTATTAATTTAAGTTTGGTCGTATGGAAATGATTTCAGAGATATTTGTAGTGCTGATATAGGGATCAATAAGAGGTTTATGTTCAATAGATCTTTTTCATCATATGGTACTAATATAACCTAATTTGTTCACAACACTATTTAATTTGTTGGAAATCCAAGGAATTTTTTAATAAAGATGAAAAACAAAATGACAATTGAACTGTAATAAATAACAGTATACAAAGAAACTGCTAAAATTCTTCGATGGAAAAAAATAATTGTGCCTGTAATGTCTTTATTCTGAAAAATCCACATTCTGTGTTTCATATTCCATCGCAACATCATTTATATTATCATCGTCAAAATGCTTTCGCTTTGACCTGCTAAAAAACATAATGTTAATGAGTGGATAGATGTAAATGAAAATTTAGAGCTTACTAGAAATCTTAGGTTTTCTCAGGAATCATGTAGGAACGTTAGTTCTCTTCATTTCATTTTGGAATGTGAAATGTAAACCGCATATTCCTTTTCTCTGGAAATTAATGAATGAGCATCTTGCTTCATTCCTAGAGAATGTTACCATTTCTTAGCAAGTATTTTATTTTTAGGGAACCTATGAAACTCAAACAAACCTATGAAATTTTAATTCGGAATCTTTGGTAGAGCTACGACTTGACAGTGCTCAGGCCTCCTCCAACATTGTGGTTGCTAAAATCGAAAAAACATGAACCTAATATTGTACTCTTGGACATAATGAATATACACAAGATATACTTACAGCCTTCTAGTATCCATTGTATTAAAAATTGTATGTATTTGTTTTATCAATAAAATCTATTGATATCTGTTTTAAATGATTGTAGTATATTCAGCGAGAAACCTAACTAGATTGATGAAATATTTTGAAAAATGTCCGTTTACTATAGATGATTGGAAACATTTCAAAATTCAAATTTTGAAAAAAGTAAATAATGACAATTGACAACTACGAGGAATGTCATTATGATTAATCTCACAATGTCGCCAACCCAAAAACACTTAAAAAAGCTGCAACCGATAGCTAACGAATATGGTCAATTAGAACGTGAGGGCTCGTCTGACATATTTACGACTATATGATAGGAGTATGATATAGTACGGCGGTGCCTTTGAACACTTTGAATAATAGATAAATTTGCGGATTTGCTTCCGACTGCATATTCCTATGATGCTATGAATTTTTTATAAGCGAAATTTTTTCGTCGAAGCTCAAAATGTCGCCTCATTCCCAAAAGTCGTTGGTGGTTGCAAGACGTAAGTTATTCACAAGAAAGAGTGCATCGAGAACTTAGATTTCGAATATCCATGGGCGACCGCAGAATTTTTTCTGGGGGGGCCAAATAATGATTTGAGGAGGCGCTGGCGAAATCAGTCTTAGGTTTCGCTCAAAAACAAGAAGGGAATCGAAATCTCTATGTCGTAAATGATTCTGCAATTATTTTTTATATAATAATTTTAGTCTCTGCAGAATAATAAATTAATTTGTCATTTTTCATTATTTACATTCTAATTTGAGTCACTATGGGTCGTTTTGGTTTAGATATTAAGTGATACTTAAGAAAAATCTGTCCGAATGGTCCCTAAGAAGGGGCGGAAATACATAATTCGCCCAGGGGCGCATCCTTGGCTGGGCGCGGCCCTGGATACTGTGTATTTTGTTAACCTCCCATGATATTTTCAAGATGGAAACTGTCCTTTATAAAAAATTTCACGTGAAATTCATTACCATAAAAATTTTTATGGGTTTATCGTTTTCGAATTTTTAATCAAAGTCATAGTTTTTTTTTGGAACACTCTAAATTTGATTCCACCATTAAATTCCACCCATTTTAATTGAAATAATAAATGGTAATTAGAAAATGAGTTTCATACTTTTATTGGAAGTCGATTGATTCATCAATCAAAGGTGCTTCGACAATTTTTGAAATTATGACAGAAGTCAGTCTTCTTTGTCCAAGAATAGTATTTTGACTTGTGAAACATTTCAATCATGTAGTAGATGAAACTAAGTAGAAAAAAATAAGAAAAGAGAATTATTTTCAAATGCCAAGTGTTAGATATCATTCCAATCAGAAAAAAATGCAATTCATATAGCGTGTCTCGGTGAAAAAACTCGAAAACGATAACCCAGAAAAAAATTCAGTGCACGCCAAACCTAAGTTAAAATATCTATCAAAGACAGTTTTCATCTTGAGAATATCATAAGAGGTTATCGAGATACATAGTCTCCCCGAAAACTATACAGATATTTTCTGTTATTTTCTTCTAATGTTTTTTGCTGCAAGAGGATGCATCCTTCCACTAATCTCACAGACATAAACCTTCAATTACCCCCTCAAGTCGGAGACTAAAGTGGCAGTCGTTTATCCCCAATCAGCTAGTCGCACCCTGATGAAGCATCATTTAATTCCGAAACAATTTAATTAATACGTTCGCGGTCCCACGCCTCACTACGCGATGCCGGGACAAAACTCGCCCGTCCGCGGATCTGCTAACAAGCGATACGCCCATTCAAACCCGGCCGAGTGTAAAAAACCTATTAAGCGGGGAGTTATTAAAGGTGCCACATATAACCTAACCCAACATAACAAATAAAAAATCCGCCAACAACAACGTCGTCGACGAAAGTGAAGCAGCGGGGCGAAAGGAAAAAACTGGAACTCCAGACGACGTGCAGCATCTCGGCGAAGGCCAAGGTCAAGTCGGATCTCCGCTCCGCGAGATGCACCGGTTCGGTTCACTGCCAAGGACGACTGCCGAAAATTCCGCGGGTTCGCGATCGGGACTTATTCTCACACGAGAAGCGGCCCCAGACGACAACCGTATTGTTCTGGGGGATCCTATCGCGTTACCCACTTACTCGAGCCGATATCCGGTGGTCGGGAATGTCTTCAATCTCGATCTCTGGTGGAACTTCATTCTTGCATCCTCTTTTCTGATTAGACTCTCTGTAGATACTTGATTGTTGGTAAATTCATCTCATTTCTTGCATAGGCTGGCACATGTCAAAACGGGCAATAAGCTATATCACATTTTCCACGACCTATAAAACATCTGAACTCCTGTGATTTCAATGTTTAAATTCCCTATCATATCAACTATACAGAATATTTATTCTTCGGGTAATCATTTAGCATGGGCAGGGGAGCAGGAGGAGGGCAGCTGTTAGAGCTTCTCAAGTATCCTGTAAAAACTCATGAAATAATAGCACAAAACACAAAAATCACAGTGAAATAATAAGTATTCGTGGTGAAGTGCTAGAAAAGGACATTGTGAAGAAATAGGCCGAGCAAATTAGCTTCAAAAAATGGTGTGCCTGGTAATAATTGTTGAAGTTCGGGAAACTGTTTTAATCATTTATTTAGGCCTTTAGTAAGAGTAGTTTGAGTTTTGTAACACGTTTTTCTTGAATAGCTCCTAAACAAAGCACTTTATCAAAAACTTTGCAATATTCAAAAGTATTCAGCAGTAAATTCTAGTTCTAAAAAGTACTGCGACATCATGTTTTGAACAAGTAGTTTTATATGGCAAATTCTTACACTTTTTGGAAAAACACAGTTTTTTAGTTTAAAACGTAAAATATCTGAACTACGATCTTAAGAACAAAATGTCATAAAATAAGAGTTGTGAACCATTATACTGTGATGAAAACGTAACCCCACCCTTCCCAACCGTGATGTTAAATCGCGCAGTAGCTCATCCTCCTGAGGATGCTGATCATTTAATCGTAGCTAGTGCTGTTGAAGTTGCTCAGCAGTCTCATGAGTGTGTGGACATTGTTGGGGAAGACCTTCTAGTAATTTTTATTCTTTCAGCTCCTATGTGTACCAACATTTTTTTACTAGGGCCAGACAAAGGCAAGCAAGACGATGTTGTTTATTCTCTCTTGCACTACAAGTTTTCATCTATTTCGAAAAAAAAACATATTATTTCTTCATGTTTTTAATGGCAACACACTACGCCATCATTTGTCGGCAAAGTAAAAATGAAATGCCTAAAGACGATGGAAATCAACTCAAACCTACTAAAACCAGCAGAATTGTTCAGCAAATCTAATGCTTCTGGCGATGAGGTCGACGAAGCACCGAAGAAATGCATAGCAGCCATTTATAGAAATTTCAAGCAATTAAATGTATTGTGGTACAAGATATTTGGAAAATTAGTAACCAAAACTTCATTTAATCTTGCCTCTTTGCCTCCAACTGATGCAGCTGCTCGACATCACTCGCTAAGCACCTATTTACTGGTAATAATATATTGTTCTTAGTAAGTGATAAGTCGTATTGTTGGTCATTAGTTTATGAGTCCCACGTTTGTAATTATAATTAATTTAGTTGATTACCAACGTCTTTAGGAATTTCAGTTGTCGCTTTCCGAAAAATGAAGACCGTGTGTCGCAGCCAATAAAAACAACATGAAGGAATAATATGTTGTTTTTCGAAACAGAAGACAACTTGTAGTGCAATGGAGAATAGAGAATATCGTCTTGCTTGCCTTTGCCACGCTTCAGTAAGAAAATATTAGCACACATAGAGGCTGGTGCAGTCAAAATTCCAAGAAGGTCAGTGCCTTCCCAACAATAACCGAACACTCATGGGACTGCTGAGCAACAGCACTGGCTACGATTAAATGATCAGCATCCTCAGCAGGATGAACTACTGCGTGATTTGACATTGTGGTTTGGAGGGGTAGGCTAACGTTTTTACCACAATATGATGATCTACAACTTTCATTTTATGACATTTCATTCTAAAGATCGTAGTTCCATAGATATCTTACATTTCATAGTAAAAAAAATTATTTTTCAAAAAGTGTGAATATTTCGACGTATGATTTCTATAAAACTACTTATTTAAAATTTGATGTCGTACTTTTCAGAAGAAGAATTTAATGCTGAACACTTTTGAATATCCCAAAGTTTTTGATAAAGTGCTTAGTTTAGGAGCTATTCGAGGAAAACCTAAAACAGTCCGAAAATTTTGAGGTTTTCGAACGTCACGACATACGCTCCACCAGGAAATTGGGGCAAAACTCAAACTTCTCATATCAGAGGCCTTAATAAATTAAAAAAGTTTCTCCATCTACACCAATTATTTAAAGGCGAAAGCCTAATTTGCTTGGCTTAAAAGTGAAAAAGGCAACATCCCTTAGCATTTTAGCGGATGAAACAGCAGATATCTCAGGAAAATAAAAATTATCTATTGGACTAAGGATATTTCGATGAGAAGTGTTATTGTATTCAAGAAGCTTTCGTTGAGTTTGTCGATTCAAAAGGTCTGGACTTAGATTGTGGAGACAATCTGCGAAACAAGATGAAGTGAAAAACACAAGACGATCAGATTGTTCAAAGATCATTTCACTCCTATAATAGAGGCTCCACACTCTTCATCTCGAAATGGAAACAGTGCCACACGAAAAAATGCTTTCAGTTCCTCGCCGCTGCTTCTATTCAGAAGGTGTGGTTTTTCTTTGCCTTGTCCTAATGGCAAAAAACTCCGCTGTATTAGAGCCTGTAGTAAACGTTCTACAATCCATTTCCCTAGATGTAAACAATGAAGAACTCAGAACACATAGAAAAAATTCTGAAAATGATTAAAAATCACCTTGGTGATGCTGAAAAATTCACTGACGATTCACTGACGCCTATTCTATCGCCGAAAAACTTGGTCTAGAAAAAAATTGGAGTCATTGCCCCGGACTGAAAGACCAATTCGGAGGAGCAACCACCCAGCTGCTAGCCCAATCGAATACTGGGATCTTCGCTCAATCCTGACCTGGATTCTATCATCTCTTTGGAAAAGAGATTTCTCATAGCAAGCACGCACGGATAGATGTCTCCATCCTTCCTTCAGAACTTTGGAACTACAAGATCTAAAAGGTATCTGGATCTCAGTAAGAACCAACTACAGCTCCTCACCGGCCTCTTTACGGGGCATTATGGCCTCAGAAAGCATTTGTTGCAGATGTGCTTATCGGACACTGACGAGTGTAGATTTTGTGTGAGGAGGAAGAAACTCCTATTCACCTAGTAACGGAATGCTTTGCCATTGTAAGCAAAAGAAAACAATGCCTTGGTTAAGTGACTTGGAGAAGTGAAGAATTTGCCTCGCTGAAGCCTTCCCAGAAATTGGATTTCATTAGATCTCTGAAAGGCGAGCTGTGAAGGGTTTGGTGAGAACAGCTTTGTCTGGGGCACAATAAGGTCGCAGAGGACTGACCCCTTTTAAACTAAACTAAACGAAACTATTACTGATCCTTCCATTAGAGGTCCTGGATTTGACCTTCCCAGAAAAATATGGTCTGCTCTCAATCGTATCACAACAAGTATTGGACGTTATAACAGAATGCTTTTCAGATGGAATTGGGTTGAGAGCCCAGTTCTTAGCATGGGGAAGTTGAGGAGACCCTTGAATATCTAATAAATAGTTGTCCCATTTATAAATTTTTAAGTAGTTTCGAAGCTATATATAAAGTCTCGAGTGCATTTCTGAAAAGAATGGGTAATTTGAAAACGATTCAATTTATTAAAAATAATGGATTTTTTCTGATTTTGTCAGAAGACTTCCTTCTTCTCTGTCTACAGAAAAATATCATGGAGATGTTCGTCAGGATCACGTTGATGTCTATCGAGATTCTCTGATATATAATTTTTTCAATGGTTATGGTTGACGACCTTAGAATTAATTGAAAGGAAGGACCCTTCCTTGATAGATTAAAGGTCGAAATTTAAGAAAAAACCAATTTAATAACTACCAAAAAATAATGCGGATACTACAATTGGCCTTACTTATATGGTATTACACAATCAGTAAGAGAAAAAATAACAAAAATACAAGAAAAAGAACAACAAAAATTAAAACGAAATAAAACGAATCCACAATGTCCAAAAGGGGGACTAAAGTTTTCAAAACAAACAACAATCAATTTCAAAAAGAGAGAAAAAAATGTAATATTGTTTTCAGTGAATTTTTTTCAATACGGAGGGGCATGGTTTCTCTGCTGAGGTTTTTCCTGGGCTGTATCATACGCAGAACTGTATGGTTCCTAATTGCACTAATCTCAGCTGGGTACTTTTGTTTCAATATATATATTGTGTCATTTTAGGTCTCTCGATCAAAAGATGAACAATCATAATCATGCATTGCTATTTCCTTGAAATGGATAAATCTTCAAATATAATTTTCTTATATTATTGTATCACAAACATTATTTATTCCTGATGAAGGAGTAGGTACTACACACATGGAAATGGTCTCAGCATATTGAAAATGTCAAGTACATTTCAAATATCATTAGTCTCAATAACCAATAACTTTCTTAAAACTCTTCACTAGCCTTGAAGCATCCGAAAAGTTGTTGTATTGAACAGCTTCACTCGTGACTACATAAGGGGTCTTCAAACAAAAGGTTTTTTCAGAAAGAAGATCGAGCGCACAATTCTGAACAACATTTTTTTATATGTACTGCCCACGTATAAGTTCTAAACTTATTTGGGAAACAAAATGTTCATTTTCGATTTTTGTTATGTATCAATTTTTAATTCTTTAGAAGAAATTAACATTATTCTTATTCTTATTCTTATTATTATTATTATTAATTAAAGAGAGCATACATTTTTTGTGTGATGTTTGCTTTTGATGAAGGAAATTCTATTGATATTCGAAAGATTCATAACAAAGTGGTCTTCATCCTTGGAAATGAATATGAGTTTCAGAATACCCATAGGAATATTTATTCAGGAGACCAACATAAGAAAATCAATTATTTTTATTAGAATTCCGGATATAACCCATATATTGGGTTATATTCGACTAAATGATATTCTAATTCGAGGGAATTCTATAATCTGTTGAAAGCTTTTGAAAATAACATGTATATAAATAAAATTCATTTGACATATTTTTAATGATATGGGATTTAAATCTGGACTCGCTTGTACTCTTGCCTCTTACTCAATTGACTTCTTTTGTTCAATGTTATGATTTAGGTATTCCTATGAGTTCTAACATCCCTTGAAAACCTTCAAAATGAATTCTTTTTTATAGATGCTATCTTTTATGAAAAATTGGGAATTTTAGGTAAAGGATTGAAGAATTGTTCATATGGAATAAATAATCTCTTACACAAGATTTTTCATCTAGCAAACTAAATTATTTAATGGGCATTCAGATTTTCACTTATTCTCAGTCGAAGACACTCAATCAATCTTTATTCAAGTATTTTCCATATATAAATTCAATACGTACACTTCGAGAAAAAATTACCTGGACGTAGACAAGATAAGCAAGCACATTTGACTCCTCAATAAGTACTAATACCTTGCTTATTTCACAAAAAAAGTGTTATTCTTGAAGCCCTGAAAACACAAGGAATGAAAAAGACTTATTGACAAAGTCCAAAGGCTTTTTCTCTCCTTTTCTCATTTGATCTTGAAATATATACGATGCTACATTTTTTCGAGTTCAAAAATAAACGAATGATCCTATGAAAAATAATTCTTGTCTATCCAAGATGAAATATCACGAAATTGTTTCATTGCAATAATAGCAATTGTTACAAACCGGAAATTGAAATGCTGTAAAAATTACGAAATTATATTTCCATCAGTATCTTTGGAAGAGCTGCAAAGGAATTAAGTTGTTCGAAAATTATCATCTGCATGATAGTTCATTTCGAAAGGTGCCCAACTCAAAAGAATTGATTTCATTGAATAATTTCCACACATGTATTCAAAACCAGTTCGAGAAATATTAGACGGTCAGTCAATTAATCAATCCAACATCTGTTCGAATCTTTCCTCACTGATCCAGACGGTCAAAAAAAATAAATTGTGAGAGTTCAAGGACCACAATTCAAAAATAATTTTTCAATAACCAATAATAACCGAGCGTGCAAGCCGAACGATAAAACTCGTTAAGATTCTTCAACAAAGTTCAAACTCCTAACTGAATGAGAAAACATAAAAAAACAACCGAAAACCTTGAGACGCTCACGAAAACTGCCCGGGCCAAATACTGACGATATAGCGATGCAATTTCATGGGCCTTACAAAGATCATAGACTGCAATCCTAGTATACATGATTCAAGGGTATAAACTGGAAGGTCACCTGGTTTTTTTCTCGATAAAATATAGCAGTCTTGATGAAGACTCGGAGCATTTTTCACTCTCCAATTGTTTGCAAATTATCTTTGATGCGTGTTGCATTTTTGGCTGTTTATTGGTATGCTTAGCGAGGTTCATTCAGATAGTAGTTTGGACATAAATGATTGTAAGGTATGTTGCTCGTTACAATTCATCATCTGAAAGAATACACAAATCAAAGACTGTGATTTTATTAAAAATAAGACCTTTTTTGGAATAGGAAATGAATGATATCTGCATGAAATGTGCTTTCCTTTCAATTAGTTATGTGACATCAGAATAAATCCCAGAATGAATCTGTGGAAAAAATAACTGAAAACTTCATTATAGTAAAACGTTCATTCAATACTGAATTTTAGTTTTGAAATATTTTAATTGGAGCGATATAATGAAGCACTGTATTGTGGGTTGTTAAAATGGTACGTACATATGTAGATCTAAAAGATTGAGCCAAAACTCTTCAATTCTATTTACTGATCGTTCAATATGGAATGTCCAATGGAATCGCAAGAGGAAATGTAGTAGTTTTTATGGTAATGACGAGGGTTAATTGGATGAAAAATTTTTAGAATAGGTGAAAAAAAGCATCAACAAATTAAAAGTTTCTTGTCATATTCCTGACTTTTGGAAATTGTGAGCTGGTAATCTCTCAACTGAAATAATTACCTCAATTATTTTTTATTCACGACGCTGAATGGCATCCTCTCTGGGTCCACGAGTTTTTTTTTATGTTAACATCATAACTGTTACATCATACCACCAAAGTCATGGTACCACTTTGACAAATGTATAAAGTTTCAATATTCTCTCTTTCGCTCTGTCCTGTTCATAATTGCAGTGACTCATCAAAGGAGGAATTTCATATATTTTAGCGAATTTGAAACGCCAAATTTTTTTTCTTTTTGTAATTTATCCTTATTGTATCCCCAAAAGTTCAAAACTCCATGCCGTTTTTCCGCAAGTTATGTATTGACAGATAGATAAATGGATAGGATTGAATTCGACTACAAATTTGATTACGAAAAAAATCTAAAAAACATATTGCTGAGTTATTATTCAACTAGAAGTATAAGTGCTGGTGGCCATATTGCATTTTGTTGTCTCGATTTTTGCCACAGGAAAAATTAGATTCACGAATGGTATTTGACAAGACTATTACACGAGTAACAGATTATTCTGAATGGATTATGTATACATAATTATTCGGACAACAATTGTCAAGTTTTGCCGAGTGTAAACTCGAAAAAACTGCAGACAGCTGCTGCCATACAGTTTTTACTTTTTCCATCTAGAAATCATTTGTTATTCAAAATTGCAAGTTTCTGATTATTGAAATTCAAGTCGAGGGAAATAGGCAAATCAAAATTCGATCATTACAGAATAACGTTTCATTTAATCTAAGACAAAAATTCCGGAAAAGCACCATCATGAAGTCAGGAGTAACTTATTTTCAGTGTAATCGTAAACAATAGTAATAGTAAATAGTAAAGTAATAGTAAAATAATGTCATTTTATAAGAAAGTAGTTCAAGGGATAGAAACGGAATAGAAATGGAATATAATCAATGTAGTTTCAAAAAAAAAAATCTTCCATTTTATGGAACTAACTGCAAAGCTGTGTTGGAATACAATCTGATCGGTGTTTTTCGAATTATTAAAATGAATAAAATTGAATGGCTGTATTCTAGGACTTTTTGGGGCGTTTTGCTCATTAACGAACATAACAAGACCATAACAAAAACTCAAACCAGAAAGTTAAGCCCATTAGCGTATATATCCTGACGTTATGAATATGAGGTTTTATTCCCAGAATTACTCAAAGTAACCTCCTAAAATTTTAACATATTACAGAGAAGCATCCATAGAATCATTTTTCCCATTTCTCGCATACTCGTCATGTTTAATTCGTATATTTCCAAATTATTGCCAGATATATGATAGTTCATTTCTGGTGAGATAGTTTCAAAACCATAGAATAAAGAATACAAAGAAAGGAGCACATCATCGATTAAGCAGGGAAACGTTTTTGTCCTAAATCTGCCATATTGAAGAACCAATTTTCTTCCATATGACAATAATTGTCGAGTCGGCGGCTTGGTACTTTTTGCAGCATTTAGCGTTATAAGTATTTTGAATCGAGGATTTATTCAGTATTCCGAACGATTTTTGTCGTGTTGTATTCGTGATGGTTAATATTTTCAGTTGATTTACGAGTACCATTCCGGTCAACATAATCAATACAAATGCTTTCTTCATATTCTATATTATATGTTCAAAACACAGTCAAAATGGATTAACTTAAGAATTGTACCCTATTTTTTATCAACGTCATTTACATAAGAGTTAAAATTTGGGGACCGAACCTTCTTTTCCAGAAACTCCTTCGAAGGGTAATTATTGCATCACGTCTCAAAATAAGCGGAAATCAAAATGTCATTCATACGGGTTGGCGCCAATTTCCAAACTGATTCCTTGACCCACATCCATGAGGGTTCCCTCACCGTTGTTAATCTGGACACTAACAATCGTATCATTTTACGGCGACCTTTGGGTTGTGCCATACGTTGACAAAAACCCAGGTACCTAACTTCTTAAAACGTGTATGGAATAAAATTTAAATCATTCAGCACGTGGTTCTCTCCTCTAGAAGACCCCTTTCTGGCGGTCAACCCTGCCCATCAAAGTTGCGACGGCATAAGAGTGAAAAATAGCGCAAGGTATCAAACCGGAGGATTATCCGTCTAACGATGAACTGATGATGTTGAGTGATGATTATGCATTTTTCTGGTGGTCAAGTGTTTTAATACACCATTTATTCAGGTTATATTGTTTATTGTTAAGGTAGATTGTTTCCATGAAGGGTCACCCAAAATCTTCATTTGTAGGCTTATAGGGCGAATTAAATATGGAAAAGTATTTCCTCTAACCTCAGAAATGTATTGTTGAAATTTATGTATTCAAAGATTCAAGCTGCATATATGAACTGAACTGATCACGCTGTATAATTTAATTAGATGTGTGGTAAATAAACCATTTTAAGTTTATTTGATTTAGCTTCACTGAGCTTCTTATGACCTTATCAACAGTTATATGATAAACTTACGATATGATCCATTTAGTTTGTATAAGAGGTTGAGTCTTTGAATTCATTTCAACACAAGATTTCTGAGGTCAGAAGAAAACTTTTTTTTTACTATTTTCCCGTTTCTTCTGAAAAGATACAGGCTGTTGAAAATACTTCAAAAAAATTAATTTTCAGTTATATCTCATTGATGAAAATGATTCAGGAATAACGGTGAATCGTTTTCGAACACAATTTTTTTTAATTGTTTCTGAGTATTCAAACGAGGTACAACATACATTAACATGTCAATTAGAAAAACTGGAATGAGCTAAAGATAAAAACATGATTAAAAAAATTCCTTAGTTAGTCTCATCAAAAGATTCAAAGAATTTCCTTTCTGCTCCATGTTTCCAGGGGTTGGATAGTTCATTATGAAAGATTGAAATGGCATAATATTTTCATCTAGGAGTAGGGTCAGTTTGACGAAAGTTCATTGAATTTTAATGATTCATTAAAATGTCAATTCTCCAATAAACAGGATATTCCATTGAAGTTGGCCTTAGATACGTTGTTTAATCGAGGATTAAAATTTTATTGAATCATTAAATTTTAATCGACGTTCGTCAAACTGTTGGTGAATCGGGAAAAAGGATATAACTTTGAGGATATCTCAAAAATACATATGCGAGTAAAGCACTGAGAGTTCGAAGTGGGTCTCTTTAATATGTATGATCCCAATAGCAGTCAAAGTCTTCGTGGTCACAAGCTTAAGATTTTACCCGAAAATTTTCATCATAAATACGGAGAAAATTTCCTTCGGAATCGTGTATTCATTTTTGAAATCCTTGGAACCACCTTGAAATTTATAAATGAAACAACTATTTTTAAGAGAGGTATTCCATTGCCTCCTCCACTTCCCACACTCACAATTAGAGCTCTCAACCGAATTCCATCTGAAAAGCATGCTATTACAACGTCTATAACTTGTTCTAATATGATTTAGAATACATCATATTTTTCGAAGAAAGTCAAATCCAGGATCTTCAATGGAAGGATCAGTAATAAGATCTTTGTTGAAAGAATTACTTGCATCCCATTCAGATTGCCAAACTTCCTTGTTGCTTTTATTTATATTGATTGAAAAATTTTACCAAAATTGTTCACGCGACTTCAATTTTCTCTTTTTTTTATTTTTTTCAATATAAACATGAAACTTTTGTTTTATTATAATTATGGCACAAATACGACTTGAGAAAAAATTTTCTTTTTAGGATTTCTAAATTTGCGGAAAAGGTTACTTACTATGAAAATCAGAATGGTGCAAACAGCAATATCATCAGCATGAACGAAGAAGTAGTTGGAATATCACAAATATAAATCAGAAAGAAGAGGTACTAAAATTGAACCTTGTGGAAGACTATTAATCAAATTTCGATATTAGTACTTTCATTATCTAGAAAATCTGTTGGATTGCCACATTTTCTAATAGTGTAACCATTTTCCACATTTGATTATACATATGATTATAACGTTTGTTACATGATCAAACCATGTTTACATACTGTAAAATATGATGCGGATGAATCAACGAATGCTGTCCTAATCTCAGGTTTTTATTAGACCCTGATACAACGAGTTGATGAGACAAAGCACCTGATCACAGCAATTTCGGAAATGAAATTATATAAAAAACAGGGGTTTCCATTGGTAAACAATACAATAAAAATTCGGCAAAATTCTCTGAAGTATTTTTGTCATCAAAATTAGAGTTCAAAATGGCTCCAAAAGCAGTTGCCAAAAATTCCATACTTCCCTTATGATCACCCTAAATAAGAATTCAATACAAGTTGGTCTAAAAACTTGAATGACCTAAAACTTCAGGATACCAATGAAGTCATATAACCAAACCCCATTGATTTTTTATGGGGAATCCAAATTTGTGATAATTCATTGAGCATGCTATTTGTAAAAACGAACTGTATAGATACTTCCAGTATGCTCGTCATTGGGGATAACGAATTTAATGAAAATAACTTGAGTATTCCACCGTATTATTTTGTGTTAAGTAAAGAATGAAGGACCCGTATATATAGCAAAAACTTCTAGCCTATTTTCTTTCACTCCCCTCCCGAAAAGTACAAAAGTAACGTTTTTCCCTATGCTCGAAGAATCCAACGGTTAACGAGGTACGTCCTTCTTCAATTACTATAAGATTGACCCCTCCATTAAAATAAATTTACTATAACATTATAATACGATCGTTTTAATTTATAACACACCGAGTTGGCAAAAAAGCATCAGGAGGACAGGTAAACAAATTTAGTAGGCAGGTCAACAGGCATTCAAATTGTAATTTAGGATGTGTGTAACACTTTTTAGCGAACCTTTAAATCATGTAAGTGTCCGATGTCCGGCAAGGGTTGATCGGACCACCCCTGGGCTGACCACCAGGTAACGCGCGCCGCACCTTTGAACCCGGAGGGTTCCTCTTTCTTCAATTGCGGCATGTAGGAAATACGCCACTTCCTTACGGCAATTTATTTCCTCTTGGATGGCTGCATTGATGGGATACTTGCAGTTGCTCTGATGGTCGGCATTCCCGATGTGGGAAAAGCAGGAATGGAATATTCTATTGTTTTCAGAAGATACCGTTAATTCATTGTTCGAAATTCCTCATTGTTTTGATCTTTTTATATTATTTTAACTGCTTTACGTCTACTCCATGGAAGCCCTTTTTTGACCTCATTTCGCCGTCAAAGTTTAAGTGAAGAATTAGGATTAACATGAGGCAGCATGTTTGATCTAGCAAAATTACCGAAATAAGAATTTGTCTATAGTGCAGACATCAGTATGTTTCATCAAAATCAACTGTGCAATCCCAAAATGGATTCAAATTTACGTGTACTTATAGACTACAAACTCGTAGAGTAATTTCAGAACAGAAAATGTCCAGAAGAGCTTTTGCTTACTTCAAATTCATAGAAAGGTGCAAAACCCGATTGCAACTCCTATTTAACATCAAATCTTATCAAGTTCGAAAGGTCAATTCATAATGTCAAACCGTAAGGAGAATCACAAAATATAAAATACAGGATGTCCCAAAAAATGTGAACCCATATCTAGGACAGATAGAAGACTGAAAAATAATTGGGGTTTGTTAAGTAAAAAAATTTGGTAACTCCATCCGTATTCAAGATAAATGGCGTTCAAGAAATTTTTTTTTTTTACGATTCTACCGAAACCTATAGCAACATTGCAATGAAATTTCTTACAAACATGCTTTGGAAGCTGATATATCAAATGTACCAGCAAAGGTTATTATTTCATATTTTTCAAATCCAAATATTCCCAAAACGGTACACAGTATCGAGATCTATCAAGACTACTTTTTTGATGTAAAATTATATGATGTTTGAGTTTACTTGAAATTTTGCTTAAAAAGAAAGTTATGTTCAATATTACTTGGTATGAACCGAGTAACTAGTGCCCTCTATGAGAATCAGACATAAAAAGAATTCGTTGGATGTATCAACTTCCAAAACGTATCCGTCTAATGTTTCAATATAATATTGCCAGTAGTTTTGGCGAACTCGTGAAAAATGTGTACAATTTATTTTGTTCAACACGGAATACACATTACGTTACGAAAATTTCTTTCTAAAGAAAACCCAATTATTTCCTATCTATCCAAAGACGGGATAATTTTTTTTAATACCCTGATGTATACATTTTCCAAAGAAAATGGCATATTTGACAATAATCCATCAATTTTCTTGATGAAACAAAAACATATATTCTTATTGACATTATACAATAACACAACGGTGGATGAAGATGGCCTACTGAGGAAGAGCGTTTAAAATAACGAAAATAAGGAAATAGCATTCTAAGACAAAATTTTCTGTAGCAAATATAAGTTACAGATCTGTAACTCCAGAAACAAAAAAGTTATGAGAACTTTTCAAAATCGTGTAAATCTCAGTTTTTGCTAATAACACAAAAACGAAGGATTTCGGATTTCACCATTCTTTTTTCTTTGAATGAGAGCTCGGAAAGGTGCCTTCTGTTTTTCTCAAGCTTATCTAGTTTCCGTGAACCCCTGACTGGATATAGAATTTGAGACACCTAGTACATCCACTGGGTTGAGAAAAGTTTAACTCAAAATCATATGCCAACTTCGATTGGAATGAAGCAATGCGCACGTGAATTGCAACGGTTAGTGGAAATTTGTATTGTTTTACTTGTAACTTCACACCATAACACTGGTTGAGTACACAGCTCGTACTCTATTGCTATCCGGAGTCCGGAGTGTCTAATCCAAGAACGAGAAAGTCATGTGTTGTTCCAAAATGTAAAAATTCTGCTTCCAATAAACCGAGGCAGTTGTTTTTCCGGTTCCTATGGATGTCCCAATGGGAAAAATTGTTTTTTTTTTAAATAATGCTTATTCCCAAATATAAGTGAAAATAGAAACATTTTCATAAGTGGCTATGTAATATTATGTGACATTCATATTATTATATAATTTTTTCAATTCATTCTCTTTCAGTAATTGGTAGTGAAAACTCATCAAATTTTTCAGAAAAACAACAGAGACACAAAATCTATGATGTCAAAAATTGGGCTGTGTTTATATACGTGATATATTACTACTAAACACCTTATTTTCGTCATCATTTTTTTATTGTATTAGGCATTCCTTTTCAAGATAATTACAAGTTCAAGTACACATATCTACCACAATGGTGTAGGGTGTAGGTATTTTTTTGTCCCAGATTGAAAATTATATGGAAAACTTTTTCAAATACAAGTAATGGCAAACCCAAACTCAAAAAAAGAGAAGATTTTCGCTAATTTCAATGTATATAATAGAACAAGAATAAATGAATAATAATAATCAGCAGAAAAAAAACTGGAATATTTTGAAAAACAGTTGAGCAGAAATGAACAACCTATTCGACATCAGATACAGTTACAAACTCTAATAAATGAACATATATGATTATAATAACACACACACAATTACACAGTTTGTGTTATTCTACCTATCATTCTACGATCTACATCAGGATATTTAAATGTTGAATGAACATCTCCGTGTATTAATGAATAAATCAAAAATCACGATTCTGTAAATCGCAAAAAAAAAATGTATCTCTGCTTCTCTCCAGGGCACTAATTAGTGCAAGCAAGTGGAAGCATTTTCACTACCTATTTGAAAACTGTTAATTAATTTTGTTTCCGAGACTGCATGTGAAAATCCTGATAAATCTTCTAGATCAACAATTCGACTCTTGTGAATCATAATGATTCATGAAACTGAAATGAGTTTCACTTCTCTTGAGGATAAAAGTGAATACTGTGCACCTAGGTCCGAAGCAAAGAAAGCTTAGAAGAGGAGGGATAACTCAAGTAATCTCCCCTCAGATCAGATGCCATTATTATATACATAGTATATAGATCACTGGTGTCGAATAGCCATAGAGGGGAAGAGGAGAAAGCGGAGACGAATTCCTACAATGGCTCGAAGAATTTCACAATAGAACCCTCAAGGTTCTCAGGATGTCAGTTCGGCGCATCCATCATCTCCAGATACAATGCACCACCCTGTTGCACCCTCCGGCAAATAATCGATATTTATGTCGTTTTCTAAATTTTTTTAATTACAACTTCGATGAAGATTTCGCTCGGTCGATTGAATATGATCCATCATGTTGAAAACTTTTCAGATACCTACATGAAGAATAAGCTCTCTACTTTTATTATTTTATTTCTTCTCATACAGGCCGTCTTGAACTGACTACTTCTATCAGTATTAGTATCGAAGAGCGTTACCTGCCATGAAAAAATTTCCATTTTTAATTATAAATATAAGTCATGATAATATTGTTCCTGGCTTATTGTCACTTTGTCTTTTTCTTGAAGTAAAAGACGTCTCCAAAAACAACAACAGATATTTTTAATAGTACAATAATAGTATTGAGCAACCTATCAATCTTGAGTATGTCGATCTGCGGAACCACTGGCTGTAAAATTTCAAGCACTGTCCGATGTACCTAGGTTAGGATAAATTTGACTGCAACGAGCTTTCAGAAATATTTTATGGGAGGTCTTTGCATTTTTCTGAAAGTTTTTTAGGGTTTTCTCTACCAGTTTCTGAAACAAAAAAAAACAATATAATCATTTTGAAAAAAGTTCTTCAAAAATAGAATAAAAGCCTTATATAAAAAATTCTCACGATTCCGAAAAGTTTCATGAAGTTCAGAATTTGTCTGATATAGACTTATATAAAAAATTCTCACGATTCCGAAAAGTTTCATGAAGTTCAGAATTTGTCTGATATAGACTCCGAAACGTAACGAAGCTTGGAGTTCGAAGTATGTTTTTTTTTCCATTGTTTGGCAACAATTTTATAAAAAGATTTGGACTTGACAAATTAATTCACAAATTTCACGCAGGCGCCTTTGTTCTATTTTTGAAAAATTGTTTCTGATTGATTTTTGTTTCAGAGACTAGGAGCAAACCCTAAAATTTTTAGAAAAATAAGAACTAGGCTTACTGTTTTGTAATCACAGTTACTCGATTTGAATTTTCGTAAATTGATCAAGATAATTACTGAGGTAATTCTCCTCATCGTCGTCTTCTGCGACACCATTTTCTATTCAACTGGAAGCTTCACGGGCAGTCCCAGAGGGTCAGGGGGGTCATGACGCCCCCCCAAAATCTTAAAATTACATTGCTTATGATGAGCTCTTTGTGCAAATACACTTGTTTCGAATAAGACTGTATCTTATAGTCTTTCACAAATTAGGATTTGCAACGCATGGCCTGAAAATACTAGTTGGAACCTTGGATTATCTTATAAGTGACCAAACCGACGATAATCACAATCTTAAGTGAGCAACACCTTTGTGTATTTATAGAAAGCCATAATTACGAGTTGTTCGAGCTTCTCAATTTGGAAGGCTTCAATAAATCCTTCATCTTTCCATCATATCCCGGCAATTTCATCACCTCTTTTGCCTTTATCCGCTAAAGGAATCAGGGTTCAACAACCTCGCTTCAATGGTCGTTTTCCGTGGAAAGTTTTGTTGCTGGCTGCTTCAGCTTTCCCAGCTTCAGCCCTGGCTCCGAGTGGCAAGCGAATTTCAAATTCCTATTTGACATCGATGTCTTCCATAGGAATTTACATGGTGTTTTAAAAGTGAGGCGTTTTCACAAGTTGAAGAACTCATCGAAATAAGTCCGTTATACACCAGGGATATTTCGAAACGAAAGTTACCCGCGTATCTGAGAAACTTCCAGCCTGGATCTTACTTAAAAACATTATCATATCAGCCGACGCGACGTCAGTAGAAAAACTGCCGCAAGTTTATAAAAATGGTGAAAATGTTGATATGATTCTAATATATCATAGTGATTACAAAAAGAATGATATTGTGGCGAATTGGATGTCCAAAGTAAAATTCCCGTTAAAAATCACCCAACTTCGCTTTCACTCTTTAAGATTTTGGTAGTATCGCTGGATGCAACAGTGCTTATTAGTTTTTAAGAAAAAGAAAAATTCTTTGCCTTTACGAAATTGAAAATGGTATTCATTTCGATGATTACTATTTTGAATTCATCTATGTTTAAAAAAAGTGCTTATTAGTTCTTATTTATGTGATATTTTTATGGCTTTCCTTGAAAAATCCTGAATTCATGAATTCTAAAACTATAAATACAAAGTCTTTTACTCATACATATATTTCAACGGGAGATTTCTAAGGTTAAAAGAAACACTTTTTGTTTTTTCCATTTTTTTCGATTCGGCTCGGTTGAAAGGTACAGACTGTTGAAAATCCATAAAGAAATTTGATTTTCGCATATATGTCATATATTATTTCCTCTATTTCAGTATCGTAATGAGTTCATTGCAGTACTGAAAGTAGTGCAGTAATGAAACTCATTACAGCATTGTTTTCAGTTATATTTTTCGTTTTGTGGTTGTCAGTACTGACCTCAGATCCTCTCAATTTTCAAATCAAATCAATTCAAATTCCGTAATCTGTCAAATTTCGTAAGTCACACCAACTGCCCAGATACAATACAAAAGTTACTAATCTAATTTTTTATTTGAATTTAGAGAGTATCTCACAAAACTTGACTAAAACAGAGAAAATATCGTCTAATACTCGTTGCAGAAAGCAATTCCAACACTCATGCTTTCGAAAACGAGCGACAAAGGAATAGGAGCTCATTCCACAACTTGTTTTAGAATATACTATTATGAAATTGAATGACTGGAAATATAGGTTTTCAGTGGCATACTTTATTTTTCCTAACGACCATTCATACTATTACATACCGCTCATTTTTCGAGTAATAATCATTCGCAAAAATAAATCAGCGAAATAAAAATAATTGGTTATTTTGGCTGAATGCAATTCTGTTAAAAAAAATCACATAATTAAATTTGCCTGAATATCTTATTTCTTCGATAAAAGGGATCGAGGTCCTTGTTTGTAGATTTTTTCCCTATGTCTTATAGTTCTTGCGATGATTTCAACGAGCATCGAATTTAAGGCACCTAGTATGTTTATTTTCATATTTTGCAATAAAAATTTTCATTAATATTTTAGCGCTGATTTTTTTTTGTACCTGGCTTATTTCCATATGTACCTATGTTTAGTTTGTTTTTGGGAGTTTTGCATTAAAATTGGAGAAAGAGTGAGTATTTTCCTTTTGCACAAGACAGCCAATTGAAGACAACATTATCCTAATGAAAAGTTATTTGCAATTTTTTCCACACTCAACGCGTATTCTACTGTGATCTGTCAAGTTCATAAATAGCCGGCGTCAAAAACAAAACCAATAATAGTAAGTACAAGATCAAGATCTAAAGCCAGAGTAAAATTTGGGAGAAAGCTACCATTTCCATAAAGTTCAAACACTTCAATCAGAAGATCATCCGAGAAGAAAAGAATTTCGCCTGTGTCTTTTATATAATTATCAACATTCCACATCTATTATATTAGTGTAGATTGACGAAGCCAATTCCACAAGAAATGGAGTTAACAATTTTCATAATATGCTTGTTTTGTCGACTGCTAATACTGAAGCTATCTGGTCTTCGGATACATTATTTCTTGCATAGTTACTCTTCCCGTTTACTTCCCTACTTATTGCCCACATAGTTTTCATTTTACAATCTGATTTTGCTATTCTTTCTTCTAATGCACTCTTCTTGTCATTTTTCAATGAGTCATCATATTGCTTTTTCATTTCATTGTAACGGACTTAATAACGGGAAATATTTTCGGAAAGCATCAGAAGGATATCAAGTTGTTGTTTTATTTTTTCAGTCTGTTTACTTTTGACAAAGTCCGGGTGTTTATTTTCGAAATTTTTACAAGAGGAAAGCATGCATTGAAAATGTTCGTATAATCATAAATGAAACTGTGCCACTGTTCATTCACGTCTGCTTTATCGATTGTTAATACGTTTTCCCATGTTTGTTGTCGTAGTTGATCTACAAAATTATTCCTATTTAATTCGTTGGAGAATAGTATATTCTAAAACAAGTTGCTCCTATTCCAACACGAATGCGAAATTCGAGAACGAGTGACGTAGGAGCGAGTTTTCGAAAGCATGAGTGTTGGAATTGCCTTCTGCAACGAGTATTAGACGATATTTTCTCTATTTCAGTAAAGTTTTGTGGAAAACTCTCGAAATTCAAATAAAAATTCAGATTAGTGACTTGTGTATTGTATTTTGGCAGTTGGTGTCACTAACGAAATTTGACAGATTGCGGAATTTGAATTGATTTGATTCGAAAATTGAGTGGATCGGAGATCAGTACTGACAACCACCAAACGAAAAATATAACTGAAAACAATGCTGTAATGAGTTTCATTACAGCACTACTTTTATTTAGTACTGTAATGAACTCATTACGATACTGAAATCGAGAAAAATCTTTTATGTTCGAATTGGAATCCGTCATATTTATTCAGAGTAAATTCAAATTTTTGTGCATAATGGTCGAATATGTGAGATTTTAAAATAACAGAATCTGTATGATAATCGAGATTTGTACATATGTTGTCTAAACAACTCCTTGAGTGGTCACTGACCGTGGTATAATCAACAACTGTTGTTCTTATAGCATAGAAACTCAGGAGTGTGATTAATCTCGTTTTGTTGGTGTTTTCTCGGATCATTTCCATGTTGAAATCCCCCAATATGAAGATGACTTTATTATGATCTACCTCGCAGTCAAGAACAAATTCTAACTGGTTGAAAAATACATCAACATGTCCATTAGGAGGCCGATATATGCATATTACAATGATGTTCGTTTTATTCAAACAACATTCAACAATAGAACATTCAAACTCACCAACTATCGATAACTGACTTGCGTCCTTAAGTTCTCTTGCCTTTATGTTACCTATTCCTTACGTATATAGCTGATCCTCCGTGTTTACCTTCTACCCGACAAAAATTTGACACCAGTTTGAAATTTTTAACGCCTATCTGCTTTATTTGTTCCATAGACTTCCAGTATTCCATGATGCCTAGTATGATTGTTTCCGGGTTTTCTTCCAGAAGATTTTCTAATTTGTCCACACTATTCCCAATTGATTGCACATTTTGATTAATTATACTAAAGATGAATTTCCTTTAGTTGCAGTTACTTTCTTGATGGGTGTTTTTGTGATCTACTTTAAAATTGTTATTAGTCGATATTTCGAAATAATCGAATCCTGACACCTTCCGGCCATGCCTCGGGCTGAAGGAGCTCCTCTAAGGATATATCGCTGCTACCGAATTTGAAAGATTTCTTTGGATTCTTGGACCTCAAGTCGAAGCATAGAACATCCTTATTTGGCCTTCTCTCTTCAGCATATTCTTTGATGTTTTCAGCTGTTGTGTCGGATTGGAGACCTCCCAACCAAATCCAGTTTCTACCTCTTGGGGCAGGCTGAAGTAATTTACTGGGTCTTCCACTACCCTTGACAGAATCACTCCTCTCCTTATTTCTGGGATTTGTTGGTCCTTTGAACCGTCTTTGCTGTCCTGGTTGGTCTGTTATGGCAGAATCATTAATTTTTATCACCGATTTTTCTTGCGCTGCTTTTGCATATGTTTTTTACCGATCGGTTCATTGAGTCCACCATCATTTTCAACAATCCTATCAGGTCTAGCTTTTTGATTTTGTAATGTCTTATCGGAGTAAGTAACCTGCCCATCATCAGGTTTTTTTGGCTGGGTTGAATTTTACGGTTTTTCTGGAATTCTTTCGAAGACATAAGCCGAACTAAATCTATATTCGATTCTTTCAGTAATGAAATCTCATTTTTAAGGATATTGAAAGTTTTTTCAATCGAAGCCGATATACTTTTGGTTTGTTCATTCATCTCATGTTTGGTTACAAAGTTATTAGATCTTTGTTTAGCATTACCGTCAACGTGTTGATGCAGTTTCAGGTTAACCTCCTCAACGCAGCCATCACAAAAGAAATGAACATTCACTGACTCCATACTGCGAATTCCATAGTCCAAACCGGGTTCTCGAGAGAAAAACATCCCGGCCGAATGTAATTAGGGGCAATAAAACCCATATGCGGTAGTTTCTCTACAGTTAAAGATCGAAGAAATCCTTATATTATATTACTCAACATTCTTTGGCTATGAGTCACAATACGAAAGATTATTTGCATCGCTTGGGAATCACATTTGAGATATCTTTATTCATCGTCAAAATGTTGAACATTTTTCTTCCACATTTCGTCAACAAAGCGATATCACAAAATTAATAGGTTTGGACGCATATGCGACATCACAATGAAGATTTTATTTCATGTTGAAAATGTAACTCCACAAAAGTGTCAGGCGATGTAACGTGTTTGCTGGGTATTTGCCTTCTGGAGTGTGTCCTTTATCCTGATGCATTGATTGTGGTATTCTGACTGGCAGTAGCTACATTTTATCGCCTTAGTATTCACGATAAAATTATCACTACATATAGAGCACAAGTTAGTCATCCTGTTGAATCTATTCGTGTGTGTGCACCTCAAGAAAGTGGAGGATGATAAGGATGTAGTTTTTATTACAGCCACCAGATGTTGTCGATATAATTCCACCTTCCGCCCTTTGTTGTTAAAATTCACCTGAACTTTATTTCGTGCGAAATCAGCAACTATGAGCTCGAATAGGCAAATTTTTTATCCTTCCTGTTGGTACTAATTTCAAGACTGTTTGATTATTTTCACTGGGTAAAACATCAATAATTCGGAGAGAAGCGACACAATGTGTTAGCACTCGAGAACGTATAGACTGCTTCTTACGTGCATCTGGAGAACTCTTTCGTGATTTCAAAAACCAACCAAATCAAAGATTTGCCTCTATCTGCTCAAACTGTACAAGACAGAATAATTAAAATGTCTTCAAATGTAACACATTTGAAGGAGGAAGATATAGCGGATGTTGTACAAAAATGCCTCGAACAAAATAAGATCGATTTAAATAAAATCGTTTCAATAGCAACTGATGAAGACAGAAGTATGACAGGAAAAAATAATGGGGCAATAACAATTCTGCAGAGCAAAATAAACCACAACATTCTACATTTCACTGTATTATAAACCAAGAAGCGCTTTGGGCCTAAATATTTCCGACCGAAATAGTTGAGGTCATGGATTTGGTGACCAAAATTGTAAACAGCATCTTGTCAAAAGCACTCTACCATCGTCAGTTTAAAGACTTCTTAAATGAAATGGAGACTCAGCATTCCGACCTCCTTCTTCACAATAAAGTGCGATGGTTTTCTAAAGGTAAGGTCTGAATAAACGTTTCGCCTTGTGGTTGAATGAAATCAAAACATTCCTCAATGAAAAAGGCATTAATCATCCTGAATTAGAAAATGATAATGGCAGCAGAAACTTCACTTTATGGTTGATATAACAGCGGAGTAGTATGAACTAAATCTGAAACTACAACGAAAGGGAAATCCAGACTATTTTTTGGTAGAAGAATTGGTTTGCTTCGAAGAATAATTAATTATTTTTACTGAAGATATTCAGAGCGATAGATTGCTGCATTTTCAATTTCTAAAAGAATATCGCAATGAAACCAGTGCAACTGTTGACATGAGTTACTTCAGCACGATTATAAAAAAAATTAAAAATGAGTTTGCTGACAGATTACAACAATTCAAGAACAACAGAATCACTTTAGCATTTATAGTGAATCCTCTCAACACAAATACTAACGAAATCCATATTGATATACATTTGGAGTTGATTCTGGATCTTTAGAAATGCAATTGATCGATCTGAAATATAAAGCTTTGTGGAGTGAAAAAATTAAAGATTTGAAGAGTTGGTGGTTCAGAAAAGTTTATAAATGTCGCAACAAAAATGGACAGCTTTGAAAGAAATGCAACAAAGTAGAGACTCTCATATTCGACACTTAGAATAATCTTCCTCACTGCTACAGTGAGTTGAAGAAGTTGGCATTTGTAATTCTGACTATCTTTGGATCGACATATTCGTGCGAGCAAGCGTTCTCTTGCATGAATATAATTAAAAGTAAGGCAAGAAGCCAACTATCAAATGAAAATTTAAAGTCATGTTTGAAACTCAAAACAACGAGTTAGAAAAACCAGACTTGAACGAACTGTCTAAATCTATGCAGAGCCAACGCTCCCATTAAATTTTTTCGCTCGAATGTATGATATAGTACAATTAATTTTCAAAAAAACTTGTTTACGGTTAAATGAAAACACGCATTCTATAAATGAATGAATACATCTTTTTTCTCTGAATAAATGCATTTTTTTATAAAAAAAATTCTTTCCATTACTGGAAAGAAATTTTTTGGTGGCTCTTCAAAATCCTTGGAATTCTTTAAATTGTGATTTTTGGCTCTTCCGACTCTAAAGGTTGCCGACCCCTGTTCTAGTCAAAGCTCAACTCCGAAATCGAAAATGTGAATTTCGATTCTTTCCCAAAAATACTCTAACAAACGAAACACTTATTATACGTGAAGATCTTTGACTGTTTAAGATTTTCGTAAATCTCTCGGAGCACATAAATAATTCGAAAATATAAAAAAATAATTTATTTTTGAACTAATTCTATGCTTATGATTCTTTAGATACGAAAAATATGGAAGCATCTTATGTGATTAGATATATTTCCCTCAGATAAAAAGCTACTTTTTTTTATTAGACATCTTTACTTATAAGAAATGATCAATATCCATTCTTACAGAATTTCATTTCAAGTATTTTTTTCAGGGAAATTAGAGTGCATCGCTGGATAGCTCATAGCAAACCGAGAGCGAAAAAATACTGTTCATCAAAATTTGTTGAAATTTTCATTAAAGGGTTTAAAAATGGTGGGCTTGAACATATAGTGGCGATCTCAACTGATTTGATATTGATTTAAACAAATAATATAGATGATCATTTTTTATACTTAAAAATCAAAGTTCCATGAAATAGGTATAATATATAATATAACTTCTGTAGTGAAAGAGGAAAGAAGAACTACAAATAATCAATGGAAATATACTTAATGAGAATTTATTGTTACAGTGCTTACTTCATAACAATTAGTAAATAGAATTAGAGGACAGTATACATTTAAGTTAAAGCACCTAGGAAAATAAAAACAAGTTTCTTGGTGCTCAAAAGATCATGAATATATTTTCACAACATTTATCATAGATTTGTGCTAGAAAATAAAAAATAACTTCTTCATGTTTCAAAAATACAATTGCACAGAACTGAAAATAATATTCATTTTGTAAATGAGAAGGGGAAAGGGAACTATTTCGAAGGTAAGAATTTTCTAATATATATTGATTCTTAATAGTTTCTAACAATATCTAAAGTTACTAAATCGTATAAAACATACAAAATTGTATGACACAATGGCATAATAAGAGATCTTGTACATCAATATAAAAAATGTTATCATTGATCATAATAAAAGTACACTTACTTCTCAATTATTCGCTGTTTATCCTAAACAGCATATGCTTGGAACATTTGAAACTATATACACAATTATATTACAAGACAGAAATTACAAGAAAAAATAAATAAACTGACTTCAACCCTGTATCATCATAAATGAGTAACTGATAGGGCAACTGCTATATAAAATTTAGAAACCACACAAAATCAGCTACAGCTATTACTAAATTTCATATCTAACTATAAGCACCATAAATGTTTGACATTTTTCAATCATTCATTTCCCAACAAAATAACCACGTAGTCAATTAAATTAATTTCATTATATTCATGTCTTAATTATGCAATAAAATGATCTTCCATAATTTAATTTCGGTTTAATCTTCTACTAAATGGCACATTAATATTTAAAATCACATTGTTTAGATAAAATTTCTACAATGCTTATCTGCTTTTGAAAATTTAGTATATGTGTTATGAAATGGTTTTTATCTAACTGAGAATTTTTGAAAAATTATTTCTGACAAAGTTATTGACATGAGAAGTATTACATAATGAATTCAGATAATTATGTATACTTGTCCTGTGAATGCCTGCAGATCATGAATTTAAAATTTGAAGAGAATTGTTTCATTTTAATGAAATAACTTGAATGTTGAAACAGTGAATTAAATTCATTGAATTCATATTAGAAAAAGACATATTTTGAATGGATTCCACTAGAAATTAAAAGGTGTCCTTCGAGAGTTCAGAGGAATACAAGTCTTCATAGTCTTCACAATTAGAATTTGAAGTGAGTTAAATCAAAATTTCACCCACTAGGCCAAGTGTTACCATATCGGAAAAAATAATCAAAATATGAAATTTTCAAAATTGATAATTTTTCAACAAAATGGTAAAAATACCTCTTCTACTGCTAAGAAGAGTTATTTGGGCCAATGAAGAATTATCCAATTTATGATAAAAGACAAATCTTTCAATTTGAATTTTTGATAGGTGATATATTTCAACTTGACACTTATCTCTGTCAATTTTGACACTCATTTTAGTTAATATTCTTCATTGTGAATAAGGCTTGAATCCTCGGAAATTTCAAGATGGAATATCATAATAATGAAATATGAAACTTTTTAAAATAGTGTAGTTAACAATTTTGAAATCCCTTCATTATATGTTATAGTAAATGAGCTATAAAATATTAAAAATTTTAAAATCATTGAAAAATTTTTATTAAGGTGTAAACACTTTCATAGGAATACTAAATTTCAGTTCACATCAAAGCACAGCATCAATGCATTTTCGAAGTACTCAAATGTGTTGTCTCACTACGTTTTGGAGGGGGTGGTGGAGGCCTTTTAGACCTACCATAATCACATGATGCCCTAATATCACTATTTCTATGAATAGGACTAGTTGCATATTCAACTACAGTTTCAGGATTTTCCCTATAAACATTCTCATAAACGTTATTTGGTCCATAATGTTCTTGAACCCAATTGGAAACATTGTGCTCCTTATAGTCAGGAAGGAGCGCTGGGGGATCCCTAAAGCCCAACACTTCATGAGGGGTTGTTGCAGGTTCTAATTTGCATTTTTGCGCTACCTGCCACTTTTTCCTCATAACCCTTTGTAAATCCTTTAAAAAATCATGGGGGGATCTGCCAGCTTTTTCGGGCTTGAAAGTTTTGTAGAATCAGATCTTTTTGGAGGTTGTGGTCTTTTGGGTAATGGAGGTACTTCTTGAGGTGTAAGATTGAAACTAATTTTCTTACTACTTTTTTTGGGACTGGAAGGTTCTTGAAATGCAACCTTTCTCTGTAAATGGGGCGAATTTTTGATTTGGTGATCCAGTGAAGAAACTCCGTACATTGAATTTCCTGAAGACCCTGAACTACTTGAAGCTATACTATTCGAAGAAACTTGTCTGGGTAAGGAAGACTGCCTCAAAGAAGATCTCAGTCCATTATTATTATTAAAACAAGTACTTGGTAAGGTATTACTTGTCTTACTTCCATATTGAGGAGGATTTACATAAGATGGAGGGTGAGGATAACTATTCGAACTCGTAATTTGTTCGATTCCGTTTCTATCATGGTTTTGAGCTTGAATTTGTCTAGTTTGAACGGTGTGTGTTGGACTAAATGAAACTGGTGGATTTAACTGTGTTGGTGTGCTACAATTAGAGCCAGAATTCGAAATAGGAGGACTGAAGCATGGCGTGTTCAGTCTTGAATGTGTAGGAGTTACATCTGGTGACATCTGTGTTGGTGTCCGATTTGGACTCAATACATTTGTCGGAGTTGAAGCTGAACTATTGCTTTCTTTCCTGCGCTTTATAGTGCCGTTGTCTTCACCAGGTGGCGGAGGCAGTGACATGAGAGATAATTGACTTCCTGTCAGTTCTGAGCCAGTCATTGGTGGAAGTTCATTTGGATTGGGTGGAGGTGGTAAGCTGTCTAGAGATAGATTCGAGTTGTATACCTCCGGTGGTGGTGGAGGCAGCTGATAAGAGGGAGAATCAGTAATAACTTCTTCTGTTGCTTCTGGAGGTGGGGGTGGTGGCAGTGAAATAATTGAATCAGTCTGAAAAAAAAATCATTTGTTATTTTTGATAATGACAGTACCATGTTATTTATTTATTTGCTGAAGATTTAGAGTTTAAAGCCTTCACATTCAATATCTGAAACAATTAATATTGATCAAAAAACAGTTAAAATCAACTGGCACCAGGGTCTACTAAAAATTTCCGAATTCAGCCTGTTTGATTAAAGCTATTTATACCTTCCACACCATAAAGAAACTCTTAATTGTACACAAAAAGCTGAATCATCCTAGTACACAACCAAGGTTATGGCACATTTTTTAACATAACTATCATTAACAATTTCTACAGGAACTTCTCTTTATGAGTGAATGCTGCTATTTACATAAATAGTTTAAGCCCTTCTGGGCTTATTGGCCATGGTCCATTAGGAATAATTTCACCTAACATCTCGATACAACTTTGGTAGACATTTTCAGAGGATTCTCGGTCTAAGATTACACCTCGAACGCTGAATTTCTGACACTGAGTCAGAACTATTAAGATTAGAAGTATTGCAAAAAATAAAACTACAGAAGGCGCAGGTGGTTATTAAATTATTTTAGGTTTACTCACCATTGAAGAAGGTATGTCCATTCCAGGTGACAAAGGGCTGACTGGACTTCTTACAGATACATTATTCGGAGATCTATCTTCGAAAGATGGATTTCTTTCCCGAATGGTGAAGCTCTCTCTCTTACAGGCGTCCCGCACAATGGTGTTGAGTTGCCACTGCTCCTTCCACCCATAGATTCCATTGAGCCCCTGGATTTGTAGGAAAGTTGTCTTTTCAGTGTTCCAGAATTGGAAGATTCTTCAGAATTGTTGGATTTCCTTCGGCTGTGCCTTCGAGTCAAGGTTCCTGTATTAGTGTAGGTGTGGTTCGGTGACGAGACACAGGTTGAATCTGTTTCGTCTCTAGTCTCGCCAACTTCCTTTAATTGTCTTGTCATATTGGTCAGAGGTAAGTTTGGTTTCATGGAAGGTTTCCTTTTGATGGTACCTAGGAAAAAATTGAGAGTGAAAATATAGAATTTAATGAATTCACCAATCGAAGAACATTAAGAGCTTTTAATGCAAAGGCTTATTGATAATGTACAAGAACTTGATTGAACCCAATACGATGTCCGAAAAAAATTAATCTGCTACAACTCCGAAAGTATTAAGTGAAAATGTAAAGTGAAGGATTCGGAAGAATGAACTTTTTTTATTTCCTATAGTCATATTTTCTATACATTGTCATGGAGTCATTGCTGGACCCAGTACTTGTTTTCTAATTGAAAGAAACAATTTTCAGTAATTGGAAGGTTGTAAATGAAAGAATATTATAAACATAATCATTGACTTACTTTAGATGCTATATCTAAGGTTACTGAAAATTTCTGAATGAAGATCAGTTTTTCACAATAGAAATTAAACAACTGAATAAAATAGCATTATCAATCAGAACGTCCCCTGATTGGATAAGGAGAAAGCTGAAGGTTGAAATGAATTGGAACTTATTCAATTTCTAAATTTGTAACAATGAACCTCTGAACTACAAAGGAAATTTGTAAAACCAAATTGGCCATCTTACCCATTGGGAATTCAGAATCAAAAGCGTTTTCACAACTTGAAGGTGCCCCATCACTCATACAGCCACTAGAACTGGAACTACTCGCTCTACTATGTCTTCCTGAACTTATTTCGCTGGGTGCAGAATAAGTTTCACTTTGCGTGCCATAACCAGCTTCACTGCTTTGATACCTTCAATCACATATGAAAAATCAATTGAAATATTTCCATTATACTTATATATGGAAGGAGATCGTTCAACCACTCTTGATTATTAATATAATTGACAAATAATAAATCCACTTACCCTTGAGTTGGAGTAGTAACATTTGATGGTACTGCTATCGAACTGACTGAACAACTTCTTGCATGTGCCAGCTGATCTAAGTCCTCTTGGGCTAACTCTTCCATTAAGCTCCGATAGTTATCCATAAGTTGTTTTCCATATTTTGCAATCCTCATCCCAATCATCCATGTCTCCAGGGTTTGCTGATCTTCTGCACAAAGATATTTGATATACTTCGAGGATTTTGGTTCCTGTAACCTTGGATGTTTGATAGCAAAGCAGTAGTCAGAAGGAGCTTTGTACTTTTTCTTCCAACCTAAACCGTAGTACATCTGAAAAAAAATTAATTAATGACTAACCATTCCGCAGTGTGGACATGAGATGCTAAAGTTCATATATTTGAGAAAATTTTCAATTGGCCTATCAACAAAAGAAATCTGAGAGTGGGTAGTGTTTGAGTATTAAAAAAATTAAGGTTATGAAGAAAAAGCAATTTTAATGACTTATCATTTTCAGAAACCTTTCCTAAGATGAGCTTGCAATAAGCAGCAAACTGAAATGCGCTTTGTATTAGGTCTTTCAGAAAGGTTACAAATAGACCACATTCATAATTGAAAATATAAGATCTCCAGCGTAGCCTTTGAATCATGAACATATGTACATAGATACATACCTATAGAATCGATATTTTTGTGGTTATTTCAATAATCATATTTTAGTAATTGGATGAACTATTTTAATATATCTCAATAAGATCATTATCATATTTTAATTCATGCATATATGCAAATTTACCTAACAATTCATGAACAATACAGATGCATTTGAAACAAATGCACAAATAATTATTCAGAAATTGATAATTCTTGAAATACTTTTGTATCCTAAAACATCAGCATGGTTGCTGTATAATATAATGTGAAAGGAGAACAAGAGTTCCATAGAAAAAGAAGGAGCTTACTAGCTAGACAATTAACAACCTGAAATAATTCACTCACCTGATTATTATCAAACTTCGCCAAGCATATGAGATCCTTAGCTGATCTAACTTTTTCTTTTGGATAATAATATAATCCGGAGGCCCTGAGTACAAAGTGGTATTTTTTCCAACCTTCTTTGATGATCTGCCTTCAAGTACAAGGGTCCTTCGACTTCCGGTATAACAATGGAGGTGGCAGAAAAAAATTCTTCCAGTAACATATTTCTGAATGTTCATCGAACTCTATATTGTCCCTGCGGTCGGTTGAAGTTAACAAAAACTTCTCTGGTTGGGTGAAGAGTTTGATTTTATCCATTCTCTCGGCGAAGTAGACCTTGTTTTTTGACTCCCTAGTCCACATCATGAGGTTGTCCACGAGGAGTTCGTGATCTTCATATATTCTTTCTAGAAGGAGAATTAGAAAATTAAATCAAAAACGAATATTATGATATAATCCATATTATAAGTTGATCAAGTTTATTCATTGACAATAACTTCAACAATACTGAATGAAGCCTTACCCATGTAGAGATCTGGTAGATTTTCAACGATGGCCCATTTTGGATCCATAGGTACATGATTTTTGTCTGCTAGCAACCTCGTGACATAAGAGCACAACATCTTTTCGTCAACAAGAAGGGACTTTGCGGAACCGTCAACTGTGAAAACTTTAACGAAGAGTTTTTGAATGTTAGCTTCTTTGATTTTCTCCATTGCCATTCTGATTTTTTCAGCTTTGATTCTGGTTGCGTCATCCTGAAAATGTCGTCATGTATTCATCGAAAATATTGGCTTGGTAAAGTCAAAAAATTATAATCCGGTTTTAAAATTCAAGGGAGAAAAGATACATTTCGTCAAGACAATATCGGTGTTTTTGCATTATTCAACAAGCCGCTTGAAAAAAATGTTGGGTTATTCATCGCTGAGTCGATAATACTATCCTGTATTCTCACGCGAAGTTTGTGCTCATCTGTCAGTTGCATTGTTAACAGTACCCAATTTCATTAGTTTACCTCAAACCTTTTTTTCAATTTTCATCGTCGAAGAAAATTTTGCATAAAATATATAACTAAAATACGGATTTGCCAAAAGGGATGGAATATTACAAAAAGGTAAATTAACAAAACAACTGAAGGCTGATAATCATGTACGCCAAGAGAGTTGGTTGAATGGAAAATGATTCTTAACAAGCGATTCTGATTTTTTCAGAAAATCATCCTAAGCGATTTTTAATGGACCACTTGGTTATTTACGTAGCATTTGGGGAACTCGTTTGATTGAAATTTCGATTGCAGTCATATCCATTCGGAAGTCACCCTTAGCGGTGACTGTTACTAGTCCACATATTGCAACATAATAACAGTTGTTTACCAAAAATTTAATTATACTGATGTGACCGATCGGTTATTAAACAAGGCAGTGCCACGTCCCTTCCGGGTCGTATACTCTCCCTTTTAGTTTATCAGAATTGGTCTCCTAGATCTAGATCTTCAGATTTCTTCTTATAACGGGTGTTTCAAAAAAAGGTGACCCCCCTCTCCAGGAGAGAAAGAAAACTGAAAAATAGTAGGAGTTTGTTCAGTAAAAAATTTTCGTATCGCCATCCGTTTTCAAGATATAGGGCGTTAAAAATGAAAAAAATATACGCATTTTTTACGATTTTGCCGAAACTACTGGCAACATTGTCATGAAATTTTATACGAATATGTCTGACTCTCATAGAGAATTATGAGCAATAAACGATACTGGTATAAAGTATTGATAAAGTCATTAATTATTATTATTATCAATTATTAAGTACGATGGAGCTCCACGCCACATTGACAGAAGGTGCCGTAATCGGTTGAGTAACTATTTTCCGAACAGATGGATTGGTAGAGGTGCAAAAGCTCCCGATTCATTGGCCTCCTAGGTCATGCGATTTCAATCCCTTGGATTACCGAGTTTGGTCGTACCTTGAAGAAAATTATGCAACACTTGCAACAGAGGTAAATTCACCTCAAGAACTGAAGGACAGAATTCAACGTCACTTCAATGATTCCAAGCGTTAAGAAGATAAATGGATTTTTTTAGAAAAAAGGATAAATTTGTGTATTTGTGAAAGCGGAGGACATTTTGAACACCTACTCTGATTGAATTTTCTTCTATGTTTTAAGCCTTCTTTTAAATTTTCTTGTGATTTTTTGCTCGATTAATACATTCATCATTACTTTATACCAGAGATACCTCTGGTAGCTGATTTATGAAACTTGTATCAAGTCCCCAATCTTGAGAAATTGCACGATTACATTACGAGGCATCATTCATTTGTTGGAAAATTAACCAAAATATTGTTTTTTATAATACTTACTTGTGATTGTAAAAGTAAAGATTGTGGTTTGTTCCCAGCACTTCCACCACTGCTGGCTGAAGATTCACTGGATAGCATGGAGACAGTATCACTGAAGGCGGAGTCATTATCAGGTGATTCTGTGCGTATAGAGTCAGTCTTTAAAATCAAATCCCCGTCTCCACCTTGGTCCAATTTGAGTCTGGGACCCTCCGAAGAAGTCCTGTTGTGAGCTCTTGATTGATGGAATTTTTGAGCATCTGAAAGGGAAATGCGGATAATTAGGCAATGAGTTCAATTTTCATTTTCCAGTTTCTATTTTTCAAGTGGTACACCTAAAGCCTAGGGGTTGGTTTCACAAAACATTGTTTGTACCGTTAAATTAATTGGAACTACCGCGATCCGTTGACATTTCAAAACGAGTGATTCAATTGGTTCGAATTTACGTAAGTTTTTTTAATCGCACAATTAAAGTTTTGTGAAACCGATCCTAGGGCTCTCATTGAGATAGGAGCATTCCATGTGAAGTATACAATTGGAAAAAAGTTAGGAAGTTTTTCATCCAAGCGGACGAAAAACACTTGCGGTTTTATTGCAACTGTTGTCAGACATTACATAATAGTCCAGTCATTTTAATCGAAATCTCGGAATTCGAGACAATTGGCTGTAAACTTGGGGAAGCCATTATTTTGATATCTCAGAACTTGTCTCAAACCCTACCGACTGTAGGGTGTCCGCGTCACGAGTTTACAGCCAATTATCTCGAATTCCGAGGTGAAAACTCTAAAATTACTGTACTAATAAGATCTTCATAACCTAAAACCTAAAAGTGAAACTTTGGCGTCAATTTAGTTTTTCTTTGGAATGTATATTCAACGAAGTACTGATTATAATTATTCATTGATGAGAATTATTATTGGGTCGAAAACGAATTACATTTCAAGTTGTAAGAGACCTTGGGTCGTACCAGCATTAAATCAACATTCATTGCAAAAAATGGCTTTTCGATGTGCGAAACCGATACGATCAAGATGATCTCACGCAATGAAGTTTTCAAATTCAATATCAAGCATGCTTCATGATATTATGTTTCATGAGAATTCTCAGTTGTATCGGCTTTCCTATGTAATCTCACTTTCGCAACCTGCCGGTACAAAAAATCTTCCTCACAGGCGCCAGTAGGCTGTAAGATCTGAAAGAAAGCATTATTGATGTGACCCATTCCATTGCCTTCGGAATAAAAAAGATTTATATCGTGAAATGATATGGGTTATTATTGATGTTGATTCTATAATCAACTGTTGCAGAAGTAAAAACGACTATTCTATTTCTAGATTAATCGAGCAAAATTTCTCTTTGTGGATTTTAATGCTCGTAGACAGTTTTATTCGCTTTGATATTTTTGTCTATTGAGTTGAATTATCAGAAATTGAAATAACATTTCATTTCATTAACGAAATAAGTTTTTGTGCAAGACGTTCGCTGCTATGATCATTAGTGCCGAGTTGTGTTCTGTGTATGCACGTCAAACATCATATTATGAAGGGAGACTTTTTTGTACATATTTAGACGTAATAATTTTAAAGTCACTTCTCTAAACTTTTCAGATGTCCTATGCATCCTATACATAATTATTGCTTTGTTGGATTCTCCTTTACAAAAATGTTATGAAAATGTATAATAAACACATGGTTAAGTAGAGCAGAGCGTACTTCTCTAGCAGGGCAATAAATCATAAATCATTATAAGATTACTAATCAAATTATCATTTTTTAAAGTGAAAAATCGAAAACATGTATGCCAGCATCGATGCTCAACGTCAACAAATTATTGAAGAATGTCGACAAATAACCTCAAAAGGTTACATAATGTTCGAAACACTGTAGCCTGACTGTATCATTGTAGTGAAATCTGAATCAATTTAAGCACTTTATAAAAATATTTTGGTATTGTTTCGCTGATTTGTTATGACTTAAAATGTTACTATTGTATATGTACTATTGTAATAGGTTAACCTATTCTACTTACAGAAGATCCATGTTGATCCTGTTTAAGAAAATGAGCATAAACTTATTCTAAACACCCTTTTCCACCTGATTGACTTTTCACCTATGTATTATACATGTTTTTTTAGATGAGAAATCCAATAATGCAATAATTTATCGAGTAAAAAAATTAGGATGGGTGACAATAAGGGGGTTGCGGATTAAATATAAGGTCTACATAAAAGATTATAGAGTTATACTCTATAATTTTTGGTGTACATGTGACCAATTGACGTCCTTATTTGTATTATTTTTGGCGTGTTTTTTCATTTTTCATAGAAGAAACGCCTTCAGAATTATAGGTGTGGATGGTTTCCATTGAAATACCTATTCTCTACAAACAGTGATGAAAGTTTCAGATCCGTTTGCCGCACCATCGTTCCTTAAATATTTAAGTGACGTTTCGATCCTTAAAACCTAACCTCAAATTTAAGCATGAATTATAACCTAAAATAATTTGTCACACTGACTGAATATTTGTTGTTTTCTATGAAATTATAGGAAAAAAATTTGAACTTTCAACTAGCATGAAATCGTCAAAATGACAGTGAAGCTATAGGTTAAGGAAATGACAACTATTCATCTGTATCCGGTGAAGTTAAAACAAACATGAAAACTGAAATATCACTAGATAGAACTATTTAAGGGTCCCTACATTAGATAATAAAAATATTGTTCTATATTCTAAGGTCCCTTACGTAAGATTTTCATTTGAGTGACAGTCGGTGCAACTGTCAATATTTAAGGGATCCTTAACTTTAAGGAACGATGGTGCAAACGGATCTCAGAACATATTTCTAGCTCAAAACAACTTCTACTTGGTCTTAAGGAGGGGGTTAAACAGCTTTCGTTGAATCAATACGGGTTTTTGGAATGTTCGAAAAATTTATATTCTGAATGTCAAATTTTCGAAATCAACTTTTGCAACATAACATCTCAATCAAAAAATTTCCTCAATCTCAATCAGATGGCAGAGATTCTTGGGCCCAATAGAAAATTTCATGAAAATGACATTATAGACCAAATTCAATATTATTTATTTCCCTGATTTCGGGAATGCATTTATCTCTGCCGCAATGTTATGCCATTGACGTGCACTTATTGCAACCTACACTTTTTGAGAATTAAAAATTAATTTTGGATAAATATAGTCATAGTCACTTCCGTCATTTCTCTGTCAAAATAAAATGAAAAATAATCATTTTTCTAGTCGGTCTTGATAACCTCATCGAAGCAATTTCATAATTTATTTCCAGCAATAAAGTACACAATTTTTTTAAGCATTGGTCGTAACGACAAATCCCTCAGAGATGTATCTGTAACCCAAGATTCATTACAAAAGTGAACTTGCATACTGAAACGATTGTAGCAATTCGCCAAATATATTTTTCATCTATTTTAATTGTTATTGTCCATTCTACCATTTCGAAATTCTATTGAATTTCTGTTTCAGTTTATCATTTTTTGTTGCCTTTCTGCAAAGCAACATGGGAGTTTGTTCGACCTCTTAGCAAATATTTCAAAATATTGTCCAAACATTTATTGTAATTAAAAAAGAAAAATTAACTGGTGTTAAAATGAATAAATAAAAACAATAGTCTGGATTTCACCGATGAAATTAATCAAAGTTAATCTCTTGATTAGCTTTCTTTCATGATTTTTGTTGTGTAAGAGAAGAGCGAAGGCCCACGAAAATTGTTCTTCATCCCTAATACTTACCTCCGATTCCTTGAGCTCTACAAATTCAATATTTCAAACCGTGAAATTCAATAAATATAAACCAACCCTCGAATTCGAAGACATATAACAAAGGGATCTTTTGATCACTCACCAGAATATCGCTTACTGTCTCTGGCCTGTCCAATTTCCTTCTCGCATTCGTTCTCCAGGGCGTTGAGTTCCCCCAGGATGGCGTCCAGGTCCACGTCTTGCGAGTCTTCAAGATTCGCCATTGAAAACCTGTAACTGTCTATCCTGGGGGCTGCTATTTCGGAGTTCAGAGGTCGCAACTGGTTTCCCGAGTTCGTGGGGTCCAGGCCCTGAAAAAAAAAGAAAAGTGATATTTGTTTGTGGTAAGAGGTTTTTATCAAAGTCAGCATTCGAAAAGCCTTGATATCCTGAGAAAATAGGCAGAATGCCTTCGATCAGTTCATTTAATATGATTTTCTAGTATTGTGTCATTTTCGTTCATCCATGAGTAAACATTATGAAATGTGCAATTAGAAGAAAACTCTATGCTTGGCCCCATCAGGACAAATCAAGATTCCAGTAAACACACAGAGCAGAAGAATTCGAGGCAGTGAAATGAAACGATTGAATATTCTTTGTTTCAGGACGGGTGAGAGGGATTTGAGTTGAATAAACCTTCCTACCCTTTTTAACAATTTGATCACAGAATCAAGGCTTTTTCCAGTGCGGAAAGGGCTTGAATCTCTATAATGGAACTGCTTCATTGATCCAAGTCACGTCAGCTTGATAAACGACAGCAGGGTAAACACTGAGGACGAAATGAAATGAAGAGTTGCTGTCCACCGTCCGTGATTCTCTGAGCTTCTAATAGAACTCGCCTTTCTCTAAATTGAATCCAGATGTCAACTTTTCAGAATTATATCCTCCACCATCGCGTGACGTTGAGAAATACTGCTATTAAACTAAAAGTAAAGGGATTGGCAGATACACCTTGGGTGGTTGATTATATTTTCGAGGGACTTTTTATGAAACACGTCTATCTCCAGTTTCAACCCTGACAGTTCATTAACTTGAAGGTATTGTGCCGTAGATGGTGCAACCTTTGTTGAAACCGAACATTTTCTCCCGTATTTCCTATTCAAGTCGTTCCAGAACCAAGGGGAAAGAAAATTATGTCCCGATGGAGTTATAGAAGATTGAACATACTATTCTCATCAAGATTATTGGGAGTTCGCATATTGAATCCGAGGATGAACTGTTTCTAAAAGGCTGAATATCGCTATCTGCCACTTTTATTAAGGTAGAAATTTTTTTCGAATGTCCTCTTGGACTTTACCTAATAATTATTCATTCACTCTCGTTGTTTTTCACCTAAAGACTTATAATCCAGTAAATGCGTGTTGAAAACTGCAGTTTTCCTAAAAAAATTGCTCAATTTTTTTTCTCAATGGTTCTATTTGTTTTCGAGGGTGTTTTATATGAATTTAAGGTTTGCTGAAGTGTAGGAACATTCGGGCTTGTTCAGGGGTAGGAAGATTCGAATACCTAACTCCTGATGATGTCGTTCAATGTCAACGACGCAATCGGATGAAAGGTGAAATGAATCACGATGACCACCAATAGCGAATGAAAATCCTTTCCAACACTAACTCCTCAAATTTTTGACGAGGCCGTTGTTCGTGAAGAATAAACATACCAACTGATACAGTCAACAATGAAGATTATCATTAGAAATCTTAAAATTCGAATAACTCGGTGGATGTGAATTGATATATGTACATTCATTCTTAAAGGGTATGTACTTCTCTTCAACTTCGTAATTGGACGATTTTTTCTAAGATCGTCCATTCATCTCAGATAGTTTAAAAAGTTCAACAACAAACATGAGATAAAAATAATTTTTTTCATAATTATCATTTTTCCAGTGCGTTTATCTCAAAAATGGTTATCATGAAGACTGTGAAATTATTAAAATTGTATCTAGACAATTTTATCATGAATGGTTTTACAAAAAAAAACGCACCGTTCTCTAGATTCAGACAAAAAACTGAAAAATGGGACTTTCTCAACCTTCCGTTCCCCATGCCTCCTGTCCTGAATTAGGACTTTTAGTATGTATACTTTCTTACAACCCTAGACAAGTTTATCGAAGTATGTTATCAGCTGCGTCGCCACTCACGCACTGTACCTTCTTCTCCTGTAGAAAGTCACTGTTTAACGAAGAGTTCCTGTTTCATAATGGTATGTGTCGATATATCGAGAAAGATCTAGATATGAAAATCTGGCGAATAAATTTACGACAGCAATACAGTGACTTATATGGTCGGTTTAACAAAACTTTGATTGTAACGTCAAATTTATCGGAGTAGCCGCGATTCGTTGAAATTTCAAAACGAGTAATTCGATTGGTTCGATTTTAGGTAAGGTTTTCTAATCGTACAATTAAAGCTTTGTGAAACCCGCCCATAGTGTCTCACAACCCCTCCCGATTATTTGCTGTGAATTTGAGTTGAAAACCAATTTTCGTCGTGTAACACGAAAATAGAGAATTACATCAGATTCAAACTCATGCAGAATTTGTTGAGGGTGTTTTCTCAATAATTCGGAAATTCCGATTCGATGATTAAAGATAGAACGTGAAAGATTTGAAGTATGCACTTGAAATGACGCCAACGCGCAAATATCAAGGGTTGCAAAATTTAACCGACCGTGATAACTCGCTTCCAAGAAAACTCTAACGGGAATCCAACTAATGCGAATTCTGTGAAGTTTCAACACCCATCGATGGCTGTACTCCAATTTGTACAATCGATTTCCTTTAGCCGTAACGCTAAACCACAATTTATCAGCTTGAGGACATAGAAAATAGTGCCAAGGCTGTTAGGACTATGGAGCGAGGAAAATTACTGACTGAATTGCAGCAAAATATTCATGGTATGCTCGACATCAGTCGTCCTCACATATTATTTTCTCAGAACACGTGAAAGAAAATTTATAGCCGAGAAGTTCTTCTATTTCTTCGCGGAAAGGTGTAGGAAGAGGCGTGTACAGCCAGGTCACGGTTTTAACAGTTCCTGAATAATATCTTTGGTATCATGCAGCATATAATTTCCGATTATGTGAGTATATCATCCTATCGCTATCTAGAACGGTCTCCTTTTATGAGCCTTTTAGAGCAGTTCAGCGCGAAATCGAAATGAACAATATCCGCCTTTTCGGTGCCCTCACGATTCAATTGAAAAAAATTACTTTCAACGATATTGAATCTTGGTAACCATTGATGGAAATATAGATTATAAATATATTCATTTGCTCAAAATCAATTTCTGAACTTCTCAACGTAGACCTTAAAAACAAACTCCATATCTCCAAATACGGGTCCAAATATACAGCATGTATAAAGAAGCCAAACTACGTTAATTCTCATAATATAAATATTAGAAAATCTTTATAAGGTTCATTAATTCATAATCGAAGCGCAACACATTTTGCGGTACTTCAAAAAGTTCAGACCGCCCCCACCCCCCGAGTAGGCTTCAGAATCCCAAGAATTTGCATAGGGAATAGGGGTCGATGGATAACTCAGTTGAAAGTCCTCGAATTTCATTTTTAGGAATGTCTTATCACAGTTTCCCCGGCAAGAAAATGAATATTTTTTTATGATCTTTTAATTTCATGTAATAAACCAATAGAAAGAATGGGAAGATGACAGTCTTTTGTTTGATTCTATATCAGAAGTGTTTATGAAAAAAAAATATAAAGAAATAATTGATTTCAGAATTTGTGAAATTTCATCATCAGTAAAAACAGGATTACTATTATTATTCTGAAATTATGTGTGCAGGGTAACAATGGAATGATCTGAAAATTCAGATCTTGAGAAGTAACTCGTGAAAAAGTAATCAAATTGTTCTCATCCAGAAAAAGTAACATTTATGGGTGACGAGTTGTCCTATTTGATATAATTCAAAATCAGACTTCATATCACTGATTTCATTAAAGATTTCAGCTCATACAATCATACACCTACATATTTACTTCGGAAGTTAACATTTCTGAAATTAATTAACAGAAAATAAATGCTTTCCAATATCAATTCTGGATCGATTCAGAATTGAATATTATTCAACTTCTCATTTTTTCAACGTCATCAAAGCTTCACCGTCGAATCCGCTAATAACGATTCAATTAAGCTGACGTCTCGAGACGCATTTTGCGATCCTCGAAAAGAGAAGAGGAGCCATAATTAATGGAATGGATACATTAAAATTTGTGTTGAAACTCATGAAAACCTTCGCTGAAAATTTTCCCCCTCGCTATATTTCAGCATTTTAAGAGCCCTTAAATCACGTTACGGAAACGGAATTAGGTCGTTATTGTGTCAAATATGCAGGATGGGATTAATCGAAAAGAGCAATGGGAGAAGTTTTCATGATTTTTTTTCCAAGTCGTTTCGAAATATCTTCAATAAAACAGTTTGCTAATGCTTAAAATAGTGATATTAAGGAAATGGGTAGAAGTTTTTAAATAAGGTGAGTTTTCATAATGTTTTCAGCAATGAAATCAGTTGACAATGTTTCTCATCGAAAGCAATTTTGAAGTATTACTCTTGAAAGATAAAACTATGGGAAAACATTTTTTTAGTGAGAAAATTGCTAACTGAGAGTGTTTATTGAGGTCTAATCATTTATTCCTCCCATGAGAAGGCACTAATAATTAATAGCCACGAAGCGTCTAGTTTTTGAATGAACGAGTATTAGAATGAGCGTTCTGTACGAGTATTTTACTTTTTTCCTCTAGTTCGAATTATTGGAATATCTCCATAAAATTCGTTAACTGCTTTCTGTTGTATCAAATTTGACAGATAACAGATAAAACCGTGACGGGAAAGTTCCGAGTATCACCCTATAGTACTATAGTTAATGATGCAATATAACCATGTGAGGCAACTGAGATACTCTCGCACGAATTTTTTTTTACAATATATGGCAGAATGAACGGATTCACCACAGAATTAGAGAAATATATTCATATAGTTTCATCAGAATGAATAATTTTAGGTTTTATATTAATTTTCATAGCACTCAGAATATATTTAAATCTGAATAGGCTTCTTCTGAATATTCATCAGAATGCAGGAATCTACACGCATTGCGAATTTAATTCAATAATCCAGACAATTAATCCAGAATAATGGAAAAAGCAACGCCCCCCAACGAGACTTGTTCTGTTTGTTGTTCTGCTTTTTCAGTTCCAGGCTCACTTTGTGGCCATTTATCTTGTCGCAAATATCGATCGTTGACCCATTTTTCGCCTAGTTACGTGTTTTATGTCCCGATCAATTCACATTCCGTAGCCTGTTTTCCGCGTAAAATACCAATCGTGCAGAGAACAACGAGAAAGTCGAATATTAAATTTGGGAATAACACAACGCGCACCCCGAAGTTACAGAGGGGCTTTGGAACTTTACGAGTTGAATTATGAACCACTCTGTTAGCAAATCGAATGACGATTCTTTGTCACGTTTTTCTTCCTGTGACTTTTGTTTTCATCCGTAAAGGAAAAGAAAATTAACAGATATATTCTCCGATTACCGCAAGCAATAATAAATAAGTCAGAACTCAATTCCGTTTCAGAAATGAAATTAATATTTTCAGATATAGAGAGGGGGTTTCATTGGTGAACGTATATACGTCCAAAATAGATGCAAAAATGATATTTGCCAATATTTTCGATTCTTATAACTTTTGAATCACCCGATAAAATCAACTGTTAATCGATTCATCTTTGAACTGATGAAAAATTCCCAGTCCGTAACAAAAGAGTTTCAATTTGAAATTGAGAAAATACTAGAATTTCATCAGAGTGTTCGTAAAATTTAGATGAGGAACAGTAGATTCTCGTGTCTAGCAGATTACTGAATTTCATTCATCAAAAGTTTCGTCAAAAAAATACCGTACAGGGTATCCCAAATTGCTTGATTATGGCTGTTTCTGATACTATTAGACTAGGTAGGTAAACATGTTGCAAGAAGTTCTGGGCTCGATTTTTCGGAAAACACCAGTAGTGAAAACTGTTTCACGATATCTTCATCTGTTTATATAACAAAATTTTGATATTTTATCGATTTCGAAGATTTACCATAACTTTTTCACTTCGGAAAATATCTGAAAAAAATTTAACGTTTCAACAAGCACTTTTCACTAGGACTAAGACACAATTTTGAAATTTCATTATCTATACTTTTTTTTATATAATATAAAATGAAAAAAAATGCGTTCGTATTTAAAGTAAAAAAGTAGCTTCTTCCACCCCCTAGTGCACGAAATATAGTGTCTTATTTCCGGTGAAAAAGTGCCTCTAGAAAGTTTGAATCGTTTGAACTATGGCACATTTTCGAAATTGATAATATGTCAAATTAAAAAAATTAATATATCGTGAAACGGTTTTCACTAATGATGTTTTCACGAAAATCGCGCCCAGGATACCTAATTAGACTAAAGACGGTCGAAATCGAGCGTTTTGGGATACCCTGCACAGTGAGATTGTTGCACTGATGGAAAATTCGTATTTTTTTCGATACTCTAACTCAAAAATTTTCAAGAAAAAATTAACGGACTTAAAATAAAAATATCAAGACAAAACATATGCGAAAAGAGTTCCTACTGTTATCTATGTAGAAAAAAGGTTTTTGCGGTTTTTCATTATTTTAAAAACGAGTAACAAACTGTCCAGCCTACGGATATGTATAAATTCTCAAATATGCCCACTAAATAACAGAGTACCAGTACCTAATTAAGTCGTCCTGACGCTGAACTGAGGACAATGAGTTTTCAATATTATAACTATGCGCCGAAACTGTAGTTCTACTCCATTTAATTATATAAAATCACTCAGTTGGTCATGATTTTTCTTGAGTTCAAAATTCAAAAACGAAATTCGAAGTGGCGAGTTTTTGAATAAAAGATGAAATGAGTCTTCGGTACGAGTATCAGACGTGATTTTCCCTAATTCGGTAAATTTTTATCGAAATTAAAGAAATACTTCCATAAATATAGTTAAGTGATTTTTGCATTGAAAAATATTGATTGACAGAAATGTTTTCCCGCTCATAAATTCGACAGATGATAACTAAATTCGTGACAGAAGGCCAGATATTAACAGTGTTAGAATGAAATATTCTAGCATGAATTTGTTCTACAAGATGTGATAGAATGAATGGATTTGACACAGAATTTGACAGATGATAACTAAATTCGTGACAGAAGGCCAACATGCAATCAATAGATATTACCATGAAAACAGTGTTAGAATGAAATATTCTAGCATGAATTTGTTCTACAAGATGTGATAGAATGAATGAATTTGACACAGAATTAGACAATAGTATATTCTGTAGCAAGGGCAGAGTGAAAATCCGATACGAGTGAATCATCGCTCGGATTTTCATTTTAACTAGATATTGAATATTTTAATACAAAGAAGAATATGACGTTTTGGAAACCGAAATAGACATGACAATCAATTCGGATCATAGATCGATTTTATTTTCTATCTTTTCAAAAATGTTTCGGACTGAATATTGAATGAAACTGTATAAACCAAACTCTAGTTATCTAGTTACACAGAATGGTTGTATCGCTAGGCAGTCTCTCGGGCCGTCTGGATACCTTGCACACTCTAATCTCCAGGATCGCTAAATGAAAAAGCTCCTTTCAATTTTCTCTCGGGGGCGATAGGTGTTAAAAGAAACCTCGTAACCTGAAACGTCCAATTAGAATTTTCCACGTAGGAAAAACCAAATCGGAAGTATGTAAATGGGTTTTATTGCTGCAGTAGCATTCCATGTTTAAGCAGCTCGCCGTTAGCTCTAATCAAAATATTATTCCGAAAATGGAGGGCCGTATGAAAGGCAGCCAGAGACCTGGCCGCATTAAAATATCCATCTCAAAGCGCTCCGTCCGGTGGCTTGGCTCCTACCAGATTATAAATGTCATTCTGTATTCAATCCCTCCAAGTGCCCCGGATGCTGACTTCCATATACTTTATGTGCGACGAGCACAGACCGATGATATCCCGAGGGACGTGTATCGTAAAAACGTTCCGAATACCATTATGTGACGTTATCTAAATGTAGTTTTATCGCGGATTTTCATCACAATGCGTCTGATCGGTTTTGCATAGCCGCTAATCTTTTTTTTAATTCAAATGGTAGCTTTGGTGCTGATGGACATTTTGATTGAATACCAAGAAATTTGCGCTTCATCTGGGTTAGATTAATGCTGCTTTCTGTAGATAGTCAAAGGAATTAACTTGGTTCTCAAGAGAGAGATCATACCGGGTGGCCCACAACCCACAATACAGATCCGGATCTCATTTAAAGGAAGTAAATGAAGCTATGCGATATGACCACAAAGATGAAACAGTAAATGGCTACTCCTATAAAGAAAAATGAAATTTGATTCTGAATTTTACAGAGTGATCATAATTAATATTTCAACATTAACTTTTCAAATAATGGCTTAAGACATTCTTATTTTTTCTTAAAACATTTTTTCTTTTGTCACAATTATTCAGAAATCAGATAGCCGTTCAATGTGTAGGTACCAAGGTAGGTACTTAAAAAAAATCCGAAATTGCTGAAAAACTATAAGGTTTAGTTGTAATAAAGATAGGTTCTAAATTGATTTTTACATTCAACAAGATATACATAAGAATACCCAATGTGCCATTTTGAATAAGAAAGTTTCTGGCTATTAGTTGAAGTTAATGTTTGAATATTAATTTTTAACACTTTGTTTAATTCAGGGTTGAATTTCCGTATCGGAGTAGTATCTACTCGAAAAAAAAATATTGCATCGACATTGAGAGAGTTTTCCCGGCTTATTGGCCGTGGTATATTTGGAATTATTTCACCTTACGTTTCGCCTACATCTCTTGTCGTTGTGGGTGTCGAGTTACAATGTTAGATCAAGAATCCTCTGAAGATGCCTACAGCAGATATAGACGCTTTAAGCCCCCACAAAAAAAAATGAACTTATTTTCACATGTCCGATTTTTAAATATATTATTCAGGTAACTATCACATCATAATGAATAGTTTAAGGCTTCCACGACCAGATATACTGGTATGAAAAGAGTCTTCCGGGCTTATTGCCCGTGGTCCATTAGGAATAATTTGACCTAACGTTTCGCCTTCAACTTCGGTAGGCATCTTCAGAGGATTCTCGGTCTAAGGTTATACCTCGAACGCTGAATTTCTGACACTGACGGCGTGCGGATGACGCTTCCGGTTCGAACACGTCAGTGTCAGAAATTCATCGTTCGACGTATAACCTTAGACCGAGAATCCTCTGAAGATGCCTACCGAAGTTGAAGGCGAAACGTTAGGTCAAATTATTCCTAATGGACCACGACCAATAAGCCCGGAAGACTCTTTTTATACCAGTATCACATCATTTCATAAGTTAGACAGATTGTAGTCACTAAACATCTCCTAAGCACAAAAATAATTCACTGAATAAATTATATGATAATTATGAAAGGTTTTAGAATAACAGGTGTTATTTCGAAAAGCCTGTTATTTCGCTATACTATAATATGTAAAGTATAAACTACGCCATTAATAAAAATGAAACGATACACGCTTAAACCACGCATTGAAATTATTAAAATTCAATATGACAATGGTGAAAATTTGGCAGAGCTGTTGGGACAAGTTAGTGATTTTTTATGGACGGAATTGGATGGTATTGATCTGGACAAGGTTTATTTTCAAAAAGAACGGCGCTACGTACAACCCAAGCAACGAAACCATTGATCTTTTACGGATCGTGTAATCTTCTGAAGAGGTGATCTCAATTATCCACCGAGATCTTGTGATTTAACACCTTGCGACTTCTTTCTTTGGGACCATGTGGAAGAGAAGGTCTACGCAAACATCCCAGCGTCAATTCAAGACCTCGAAGATAGAATTCGTGAGGCTATGGAAGACAGCCACTTTGCGATTCGGTTATGGAAAATTTCATGAAAAGAATATTGTTCTTTAAGCTTGGTCGGGGTTGTCATTTGCCTGATGTTATTTTCCACTATTAACGGCATACCTTCCTCTTTGTAATGAAATAAATATATATATATATATATATATATATATATATATATATATAATATATATTATATATCGGTTTTATAACATCTTTCGTCGTTGTCCGATGCCTAATTTCCATGACCTTCTGTCACTCCATTGGTTTTCTGCCAAATTTCTCACGTTCATGGCTTTGGAAACGCCCTCCATCCACGTTTTCCTCGGTCTTCCTCGTTTTCTTCGATGTGATGGTACCCATTCCAGGATCTGTTTAGGTAATCTGGTGTTATCCATCCTCTTCACGTGACCGTACCAGATCAGTTGCCTTCTTTCAATTTCGGTCATGAGAGGATCTTCTATTCCCATTCTTGCTCGAACATCTTCATTTCGTACTCGGTCTCTTCTGGATATTCCTAATGACCTTCTGAATACATCCATTTCGGTAGCCTCCAGTTTTTTTCTGTTGTTTTCTGTGGTTTTCCACGTTTCTGCGCCATACAATAAAGAACTTTTTATCATCGTGTCATAGATGTTATATTTCCGCTTTTTTCCTATTTCGCTGCTCCAAAAGACCCCGTTCAAACAAGATATAAATAAACATCCGATCACTTATATTATGAAATGGCCTTTTCTTTAAAACCAAAATACCACCTCTTATTGGAATGGTTACCTTAATAACATATTTAAAAAATCAGACATGTGAAAATAAGTTCATTAATTTTTTGTGGAGCTTTAATGCGCCGGGCAAAAATTTTGGTCCATGTATGACATTTATGATACTATTTTAGAAATAAAATTCTACACAAACATACATATGTAAAAAAATCCGCAATGTGAAAATAAGTTACGTCAGGTCGGTCTGGGATCTTACTGTATCATCTACAGCTACAAAATTCAGAAGTTCACAGGGTGGGTCACAGTTTCAAGTATTCCTAGCCTACTTTCCTTGTCAATTGTTCAGAAGGTATTTCAAGTATCAAACGTTGAGGGGAATGACAGTCAACTTCTGATGTTGAGGGATATTTGAGACGAATCTAAAATAGAGGAATATGCAAAAAATTTTTAATTTCATAGAGATTTACGTCCATTATCTTCTCTCAAGTATCAGTTGATTTCAACCAAAATGTTACCTTTCGCGATTAACTTGAATAACAATTCTAAATGTACGTTTATGACAAATAATACTAATAATAGGTAGAAAGCTTCTTTACTATAATTCATTTCTGTGTGTTGTAATTTTGTTCCTTTCTCGTTTGACTGGAAACAGTATTTATCAATATTTGAGTTTCTCATAGAGAGAATTTTCTTTCCTCTGGCACTCCACTACTTGCCCAAACTTCGCTCCGCGTCGGCAAAGTGCGGGAAAACATCACTTTTCGCATTTGTCAGGGAAAAATTATTTTTAATTTTAGTTCAAGGCAATCAAACTACAGTTAATTTCATACCAGCTACAGCTTTTATTTAAGAATATATTCTTCGAAATTTACATCAACTCAGAATGAATATCGAGTATAAAACTTTTATGGTTGGTAATTTATCATAAACGTTCAGCTCGGTTGATGGCACATGTAATTCAAGATTCATAACCCGACGTCACTGACGTCGTAATAGAGAACATCAAATTTGCATTTCCTTTGTGAAGTAGCGCTTTCAAGCCTTCACGTTCAGTTGTTTAGAATGATTTATCTGGAGCTTCAGTACCAAAATAATTTTTCAGGATAGAGAAAACGACAGAATACACTCTAAACTCTCGTCTTTCTACTTCGGGAAGCTTGATCTTCCAAAATCAAAACATCTGCGGGTTCACTAAAATAACACAATTGAAGGCCTTTTTCAGATATCAATTGAGCACGGTTACTGAATATTCATTGACAATTTCATTCTCATAGCTGCAATTGGTTAGTGATAATTGTTTGATGAAGCAGTCAAATCCCAAACTCTTTTGAATCCAACCAGGAATTATTCAACGTTAAAAAGGATCTCAATAAGCAACCTACCTCTCTTACAGTATTTTTCTGCAGAAACTTACCCGAACCTTTACAAAGACTTTAACTGATGATGCATGCCTGAAGCTTCATTCAAACTTAATATATATAAACAGCTTTCATCCTTTGAATCAGATTTATACACAAGAAATCCCTAACAGATTAATAACTGAAGAGCCATAATGCCTCATCACTCTGGTGATTAATTTCAAAGCGTTGATGGATAATCCTTTATTCCATGAGAGTTTTTTATGAAGGATCAATACTCATCCACAAAACGAGATTATTATGTGTTTTATTGATATTCCACGGTAATAGTTATGAATGTTAGAAAATTTATACAGTCTTTCTTTCTATACCTCACTGAAAACTGTGAGGAGATGTGTATTCTCAAAAGAAAATCTGGAATGGCCAGGAAATCTATATTATTGTCAAGTTTTGCTTTGTTTGAAATGTTATGACTCGTTTTCTTCAACAATTTGGAATTGAATGAAAAAATAAAATACCTCTTGAAAATTTTCCGGCTCTGACTCTGAATATCTATACAACCATGTCTTATCAAGCTTATAAGTGTAGAATTGACCAATTTCAAGGCATTCAAGAATTAACACTATCAGCTGTATTTATTCATCTCTTTATAACTCAATATTGGGAATAGTAAACATCAGGACCTCACGTCCGCAAAATTCATTTGCATTCAATCTCAACTTATGTATTCACTGTTGATTTTCACTAAATGGAAACTTTTCGGACTGAGTAATTTGACGAATAGGAATTTATAAAGATTGGTACTTTTAAGAAGCGTAATATTCATTCTTCGAACAAGAAAAACAATCACCACCATTGGCACTCAACTTTCAGGAATCCTGTAGTTTTAATAATTTTCGTGATATGAGGAATAATACAATTATTGATGTTACTATTAACTCACTTAAACTGTTAACAAAAGAAATCAGTAAGATTCAGATATAATAAAATTTCTCACCGCTAGTGGAGAACAAGGTTTTAAAATAACTATATTAATATTGTAAATGTGTCTTATATCTTGTTACAATTCCTGAGAAACTGGTGGTAGAATAGTTATTAATGATACAAGTGCAGAAGGCATTGATATTCTTACACGAGTTCAAAATTCAAAAACGAGCCACGAAGTGGCGAGTATTGGAATGAACGAGTGTTAGAATGAGCCTTATGTACTAGTATCATACATTATTTTCTCTAATTCGCTGAATTTTTATCGAAATTAATGAAATATTGACTTAAAATTCGTTGAGTGATTTTTGCATTGAAAAACATTGATTGGCAGAACTGTTTCCTATCTCATAAAATTTGACAGATGTTGAATGAATCCGTGATAGGAGACCAACATGTCATCAATAAATATTACTGAAAACAGTGTTAGAATGAAATATTCTAACATTGTATTGTTCTACGAGATGTGGAGGAATGAACGAATATGACACATGATTAGAGAAAAGCAAATGTTCGTTATCTTTGGCCATCAAGTTTAATCTATTTTAGGCCGTTTGACCCGCTCTTAGACTGAGACGTTGGATGAAATACCATTAGGTTCTTTTTACATCATAAATATCCCTTTTTTCAGGTTCTTCAGTGAAATCGGAAATAATCAAAATTTTCAGATGGAAATCGAATTAGGTTTCAAAATTGTAGTAGTAAAAGTAGGACATACAATTAAAATTATTGCGATATCTTAACCAATATCTTTGAATTACTGTTGTGATGACCGCATCATTGCAGGGTGTTCTCAATATTTCTTGATGTGATTCTTCATATCATTTCAAATAGTAGTAAAGCAATAAAAATCCTTTCCTTTTGTTAATTGAAACACAACACTGTAACGAAAGCAGCACATGGCTCAAGTTACGTTGAAAAAAATTGTATTTGTAAGAGTTTTCAAATTTTCTCCATTGAAAAATTTTCATTTTCATAAAAAATTGTTCATGAACCAGTCATGGACTCGGGTAATGAAACTATTATGGCTTTATTATTTTCAGTTTTTGATTTATTTTGCGAAATTTTTTTTTTGTATTTTGTTCATATAATATGTACGTTTTTTTCAATAAACATGTTATTGAGTTTATCTACCATCTCACTTAAAATTTGCTTCTACCATTTCTCAAAACCTTAATTTAAAAGCCCGATATCCTAAAAACATTTGGATGGAGGTATGTCTGATGATAAAGTTCAATTGGTATTTTTTTGAAGACTAGAACAAGTAAATTTTTATATCGTTTTCGATGTAGTTAGTTGAACTCTCGTACCAAAAACACAGCGATTTTCAAGTTTTAAAAAATTGTGTGAAAACAACAATCGAGTAGTCGATTTATCGCCCTCCTAGCAACTGACTGTTGCTAGCGAGCGGTTGCTATTACTATGCACGAGCTCAAACCTCCGAATGCAGTTCTAACAAGTTTGACTGTGTCCCCTAATTTCAACATCGTTCGAATTCAATTGAAAGAGAATCGCAAGTGCAAATTAACGCCATTGCATCGAACTGAGTGTAATCACATCACTTCTACTGTTCCTGAATCCGAATACGATCAACGTGTCAAAATTATGGATGTATTTCGGTAATTTGTGTTTGATTCGATGGAATTCTATTGTTAAACTTCAGAATTGATCAATATTATTCCGAATTTGATAACTGCACTTATACATATCGCTCAGAATTTTCTACATTAATTGATTTAAATATGTCTGTTCATTCATTTATATAGTCTCATTTGTTTAATACATTAATTTCATTCCTTGTTTCTAACAGTGGGACGTATCAAATTTGTATATCACAATTCTTCTCTCTGAGATTTCTCTAGTTTAGATTATTGGCTCAATATTGACTAATGGCACATTTTTTACTAAGAATGAAATTTTATTTCAATAGTTTTTCTGAAAGGAAATGAGTTTTCGAAAATTTGATAAATTCTGGTTCGAAACATAATGAATGTTACAGTACCAAAGAACTAGGTACAAAACTGGAGCAAGACAAATTTCAATATTCTGAATTAATATTTGGTTTTCTATTCATGCTTCCACATTTTTCAAGAAGAACAAAATTGCACTTTTCTGTATATTTTCGTGCAACAGGGTGATTCATTATGAATACCGCAGCAAACTCGTACAGCGCTTTTTCAGCTAACTCGACCCTATAAAAGTGTGAAAATATTTCTGAGGTCGTTATTTTCCGGCTTTCATAGAATAACGTGAGGAGCCTCACAATTTTGTAACTGTGACTTGGCTCGAGCATAGAGTTGAAAAAAAAGATTAAAATTCACTACCATCGGAAGTTTAGTCTGGATGTCTGCCTCTTCAATTTCTCCTATTTGGGGATTATTCTGATCGTGTGTCGAAGAGAGAGAGACACGAATAAAATGATTCAGCACACCTCACTTTTTAACCTTGAAAGTATTTTACTACCAATATTCGGATGTTTACCTCTACGATTTCATTGTTTTGAGGATAATTCAGACCATCAGTTCAAGTGGCAGACATAAAAAAAAATTGCGGACATAAAAAAAAAATATTCAGCATACCTTTGCTCATGTGTTTGCAATATTGGACCCAGATCAGAATATTCAATGCATTGGTAAGGAGATTGCTAACTATAAATATAGTTAAGAGCACCGAATTCGATGTGTTTTTCAAATTGAGTGAGATGAGATCTCATTGATATAATGGGTAAAAAGATTGTGGAGAAACCTGAATTCCAAACTATGAGAGTTTGAATGGCAATAAAACTTTTTCTCAGATAAAAGTTTTTTCCACAAATAAGAAATCAAAAGAAAATATATAGAAGTAAAACAAAATGTATCCATATCCTTTTCTGTGGTTTCTAGTAGAAAAATACAATAATACTTCAGTCTTTGCTACAGATTCTTGTCCGAATAAAACAGTTGCTCGGTTGTTCTCTCATCGAAAGCTAATCTATTTTGATCGCTCACCCCTAATCGATCAATACTACATTTGAAAATTAGAGAGTACATTTCAGAAGAGGGTTACGGAAACTAAGCATCATAAAAAACAACAGTTTTTAATAATATTACGATTTTACGATCATCCCGACAACGTGGAACTTTTTGGTGACACTCTTGAATACGAGTCAAAAATCTTCATCCAACAAAAGCAGTTAGCGAATATTCTTCAACACAATCCGCATGCATAATGGGCCATATAAAATTTCATGTTATTCGCACAATCGTTATACGAAACACTCGTAGGATAACGAGCTACATGTGACCAACCAGTATTAAGCTGTAGTTATACACAACTCCCCCAACCATATCAAATTGAACTTTAGCTAAAGTTCGGGTTCTAACGAGATTCGCTACAACCCTCGTCCAAATGAGTATAAATGGGTACGATTATCATCGTGAAGAACTTAGCAGGATATTAGATTGACATAGATCATGATGCCCTATATAAAACTACACTTACATAGGTACATAATAATTTATCGTCACCAAGATGAAGAGTATATAAAAATTTCCAGAATAAATGAACGAAATTTTGTACACTCGAAAAGAATTAACTTTCTGAAAGTGTTGAACTCGTTCTTTTGAAATCATTGGCACTATTAGTCATCAAATATCACTAAGAGAATTGTGATTTGAGAATTTTCAAATCATTTTTAGGTTTATTCTCGGGTTTATTAGAGATTAATCAACAATTAAATCGGTGTCAATCTTGTATTTGCTGCACAATATTATTTTCATGTTGGTGAAATATCCTCGGAAGTTTGGAATATTTCAAGTACATGAAACAAGAGCTCGTTGTACTGTATTCAATGATTCTCGGGTACTAAACAGTGAAAACCGATAATTCTGAATACCTTCCGAACTGAATCAAAAAAATAATATGATTTAAACTGATATTAATTCTGAAATAATGAAAGTATTAAGTAATGCGATAATAATATATACAAATTCTGATTAAAATAACTGCTCAAATAGACTATATTAAAAGTGGGGGTTCTCTTTTTGTTATGAACATAGTTCTGAGCTTAAATCTCGTCTTGTGTTATGCAGTAATAATTTTGAGAAGATCGACACTGCTGTATATATTTCAGTAATTTCATCTACAATTCATGTAAAAAAGATTCCTGATCCTCCACACAAGTACGGACTAAACAGTTGTTATCTATAGAAATCATTACTCACCTTTCCGAATAACCATCCTTTGAACATAATTCAACATGGAAATATCTGAATTTTCCAATGCCAATCCAAAGATAACCCAAATCCGAATAAATCTCACTTCGCGAAATGTCGACTTTAATGTAATATCTGCACCTCCACCAAAACTACCGAAGAACTTTTAAAGTAAATTTTTTTTAACAATAACGTGATAACTACGGACAAGCCGGTTAGAAACGGCATGGAAGAACGGAGCTGGAATATCGTAGGTAAGGATGCTTCCGAGTATGACGTCACACTGCCAGGGATCCTTCCGCAGCAGCCCGAATCCTGTTCGGGTCAGGAACAGTGTTGCCAAGCAAGGGCTGTTTTCCGCATCAGGAAGAAGTAAGGGAATGTTTTCGTGACCTTGACCACAATTTTATGGAAATGATGAGGTGCGTGTGAAAAACTCGCGTGGTGTCGGCTTCATGACAGTAATGCATAAAAGATGAAGTCAAATGGTTGTTTCTAGGCAACTAAGTCAATGGCAACTCAGATCGCAGACGAAAGCCAGAGATGGAACAAGAAAATGAATCGATCTGCCGTTACGTTCAGATCTTTTGTTACACAATATTCACTACTAACTCTATTATACATTGTGAAATTCATTCAAACGGCTAAACTATTCAAATTCACGAATAAATTCTTCGTATTGGCTTAGATTTATGTTATTTCATAAACACAAAAGAAATCATTAGTTCATTAGTGGAGGGACAGGCCGAGACATTGCCAGTAATGCCTGTCATCTATTCAAAAATAATTCATTGGCTCTGAAAAATCTCATTATCAATGAGAATTAAACTACAAGGATATTATTCAAAAAAAGGATCAAAAAGAAAAGACTGATGAGTTGAATATCGAGAACGAGGACATTGTTTAAGGACACAAATTTTCTAGAACTCCATATAGATGATCTTCTCTAATGGTCTCATTATGTATGGTATTGAGTAAGGGACATGGTAAATTACCTGAAAAAGGAATGTTGCAAATATATCTTTTTTGTAAATTCTGAATCTATTGCAAGATATGAAATTGTTTTCCGTAGATTCACCTCAGACGTTTATGATATATTTGTCATATCTATAGAGGAGTATTTAGGATGGAATGTTGACATCGAGTTTTTTGTGTACACCTGATTTTTCAAAATTTTTGTACATGAATAGATCTCGTTTTGAAAGCCATGTGAATGATAAATATACATCCGTTAACAATCACAGAAATACAATTGTTTTTAAGAAAAAGAATAAAACGGTAAACAAAAAAATTCTTGGCCTTTACGGAGGACACACCGGAATCATTTTTGAAACATAGATGAATTCAAAATAGTAATCATCGAAATGAATACCATTTTCAATTTCCAGGCTCAGAGATCTCTTATCATGAGGTTGGAGAAATGATATTAGATTTTGTCACTGAGATGAGCGATATACCGGTATATCGCTCATCTCACAGAAATACACCCTGACTGTATGTGCAGAAAACTTTTCCGCTTTCCGAAGTTTTAGTTTGAGGTTTCTGTGGAAAGATTCGGCAACGAACAATGTCGAACTCTACAAATGACATCGATATGGAGAAAAAATCCAATAAAAGCACGAAAATAAGCCTTGATTGTCAAACGCTGATTTCCCTATATAATCCTCCCCGTAGTCAGTGAAGGCTGTTGTTCTAGTCACTGCGGAGCCTCACAATGCGGCAACGCCGCAAGGACGTAATTCCCTGAGCACACGACGAGCAGGATCACTAGGATTGTGCATCCAGAGAAGTGTTATATTTATTACATCAGCCGAATTCTGAAGCGATTACCCCAGAACTTCAGGGAAGGCCGGGGTTTATTTAGTTTCTAGGCCTAATTAACAGCAAATTTCAGCCGAGTCGTTACACCTGTTAATGCTTAGGGTTACCACCTCCTATATCAATTTTTCTTTCACTTTGCAATCCAATTCTGATAAAATGCTATTGAAATTTCGGGAACGTGTATATTTCAAGGGAATTCTATCCAAATCCCTACATCATATTAATTCATCAAGGAAATGTTTTCCTGATTTCTAAAATATCCCGAAACTCATCGTTCATTCAATTTCGATAAACTCAGACTAGTTCGGTTTTTCAAAAACCAAATACTTAAATAAGTTTCTCTATTTCAGTATCGTAATGAGTTCATTACAGTACTGAAAGTAGTGCTGTAATGAAACTCATTACAGCATTGTTTTCAGTTATATTTTTCGTTTTGTGGTTGTCGGTACTGATTTCCGATCCAATCAATTTTCGAATCATATCAATTCTAATTCCGTGATCTCTCAAATTTCGTAAGTCACACCAACTGCCAAGCTACAATACAAAAGTCACTAATCTGAATTTTCATTTGAATTTCGAGAGTATTTCACGAAACTTGACTGAAATAGAGAAAATATCGTCTAATACTCGTTGCAGAAGGCAATTCCAACACTTATGCTTTCGAAAACTCGCTCCTACGTCGCTCCTTTTCGAATTTCGCATTCGTGTAGGAATAGGAGCTCATTCTGCAACTTGTTTTAGAATATACTATTCTCTATTTCAGTATCGTAATGAGTTCATTACAGTACTAAAAGTAGTGCTGTAATGAAAGTCATTACAGCATTGTTTTCAGTTGTATTCTTCGTTTTGTGGTTGTCGATACGGAACTCCGATCCAATCAATCACTTCTTCATTGGAATGATCAAAATCATATCAATTAATTCTTTATTTATGAGGATAGATTTTTATAGTACCAAATAGTCGTTTGTAGTTGCTCAATATCGCTAAAACGATATATAACAGGAGAAATCTATCATAAAAAATAATATTATAATTTATTGCACGAGATCTTTATGAATGATTCTCACATCCCAGTTGGCTATGGAATATTGTAAATCTCTGTTAATCTCCGTTCATCAATATTTAGCGGTTTCCATTTATTCGGGTTGTCTTATAAAATATTTCACGTAGACATATATACAAAATTGCAAATGCGAATAAGCATTAATCCTTGAAATCCCACTTTTTTCTATAGGTAATAATAATAAATGATTATTATTAAATGAACACTTACATGGATTTTTGACTGTACCAGAGGACATACTCCGAAATGCATTATTTCTATTTGATGAAAAAATTCAGAGATTGAATGATTATATTGTGGGTGAAATTAATATTGATGGGATAGTAAACCGAATGAATAAAATGAAACTTTATCTCCCTTTTCTTTCCAAAATAGAAATTGGTATGTTTAAAAGACATGACGATACTCCGCAGGATGTGGACATTGAAGCTGGCAGGAAGCAGTAAATTCGTTTTTTCGGTGGAAAAGAAAATGGGATAACTTCAAAGAGACAGTCGGCCACTTTCACAAGAAACCTTATATCTTCGAGAACTGTTTCATCGAAGCCGATTTTATGTTTTGGGGGTTCAATATGGTTTATGAAATATTTTCAACATCGTTTCAGATTCATACTTTTGAAGAATTAACATTCTTTACAGTAGCCGCATGTTCCAATAGCAACACTAACTTGCTTTATGTCATGGGATGTGATGACAAAATTTGTATGTGAGTTGTATGAAATAAAAAAAATAGTTCCATTCTGATTGACTCTCCAAATCTAAAAACTGGAGTTACAATGTACATATTATGACCTTTCTGGAAAAATTGTCGATAATATTGTAATTTTATAATGAAAGTTGATTCAGAGTTATTTTAATGTTAAATTTTCGAATTTTTTTTGAGAACAATAAAATTCGAAATGTGATTGCCTAAATAGTTTTTTCCGAATAGCTCAGAAAATATTAATTTTGGGACATTGGTGTTGTTTTCACCTTTAAAAATGAGGTTCTAATTTGAAAAAATTGAATTTTCACGTGTTCGAAATTGCCAACATTGACAACGCTTTCGTATCTCCTGTATCATGACTATTGCGACAGAAGCATTATTTCACATTGCAGGAAGTCTGAAAACGACATTTTTCGATTCAGAAGCTCTGCTATCATCTATATGTTTTTTTGTAATTCCACGCTAAAAAGTTCTGACGGAAATTCGAAAATTTTAGATTGAAGCAACTGAGAATTTTCACTAGTAATACTACTAGAGGTAAAAAAAAATTCGGATTTCATTTAACTTCGTGTGCTATTAGTGAGAAAATTCCACATCATATGGTTAAGTAGAGCCTTTTCTTGCAAAATTTAATATAATGTACATATGTAAAAGCTACTGTGAGAATAAAGACAATTATTATTATTATATATAAACATTAATCATAATAGTAAAAAAAAAGTATAGACAAAATTTGAGCTTGTAATTGAAATGTATCAAAATTATCATGTGAACAAATGAAAGCTAAATTGTCAAAAAAGACTCTGTTTCCAGTATAAGTCGCTGTTTGATATCCACGAGGAAAAGATTTTCACTAAAATTCATCCGTTGCGATGGTGATCTATCGAAAATACACATTTTGATTGGTTAACACTTTACTCAAAGCTTAACTCGAAATTGCAAACGTGGATCTCCGTGGATTTTGTATCCTTCCCAAAAATGTTTCAGCAAACAGTGCGACACCCGGTATACAAATTAATTCTTGCTCACGATAATGATCCTGAATTATTACATTTTCGCAAGTGGTATCTAGATCAAAATGAGCTGTGAAACAGTTTGGTCCAATTTCCATTTCGAACTGTGTTTGCTGGATAATAGCTCATGCACCACTGGGCTGAAAAATCTTTTGAATGGAAAGAGCAATATCATTCACGACGCGAAGAGCGTTCTGCTTGAGATAATTTCAGAGAATACCCGTTAACTTCCCATCTGTTTCTAGTCGGCAAAAATAAATTTCCATTAAAACAGGAATATAACTAGGTGAAAATTGCACAAAATGTTAGAAGGTGGATAGCAATAATGAGCCATAAAAAGCCAAGAAAACAAGAGCCCATTGTGTCACAGTCCTTATATTAAATTGCATCAGGTTCAATTTCATCGGAGGCACCGTGGAGTCTGAAGTTTCTCTTCATTATATTTAAATTTACGGAAAAAAATTTGTCGAAAAAAGCGAACGGAAGAAAAGTCTGAATAGGATTCGCAGGGATAATTGTGGAATATTCGATCAGAAGAGAATCTCTTTTATTTGCGCGGAGAATTCGCTAATTGAATTCGGAATGTATTCGAGAATATAAATTTAAACGACTGAATCTATTCCGCGAAATTTCCGAAACTTTTGTTATGGTATACTAAATATTTTCTTCAGCTTGATGAAATTAATTGTGTCATTAATGATCTATTACTATCACAATAACTCATCCTTATTCCCTTGAGTGGATATAAAATTATGCATACATTTAACGTTTTATTTCAGGACGAGATGTACAAAAAGGGATAAAGGAAAATGAATACGTCTTTTTTAGAAGAACTGATAATGCTATCAACTGAATTCCTCTATCTATTGTCGAATTATAGGTTCAAATTGAAATTTAGGCGATTTAAACTTTGGTCATTATTTCCGTTTCTGTTTGTGCTAGGATGTTGAAATTAAAACATTATAGAGACACTTTTTTTCATAGCAATCCCATTTTTCCCAAGAGGTTTCCTTGTTGTGTTCTTTTTTTACGGAAACAATAGTTTGAAATGAAAAGAAGAAAAATAATCTTTTTCTTCCGTTCCGAAAATATGTCCCTCATTATCCAGAATGGGCCACGTAAAGCCATATTTTGGTAAGAATGCTCTAGTTAATGCTTCGACAGGTCGATCTTTTGACACCAAATAGAAATTGTTCAGTATATTCATGAAAAGAACTGCAAATCCTTCGCAATGATGTGTCACGCGAACCCAATAGAGATTTGGGAAGGGCTGCCACCCCGATTGGGGGTTTGATCATTGACCCCTTACTTCGTAGTCAGAAGGCGTCAAAATATTAACTTGTCTAAGCATTTGCTAGAGTTTACTTAAGAAAATATTGGTCAGTAGTTACTGGTTTACGTGGGCCTCCCTGTATAATTTGTTATATATTTTTGAAAAAGAAAAAAAGATGATTCTTTCAGAGTCATAGTCAATTATTATTTCCATATGAAAAAACACAACTTTATTTTATAGCTAAGCAAGGACACCTCTCGGGAAAAAACAAGGTACACCACTGAATTGGAAGGTTATCTGTATGTTTTCATTTTAATATCCTAGCTCAAACAGAAACAGAGATAATGATCAAATTTGAAATAGCCCGAATTTCAATTTTGGCGAACAAAATGCAGTTGATGGCAGATGGCATTATACGTTTCTATAAAAAATACGACCGTAAGTGTCATTCATTTTTCTTCTTTCTGTTTCGGTTAAAATGTTGTGGTTTATATTTCACCAATTTTGCCCACCCTGTAAAGGTGTACAGCTTTGCATTTGTTTTTTTATCCTTTACAGAAACGTCTTTGTTTCACGAAACTAGGTGAAAACAATATTTTTTATGTCCCGAACAAATTGTAATTTTCTTTATTCAAAATATTTATTATTTTATCTCATTTTGACTCAACATCGAGAAAAAACATATTTTTCATTGAAAAATCTTACCTCTAAATATTTTTTCCAAGCTGTCGGTGATCTTTTTATTCACTGAAATCTTCACTTTCTGATGGGATCAAAAAAATACATGACTATAGATTTCCTTTAATCCTATATTTAATATTTAGAACAACTAACTTCGCATGACTTCTGCAATCACTATGTTTTAGGTATTTGTAGTTTATTGTTTACCAATGTTACATGAAATCTCACGTTTTTTCAGTTATTAATTGACATTTAAATTTCGCGTATTTTAAACCATATTTTTGGCCGCCACATTTCAAATTGTCACATCCACTTTCACAGCTTTTCTGAGAAAACACCTACAGTGATGTGTAGGTATAATTTTTATACCATAAGAAAGTAGCGATTTCAACGAATCAAAAGGTCACCGACTTTTTTGAAAAGGCACATATTTCGACGCAAGTAAATAAGGCCTTTTTTCGATATTAAGTCAAAATATGGTGAAAAAATAAATATTTCGAATAAAAGAATTAAAGTGTATTCTTGAAATAAGTAAGTAAGTTTTCACGAAATTCCGTGTGGAAAAATGTTTTGGTACAGAGTAAAAACAAAAACTGAATTTTGAGGTTATGTGGAATTATGTGCTATTACTTGTTTTAGTTTTTTTTGCCAAAAATCAAGATAAACTGATTTCTACCCTTGAGAGCTCCTAACACCTTCCTGAGCTCAGATCCCTCTCATTTTGGTTAGCCCCTTTTCTAATAGGTTGTTCCCGAGGTTTTCCTCTACCATTAGTTTTTACCATTTTCAAATGCTTCAGCACTGGTTTAAACGACACGTTAAATACATCAGATTTCTTCCGAGCTGATTTAATAAAATCAGAAGAATTTTGAAGAGACATTAAGACGTGGATTATTCAGGACAAAAAAATTTTCGGAATGAAAAAATAACATAAAACTTGACAGGTGCTTCGCATTCGAAATATGGACACATCTCCCAAATAATTTGCCAATCGACTGGAAACGTTATTTTCCAACCCTCGCAACATGAAAACCATAAAATTTAATTATTTTCATTATGAAGAGGGCCGGTTTGTTAATTCCCATCAACACGTATGAAAGGGTGTATGAAACGTGATATAAAGTGTGATGATGTCCTGTCCAATAACCGAATAATTATGGAGTATGTGAAATCTTTCATATTTATTGTTTCTCTATTTCAGTATCGTAATGAGTTCATTACATTACTAAAAGTAGTGCTGTAATGAAACTCATTACAGCATTGTTTTCAGCTATATTTTTCGTTTTGTGGTTGTCAGTACTGACCTCCGATCCACTCAATTTTCGAATCAAATCAATTAAAATTTTGAAATCTGTCAAATTTCGTTAGTGACACCAACTGCCAAGATACAATATAAAAGTCACTAATCTGAATTCTTATTTGAATTTCGAGAGTTTTCACAAAACTTGACTGAAATAGAGAATATTGTTTACTACACTTTCAAACCATTTCATTGATGTGCAAGAATCTAATTGTATCAGTCCATTCATTTTCAAGTTCATAATGTTCGATCGCCAACGAAATTTTAAATTCAGTTAGTCATCATTGATTTACCTATGTCTTATGTATATATCAATCGAAAATCGTAGGGTTTAGCGAGCGATCCATTACAGTGATTAGGACGTTCTGTTACCTAAAACTACGACATCCCTGAAATGAGATATCCAGAGAATATAGAGTTAGGTAAGTCTCGTCTCCAATTGGGATGATGATTAATGATTCAAGCTCCGAGATTACCACATCCCAAAGCTAGAACGCCTTGAATGTTGATAAACGTATATGAAGGGTTTCATTCGGAGTAAACTTCTGTAATGAGAAATTCCTTGGATTATATCTTGTTGAAGAAATTGAATGTCATGAAAAATTAGCTGCAAATATTCAATATCAGGCTGAGTGCGCATTCATTTCCAATTCTCTCCTATATTTCAGAAACTATATTTTGGTCCCATTCTCGTCTAGAATTAATTAATTCTAACCCCATTTGATAACAACCTGAAGATTCATTTCAAGAACGTTGGTTCCATTTATACTCTCTCAGAATATGTGAATAAGGGTAGTCCAGTTTTCAAAGTTAGAGTTCATTCAATATGTAGTTTCATATATTAAATAAATTTTATAGTATCTTACCCATCTTCTTCTTGCTTGTGAACACTCGAAATCAGTACATACCTGCAACAAAAAAAATTTTTAATATAAGTTCGGGGTGATATTTTTTTACTGAAATGAAATAAATTAAATGATGAAAAGTTCTATTCATATGGCTGAGTTTCAAGAGCCAAAACATTATCCCAAAAGTCCATGTCATTGTGTCTGTCAACAATAAGTACCTGGTAATCTCAAGATGAGATTTTTTTTTTCCGAGACATCCATCGAATAGACAATTATTGAAAAACGATAACACAACTCAAATTGAAAAATCTTCTTCGATTGATATTGTAATAAATCTCAGGATCCCCCTCAAGTGAATACCAGCGCAACCTGTAATTTCCTAGCATCTGATAACACGTCCGCTCGTATGAAAAAATTCAATACATCGTTTCATACAGACATTTAATTTATGGGAATATTCACGAACTTTAGAAAACGGTAAATCGATAAACTGCAACGCTGTACGAGCTGGGGGCTCGAGCAGACCCATGAATAATGAATTCTTTCATAACATTGCTTTTTTAAGAATAGTTCTGTATTCCTCGTTCTATTCGGTGCAGAGTCAGAAACTTTAGAAACGCGGATCTTATCGTGTCACGACGTTGCTCGGAGCTCAACTCTTCGAAAGTGTTGCGAATTTCCGGATTTGATAGATCGTGAGCATTTGGGTCGGGAATAATGAGGTTGTTGGTTGTAACATCTATGTCTTTTAATCGGCAAATATAAAAATACTTTTCCCTCTTCTCTTCTTTCTCGTCTCTTCTTTATACAAAGTAATTCATTAAGTGTCATGTTCAAAAAAAATGTCAATAGATTATACCATTTTGGTTTTATTTCTATTTGTTCGAAGTTATTCCATTATCTGAGTTAGTTATTCCATTATGTTTGAAATTCTACAAAAAAGCATAAATATGATGTGTGTAGTTTTCGATTGAAATCCTAGTTATATTGTTGTTACATAATGTTTCTGAAATAAGATTTTAAGGAGTTTAAAACATAACTTTAGGTCAAGAAAATCGGTTCAGGCTCACGTGTTTCTTCTGTGAAGAAAATGTTATCCATACTTCCATCACTTTAATAACAAAATATGAGGAAATATAACTGAGACAAAATTTGTAACGTAGAGAGAAGTTTAGAATTTGACTACTCTCAAACATCCTTTGTTGGAGAATATTTCGAGAAAAACGCAAATAATAAATGAGTTATGTAATTAATTGCGCCATATAATGAAGCATTACAAAATCGAAAAAAATTTCAATCATTTTTCTATGGCTGACTTTGCCATAAAAATTAGTTTCTGGTAGTTAAAGCACAAATGGTTTCCGATATACGGTGGTTGCTCGGTTGGTTGTAACATTTCAGTTTATTTTCCTGGAAGGATAATTCGTAATGCCTGCTTTCTGTTTTTGACACAATCAGAACAGCAACTCCATACAGCCATGTTATTTTCATTATTCATCAAACTCAATAACTATCTACGAGAGAAGCTAACCAAAAATTGTGTCATTTCCAATTTTGATTCTCATGAACTTGTTTTTATTTGGTGTTTTGTTGGCTCATCTTACGGTATCATTAGATTTAATATCAATTTTCTTTTATCTAATTTGATCTAATTCGCGTTTAAATCAGCCTAAATTCTTACACCTTGAGGTTTATTAGTTGAGTTAGAAACTACTGAAGAAGTGCCAATCTCCAAGATAAATTCACCTTATTTACGTCATCAAAAACTCCTACAAAAATTCTTCTAGATCCTAACATTGGCGTAACTAGAGCTGAGTCATGGGTTAAACTTCACCAGTCAAGAATTTTTACTTACAATTTTTTTAATTTGTTTGGGGCCTGGAGGGCCCTCCCCCGTTATGCTAATGGATCGTGATGACATAGAACACAATCGCAGATATCATGACTGCATCAAGCTTTATGCAGAAACTTCATATGATACGAAATGTATCGAAAAATTATGTATCAGATATTCTTTTTCGGTTCATTCCGAACATTCATAATTCATGTTTCCATGCTGCAGTCTGCACTGAATCACGTTCGAGATTTATTTCCGTTCCAGGACGAAATCGCTGGCATTTTACCAACAACATACAACCTATTGATGTCTGCCTGTTATTCCATACAAATGGAAAGCTCCCCTATGCCTCCAGTTAGTAAAATTGAATCTCGTCCCCCCGTTTCTCATATTTCGATCTTGCGGTTTCCCGATATTCTACTTGATTAATGTCTGGAGGGAAAAGTCGCGGAGTTGGAGGACAGTTTGAAGTAACAAATTTGCGACTGTTCAGGCTTGAAATTTTCGGTTGTTTAGACTGTAATGAAGATTAATGTTTCCCAATTCTTTAACACTGATTCTCTATTAGATCTGGAATGTAGGAAAGGTTTCGTAAAATTTATTCGTGCAATTCTGATTACGTTTGTCGTCGTAAGGGTGATTTATAATGTTTGTTATCAACGTTGGCTAATTCAAAACAGTGAAAAACTTCTTAGAAACGGTAGATTACACATCCAACAATTAATGTAAGCCATTGGTCATTTAACTTCAAGTTTTAATTTTATTTGTTGGGTGTCATAGGCTGAGTTTAACGATTAGCTAAGAAAATATTGAGAAAACTACATAAATCATCCAAACAAAAGAAACAGAAGCTGGTCAAATTAATTGCATAAACCTTCATTTTCATGAACTTGCTATATTTATGGTAACATCCAAACATATAAAGTGTATCCCAAATTCGCTGTCCCCTAAGTGAATTTTTGCACCCATTGGAAATATAAAATTTATATTAGAAACTTATTTATATATTGAAATATTTTATGGGGGGTCATTGCATTTTTGTGAAAGTTTTTGAGGGTTTTCCCACCTAGTTCCTGAAACAATTAGAATTTTTTTCAAATAATAGGAAAAGGGCCACTCCGTAAAACTTATGGGCTACTTTTGCAGACAAATTTTGAAAGGAGTTTTCAGGTTTTTAATATATATGTGAAAGTTTGTAAGTAAAATGTTATTTTGACTGATTTTAATGCATTTTCAGCGAACTGTTTCGCATCTCGATAACCACTTATGCTATTTTCAAGATGAGAATTGTCTTTGAAGACTAAAATTCGAACAAATTAATTAAGACAAAGTCGGGAACAAAGTTGAGAGCAATATTGATTCATTCAGGATATTTTTTCCGCAAATTAATAAAGTACTGGGCTACCTTTTCAATTTTTTTTTGGCTTTTCACCTAATTCAACGTTTCGTGAAGTCGTCATACGAGACATCTTAGAAATAAATTGTGCTGTTTAAATAAAATAATTGGAAATTTCAATATTCGTTTGTTATTGATAAAAATTTGTCACAATCTATACAGGGTGTATCTGAATAACACTGAAAAATGTAAGGAATGATTCTTTGATAGAAATCAACGTGGGTACTCGTAATGAAATTTTTTCAAAAACTTCCCTTCCCTCTCGGTTAAGTTACACCCCTCCGAAGATTCACAAAAAAATTGTTTCTGTTTTTTTTTTTCTTGTACATTGAGCGAAAGATACACGAAACGTAAATATTGTTGATCAATGAAACTACACATTTAGGAATTTGTTCACCCCTGAAGTATGCTTGGAAGGGTTTGAAATACTCAACCCCTGAGATGGTTTTCCTCCAACTTTTTTTCAATGAAAACTTTCCTTTTTAAAAACATGAATGGAAAGCCGAATTCAAGTACTGAATTTTATATTTATATAATTTTTTTCAATCCAAAAAAAACCAAAGAAAAAATATCTCAGGAATAAACTATTTCAGCCCCTACTGAGCATACTTCAGGTTAGAAAAAACTCCAAATTGTGTATTTTGTTGACAAATATTATTCACCAATATTCTAAACCTTAGCTTAATATACACCAAAAATCAAAAAGGAAAACACTTCCCTTACACCTCTCATCGGAGGGGTGTAACTTTTCCGGGGCGAGGTTATTCAAACAATTTTATACCCTTAATTTTGATCACAGAATCACCCCTTACATGTTTTCGTTGTTATTTAGATACACCCTGTATAACCTATGTGTTTTGGAATATATTATATTCTTGCAAATTATATCATTTAATCCACCAACAGTTAATGGCCTATCACTCATATAGAATGAATTGTCAATACTGAAGACGAAGAGAATTCGATAACTCCAAGCACGAAATAAAATAATGAAAATCGACAAAATACTATTACTATTCATGACCATTAACGTATATTTAATCTCGGATCTAGACAGAGATGACACAATCGAAACCAGTAAATAATTTCATATCAGACTTTAGTCGACAAAGAAATTAATAGGTACACTTATCATTCTATTTGTTTGGGGGTTTGTATCTAGAACAAACTGAGTTAAAATGGAGGATCTAATAATTATAAGTCTTTTAGAGGCAAGATTAGGAATGCTCAAATCATAGAAATTTCGAGAGGATTGAAATTATATTTCCTCCAACGATTTCACATGTTTATTATTGAAGATGATAATTTTTTTTTGGCTGAAAAGGACAAAGTAAAATGAGACATACTTGCGATTTTACTATTGAAACCCACCCGTACAATTCATCGGAAGTCCACCTTCACGATTCTCATTCTCGATTGCATTATTCCCGGAAATGCTATTCAGAAACTCGCAGCGGCTCCTACAGAAAACAGACACGTATTGCATAATTTACAACTGGCAAGGCGGACCACTCGGACAGCGATCTCGAAAAAATAAGCATCATCCTCATTCTAGCGGAAGGGATCCGGATGCTGAAGAGTTGAAGAGTTCCTAGAGCTCGTTACTCCGATTTTTCTGAGCATGAAAATCGGGAACTTATGATAAAATCGGCATTATTCGAGACAACAAGACGGTGAAATCGAAAGCCGAAAGATACGTAGGGCAAATTGAATCCCATCTAGATCTCTTCGATAGTGCCATAAACGGGAGGACCAGATTACTCGTCGAAAGAACATCTGGATTTGATGCAACTTGACGAAACGGTTGAAATCGGTGTGGAAGAGTCGAGTGGGGTGACGCTGCAAAAAATTCCCGCAAGGAGTGGATAGGTTTGGGGGAGATTTGGAGTATGGACGTGAGGTTTTTTTTGCATAACAAGTTTTCGATGATCAATCATTCAACCAATGCGATACAGTTTCGCACCATTATTCATATTATCATTGAGTATAAATATATTAATACTCAATGATATTATCGAAAATAATTTTTATAAAATTCGGAATTGCATATGCTTCTTGATAAATTATCGATGTTAGAGAAAATGTAGGAAAGAATATTTTAAATGTCTGGCAGAAAAGTCTTTCATGGATCAGATATGAAAAATATTTTATTTGAATACGGATACATTTCTTGAGTATAAACCAATTTCTGTGGGTTCAAGGGTCCTTACGATAAGCTATATTAACCAGGGCTCATTCGGTTTCACAAAGAAGTTCATCATATCGACAAAATTCCTGGCATTCCTTCAACGCAATATGCAATATGATTCCAAAATATGAGACAGATTTCTCGAGTTGAGAGCAACAGGGATATGTATATGAAATATGATTTAGCCTAGTTCGGGCATAAATTGAATATTCAATGGAATTCTCATAGAAATCATACAATTACACGAATGGCATCTCGATCGCTAGGAATCTATTCAACTTGATAATGAAGTCTAAAAATCTCAAACAGGTACTTACGAGCATGAGAAGTAGTTTAATTTTACATATACAGGGTGTTTGTTCTCAGACGGGCCACCCCGTATATTTCTTATCCCATAGTGATTGTAAAAATGTCCCGAAACAATGATTTTGTTCGGGTCACATCTTTTGACGTATATTGGAGACTTGAACGAGTAACCCCCTAAGAGGGGGCGCTTCAACCCCTCAATATAGAATAGGGGAGAGGTTTTAAGTGATACTTCATTTGAAAGGTCTTCGAAGGCTCCTTGCAATATATGAAAAACATAATTTTCGCCAAAAATCAATTTATTAACTCAAATTTTTGTGACGAACTGCGACAACGAATTGTAAATGAGTATCGTCAGACAACTCCAATTATGCTGAACCATATTAGAGAAGGTTTTCAGTCGAGATTATTTTATGGACGTCAATGGAGGAAAATTTGAATATTTGATTTAGAAACACAGATCTATTTTTTCCAATGTAAGCATGATGAAACAATTGAATTTTTTTCAAAAATGTTGTTTTTAGACTTTTCAAGTTTATATAAGTGTTTAGTAAAAATGGGCTTATGCATTGTAAAAGTAACTCTATTAGATAAGAAATAGGCTCAGGACAAACACCCTGTATATATAGATCAACATTGAGTCATCCATGAATAGAACAATAAACGACTTCGCACTAATTTAAAAGATATCGACATATGGCTACATAAAACTTGATATGCATTATGGGAAAGGCATGTTAAAACATTGTGAAAATGAGAAAATAATAACTTTCCCATAAACCTTGCTCCAATAAACAAGTTTAATCGCACCATGTATTAGATTTTGTGTCGGAAGCCATTTATGTATTTATTTCATTCATGAGCTCTTGTCGCAATAGTTTCATACTCAACAGCAATTAACTAGTTGAGACCGAGATCGCATATTCAACCAGAAAGGAGAATATCGCTTCTTTTGAGTTCAACAGTATTGCACGACTATTTTGAGAAGTTTGCGAATTAAATCGACTTTTCATAGTGTGGTCATCTCAATGGTCGTAGATGTTGAGTTGTGCGATACTGATGAGCTCTAATGAGCAAACCCGTTCTGTCGCTTCTCTCCTCAATGGCAACATATTATTTCTCTGGTTAAATCTGAAAACTTAGTCTCTACTAGTACACATCCTATTCTTTTTATACCACGATCCTGGTATTACTTCTAATTCCTGCTAGTTGCTCCTTCTAGTTGACGATTAGATAATTGCTAATTACAAATTGGTCCTTTTGTTTTGAGTACATTATATGTACATAAATATTCTTTCCAAAAATATTGTCTGCGCTTCATTGGAATTCATTCTATGAATAATTCGAAACATTATTTCTTGTAACTTTGATATTTATATTTTTTTTCATTTAATTCTTTTATTTGAAAGTTTTCTTTGTAGACCCAGCAAAATAATATTTCGATTCGTGCGCCTATATCAGAAAAACGATAGATCACTAATTGTTTCGATGAACACACCGAGCGATGTTTCTTTCACTAAAATTTCAAACATTCGTGTATTTTTCAATTCAATTTTGGACGGGGAATAGAACTTTCACAAGAAATAAATGAGACCAAGAAATTCTGCCTGGAATGTATTTTCAAATTTTGGACGACAATGAACAAAGAATTTCGGGTTATCTTGAAAGCAACAGAAAGAACACTTCTGAGTTCTGAAAAATTCTGATTGATGGTGTGTATACAATACAGCAAAAAAATTACATGAAAAATCTGCTAGACGCATTATCCAATTTTATTTTACCTGCAACACATTACAGAAATATGTTGCCGTGATTGGTTCGGAGATCAATAAGCGGAAGTGATAAGCTATCATATAAAATTCATTTTCTCCACCAATAATCAGGGCGGATTGATATTTCCCCCTCGATTTCCGTTCTCTGAAAAAATGTTCCCTCAACGAAACTCCCTCACCTCTAAATTATAACTTAAATTGGAAATTGCCATTTCTATAAAAATCAGAATAATTTATCTGGAATAAATATTCCAATCATTCTAATCGCGCGCTTTGTCTCTTCCAAGTATGTAATTTCTCTTCTGTCAGTTGCCACATCTTCTTCACTGCCTGGTCGAAATTTAGATACTCCTTCCACATTGACGAATTTTTATATTATGCAATTTAAATTGAAGTTTTTAGATCGAAATTCCCTAAAAAAAATTGGAATTTTTGCAAATGTAGATATATTCAGAAGAGAGGACCTTGTTGTGAACGTTCTCGGCGAAACTCATAAATTTTTGCGACTGAATACCCACTGCATGCACAATATTTGCTACTTCAATCCTAAAATTAAAACATCAAAAAAGGTGTTATAAATTGACTGCGGCTTATGTTTACAATAAAAAATCCGAAATTGCATTGAATTCAAACATCTTCGTTGCTTTTGCAGTAGAAAAACTCAGCTGGGTATATTCATAACATGTTTTTCTTAATGTGTTTCATCTCCTTCAAAATAAAATCCATCTGAAAAGACAAATTTGTGCGAACGCCTGATCTAATCATCCGTGCCCTTCTGATAGACCTCCGAAGGAATGGATTCTAATTCCTTCGTCGCATTTTGTTTGATGGCTCAAATTTCCATGGAGGGGAATGTTCGAGGATGTGGAAGCGCGTTTGAAATAATCCAGCACCATTTGCACTTGGTGTAATATGTTAAGGTCGATTCACACCTCGCAGTGACGAGGACTAACGACGACTGCAGTCCCGGACAGTGCAGTACGGAATAAGTTCTTATTGATATCATTCTCCATGTGAAAAAATAGGCGAAGAGGAATATTAATTCGCACTAGGCTGTGACGGCAATTTCGGTGCTGTGCTGTACTAGGAGGAGATGAATATATAATATTGTTTCTTTTCTCTTATTCCGAAATAGAAAAGGCAACCCACGTAGGCATGTAATTATACCGGTCGAAACAAGCCTCCCGCTTTGTTATCAAAGATATAATACTCACATTATCGATCAATTAAATTAATGCGTCACCAATTAATAATATAAATCTAATTACCATGAAACTTCAATGGGGTTGAAATATCTATCTTATTCGATTGTTTTGATCATGAGTTTGAATAAGAGAGAAATTGATTCAAAATCTGACTTCACCAAAAGTAGTAGAATGCAACTTCAATCAGAAACAATACGAAAGAAAACCTACAGCGAATCAAAAAACTTCAAATGGTGAAAAGGAAAGTATCTTCATTCTGCTAAAACCATTTCTGCTTGTCAGTAACTTCCGAATTCATGAAGCAAAGCTGTTTCATTTTGCAAGGCACCTCCTTCAGGTTTTATCCAAAAAAATTACACTGTAGCTTATAAGTTGAAACATTTCACTTCTTTTCCCAAAGTGGGTGCTTACCCTTAATCCCACACAATATTGCGCTGTGACAACCTTAATTAAGGCATTCTTTCAATCCCGCGAAAAAGCAATTTCGGTGTTTGCGATCCGGTAGAAGTGTCGGAGATGACGAGTGTATAAAAGTACAAATACATCTTCTGTTCGGTATCCCTTTCGTTTCTCCTAATGAGCTCCCTACGAGGGCTCACGTTCGGTCCTTCATAAAAGAGTATTTCCTTTGTTTATGCGCGATTGTTTCGCACTTGACCTGGATTGCTATTCTCAGCCCACATTCGGGCGTTTTGGAACCAGTTCTTTGCCAGGTTCATTACGACGATCATCCTCATTAACTACTTCCGCATTCGAGACCGATTAAGCTTCTGTGATCGAGCAACGGGATTCGATGGCATCAGCAACAAACTCATTTCAGGAGATTGATAGTGACGATTCAAATCGAAAGAAAAGATCTGATGAATCCTTGCGGGGCTATCGATTTTTTTCTTTATGTTATCCACAATAATCTTTGTTATACAGAACAGATTTCGAAGATTTAGTACTACATTTTCTAAATAAAAAGAGTAGAAAAAAAGTAATATACATGTCATGTTCTCTTTTTTCGAGAAACATAAATTGCTGAATACCGCAAGTCACTACGGTGTCTAGTTTCCGTGCTACAGGGTGATTTTGGAATTTGGCCCATTATTATAATTCGCTATAATTTCCGCAGTATTGTGACTACGCTCGAAATCAAAACAACTCCTGGAGTCTGTATAATGGTAGTCAACACATTTTAACTCACGGCGAGACCGTTTTTTTTTCTGCTGAATCTATTGCCTGATCATTGAATACATACCTCGCTGTTGCACTGCCCTAGCCAAGGATATGAAGTTTGACGTTTTATCGCCAAAAATAGGTTAAATTAAAAATCAGTAATTGCTTGAAAAAGAAAGAAAGATGTTGAATTTTTTGAGTTCAGAGAATAATTTTTGAATGTTAGTGGCAATAAAAAAATGCATATAAAATTATTGTAGTGAATCGGTCTTTTACGGAAATAGTGTAGGGTACTAAGAATGGAGAAAGAAAGACATCATCTGTAATCGTAGATGTTGATTTGACTTTCCTAAAACAAATGTGGTGATTTTTATTGAAATATATAAGGGAAAAGGATTTGTTACATAGAATCAGCTTCAAAACAAGAAACCCTGATTTTAAACCCATCATCAAATTCAAACGGCCGGCGGTCTAAGATATCCTGTTACTGAAAGCATCAAATAGAGTGAAATGACACAGAAATACCCCAGTCGCTCTGATAGCTGTGTTGACATATTAATGTACATTATTCTGGAATTTATAACAATAGACATGGAGAGTGGATTGCGAGTTTATTTATTATTTGTACATTATTTTGACAGCGGGTAATAAAAAGATATCGATCATAAGTTAAATCTTTCCCGAATTAAATTATCTACATCACAAAACTTTCAAACCTCTTTTATGTACCTCATGAATTATGCACACCGTATATAAGTTCACATGGAAATAGTGGTAAGGAATACTCTTTATCTGTTTCTGGAGGATGTTTGACTTCTTGAGGGTGCAAAGCACACAAATAAATCCTTCACTTTCATATACATTTATCAATCTCTTTCTTCTTTCTTATCATCTACTTTCGAGTTAGCTTGTAGAGTCAAATTAATTTAAGCCTATGCGATCAGTACTTACTTGAACGGAGCAAATTACCATAATGATGACGTGAAAAGTTGGTTCTATCGATAACAATTTTTATAGAAATACAAACTGTAAGAATCGAGATCACTTTCTTTTGAATAAAAAATATTGAGTCGAAGTTTGAGGCATTTTTTACTCCTAGAACTTGCAGTGATAAGTCTGCTGATGATGTAGCTTTAAATAATTCAGCTTTATGGCTCTATTTATTGATGTTTCGAGTTGCTATATTCTGAGATTCAGTTCTTTGAATAAAACATTGTGAGGCTATATTCAGATTTATCCTCGGATTTATCCGTCGGGTTCAGATTGATCGTGCTTGTGGGGCGAGATTGATCAATAGATTTTCTGATCATTCTCGCCACCCAACGAATGAACCAGCTTCTAGCACGGATTTCACGGCCTTACTGAGCATCATCTTATTATATTTTATAGCAAATAAATCATGTCAAGGCATTACCAGAATAAATTGGGTGGACAAAAGATATGCAGACTCTGATCCGGCGACATTAAGGGCAGATCTACTCAAAAGAACTAACCATTGATGGTCACACTGAATTGGCACACTGAAAAAAAAATTGTGTTCCTTTTTTTTCGGGCCGACGTCGCAGATTCCTTCAGTTGACCCAGCAGCTCAATTCAGATAGAACATCTCCTGAAAGAATGAATCATGAAGGTGGTAGACATGAAGGCGAATGAATCTACGACAACGGCCCAAATGCTTGAAAAAACAAGTGACATTGAACGATGGCCGCGAAAGCCTTAACCAATTGACAAATTAGATTGAAACTTGTATTACTTCTGAGTCGTGTGTCCGAAACAAAGCGGGATCAGATTGATTTTTTTGTATGTTATTCCTTGCTTATACTATGCATTAAATTTTGTGTGATCAAACACGCCCCACTCGGAGTATGAGATTGTTCACCATCTTTTTACTTGTTGTAAGTGTCAGTCATTTTTTTGTGTAATTTCTGATGATCGCACATTGTTCTTGATAATGATATCTATCATTTTGTCAAGAAATATTTATCTTGCGGTGCCAAAAGTAACGCGAAAAACTCTTTTTCATGATAAATCTCACCCCAAACGACGGTACCTATTTTTTACACAATCATTTAGGTGAGTCTAATGAAGCAGCGAAAAAATTATGACCCACTCTGAATAAATGAATTAGGTCATAAGTAACATTTTGATTAACACTATGTACATTTAATTTTTGATCAAAAATTGAAATTAACCTGTCTGTTTTCTTGCAAGAAAACGTTCAATACCGCAGTTATTATTTCTGTTCCTTACTTTATTCATACACCGCACATTATTTTCCATGGTGTATGTGTATGTTTAAAGAAACATTCTTTTTTGACGTATCGCTACCACCTGATAATATTTTTCAATTATCTCATCTTAATTGTCTGGAATTCCTCTAAAACTTCATTTAATTTATTCCTGATTACGAAGCCTCCTTGAGGGCAAAGATTCTAGTGAACAATCAGACAATGCCATACATCTTTATCTATGGACGGAGAAACTCAATCATCTATGTATATTCATGCTGAGTCTCACGATCTCAATTCGGTGCATTATATACTATTTCCATCGAATTCCTTTCCTGTTATCCCGCCTATTTCGTCATAAATCCCGGTAAATCATTCTGCAGTCCGCAGCCTCCTCCTGTACCAGGAAATTCACAACAGGTTCGCATCGGGCTCGTTCCTATTCATAAATCGCCTACTTTTCTATCGGCGCGCTCTAGCATGACCGGAATAATCAAGTTCAAAACCCGGGTTTCAACCGTGCCCCACAGCGCCACTAAACACGATTTAATGGTTCAAAGGAGTCCATAATGCAAGGTTTAATCGCCTCGCTGGGTCGCATTGCCCGATATGAGTAGGTACGTCGCGCTTGATCTTGCCGTCGTCGGTATTTTGCATAACAGGACTAGCGCAGGTGAGCTTGTGGAGGTATCAGTGTTGCAATTTTTGCAGTATCAAGAAGTAACAGGTTAGCCAGTAATTGATTATGATATGGATTCGTGCCAAATACTTATTTTTTTATTTTATTTTATTTCACTTCCACACCAACACACTACCTTAAAAAAGTAAATACCTCGATATATCTACATCATTCTTCATTAGAGAAGACCTCGTTTAACAATTCGTTACCTCAAATTCAATTTGGGAACTTTGAAACTAATGAAATCAATGAAATAACTATTTTGATTATGAATTAATGTGAAAATGAATACCACAGCACCATATTTTCTCCTCTATTTAATCTACACATGATGTCATTGATCATTGAATTTGTTATGAAAATAATATTAATTTAGGGTGGGTCGTATAATTTTGTTTCTTTTGTGCAACCATAGGTCTGAACGACCTATGGGATAAAGTAAAGAAAAAAGCATTTACAATCATGACTTTTTCATTAACATCATTATCACAGTTGGGTATGCATTCATTGGAAAGATAAACCAGAATTATAAAATAAAAGAATCATAAATCAAACTAACTGTAGATTAGGGCCACTTGCCACTACACTAAATTTTTAACTACATTGACTAGGTACTGAGTGGCAAATCAGATGTGTGCGCATAATAATATGCCGCATTTATTATGCGTGCGCATCTGATTTGGGATTCAGAGCTTGAATTAGTTCCGAATTTAGCGTAATGGCAAGCGACGCTTACAAACAAATTTAAAAACAAAAAACTTTATTAAGTGCCTCTAATCAACAATATGTACCTTGTAAAAAAACAAAAGTAAAATAAGGAAAAAAGTTGGCTTTATAACATCAAATAGTTGACGCCTGAGCCTTGGTTGAAACAATTGCGGTCTGTATGCTAGCGGGAGTGGGAGGGTGAGGGTGAAGTATACAATGCAAATGCAAAAAATATGTGTAAAAGGAGCTCGATTCGAAGCCTCAAGACCTCTTGAAGATTACCCAGAAAAGGAGCAGAAATCCCAATTTTCAAAACCAAAATGACTGAGGAGACATTTGAACCAGTTCTCAATGAAAATGTTAGCCTGACTTCCGTTGGATTTATAGGTTCGGAAATAACTCCAGCTTTATTCAACAATGCTTCGCGCTTGTTGATGATTTTTTTTTCGTTTTTAGTTTTTGAGAAAGAATTGAGAAGTTATCGACCCTATTTCGCAGCACGGATCAACAACACAACTACAACTTCATGGACCATAGTACATACAGTCAGATGAGAAAAAACTAATGATATGAAAAACATTTCAGTAGACGAGTCTATAATCTGTAACTTCATGTTTCATCACTATGAGAACGTTTAATGAATTTATTCATAGTGATCAATTGAAATTATAACGGAAAATTAAATGCAAGCAGACAAACGATGGTAACAATTATATTTCTTAAATTATCTTTTCTAAATTGTATTATTTACAATACTGAAATATTTATTCCAACGTAATTGTATTTAAATATATTCAATTATGATTAATTGTGGAGAGGAATCCTCACTGATTGTCCATAAATTTAGCATAACCTCAATAACATCAGGGATGTGGTTACTCCAGTTTCTTTCTCAAAGCCAGATTTGTACTATTAGAAAAACATTTTCATGTAAAATGTTGCCAAGATGAACCCATATAGCTTCTATTATCAAACAATCATTAGATCTCATGTGGAGCCAAGCTGGTAACAACACACTCTAACTCTACCCCTTCATGAACTCTACACCCCTGTCAAAATCAGTGATTTCGCTACCATCACGTAGGCGTAAGGTATACATAATATATTATGTATTTCCATATATGTATGAAATGAGATCGAGATTTCTTGGACTACAGTGGCCCTAGATTTGCTCTATTCGATGCGGGGGGAAAATCTCCTATAAAAATGATTGACATGGTCGTCAACATAACTTATAAGTTTTTGAATCAATTTTTTCGTGTTTTATATTTTCACTACATTCTGAATATAGTTTTTATCAGGGTATTTTCATCTGGGTATTTATTGCTAGACACGCCTATGACACATGGAAAATCAACGAAAGGTTGTTATGATCTGCATTCAACATTGAAATTGTGAAATTGGTGATTTATCGATCACCTTGATACGAAAATTGAGGGCGAACGAATATTTATTGATGTATTACACATCATCTAATCTAAAAATATCATAACCCTTCAGAACATTCATTCTTGTGCCTGATTTGACCTTTAACATCTCTGAAATTGTAGTGGAAAGCAAAGTTCTGTTCTTGAAGGTTCACGAGTTCCCCATACAAAACTTTCCGAAGAAGCCTTTCAATTATTAATTCAATTGAGAGCGGACCAACAGATGACTACAAACAGTCTAAACAATTCCCCTTCAACTGTTATAGTCGGAAATTTAATTCTATTAGTTAAATTGATTTTTTCAAAGGGAGTCCGCTTTCCCAGAGGAGACGAATTAGTTTAAAGAAGGAGAAGAAAATTTCGTTTGACCTTTCACTCATTCGAATAAATCGACTCCTCTTCAATGAAAGTAAAAAAAAAAATGACAGACACCAATCGATTTTTAAATTTTTATTCTAATCATCAAATGAGTGTTAAAACAGATATAAGAACACTTCACGACGGGGCTATTTTGATTTCATCTACAACTGAAATAAGAAATAATTAAATTATTTTTATTAAAAATATTTCTGAGGATAATCAATATCTAGAGAAATTCATTAAAAAAATCATTTCAAATTCCGAGAGGAAAATTTTGTGACACAATTATAACGATTATCAGGGACCAACAAGAAAGCGTCAAAAATAACCTATTTTATTAAATTTAATTCTTTATATTGAATTGATTCTAAAGTCAACATGAGAACTGTACTTACAAAAACCAAACCTTTGAATGAGAAACAAAGGTAAAAAAAAAACGTTTTCTGTATTCGTGGAAAAACCTATACAGGAATAACATCAAGACCCTTGGAAATAGAAAAGCTGAGCAAAATAATAAATGAATATAGAGATATTGTAGATCGCAGATTGCAGATCATGCGTGTTCCAATACCGTCGATCACATGGTGAATTGCAATAACATGAACATTCAAATGACGGAACCTGATAGTTATGAAAGAAAAATTAAGGGAAATTAAGGTGTTGGCTTGTATTTTGTTGGATGAAACTAGTAATCTGTCCAATTTTTCGATGGGTGTGGCCGTTGTGGATCGTATTCGGATTGATTTGTCGAGAAAAGAACTCATTTCGGGAAATTTTGAGATGAAGTAGCAATGTCACCATCATAGGAATTAATACTAATTGGTCATCATGCGTATGGACAAATGTCAATTGAGAAATCAAAAATTCTTGCGATTCCGAAATGTTTCATAAAGTTGAGGATTTGCCTTACGAAATGGTCTGATATAGATTCTGAAACGTTACGATGCTTAGAAGTTCGGAGTGTTGTTTCTGTTTTCATTTTTAGGCAACAACTTTTTGGAAGCATTTGACCGCTGACAAATTAGTGCGAAAGTTTTGAGCCGGAGCCTTTCTTCTATTATTTAAAAATGTTTTTTCTGATTGGTTTTTGTTTCAGAGACTGGGAGGGAAAACCCAAAAAAAAATCTGAAATATGCTCGGAAATGTACCGAGACCTCCCATAATAAATGGTTACTTGTAATTTTCTGAAAGTAATTCCGATAATGAAAAATGAAAAATTTAAAAATAAATTAAAAAGAGTGTAGATTTTTGCGAATAATACCTGAAAGTGAAAACCAATGGTAATTCTTGGATAAATATATTCTGGGATCTGAATTTTTAACCTTGACCTTCAATCATCAATGTAAAATCGAGCAGTTTAATCGATAATCTGTATAACTCTAGCATTCCCTTGTACTCGATGAAGTAGTTTCCTCCAATTTTCCATCCAGGATTCTTAGCTTACGAGATTATTGTATTGTCTTCCTAATCGATTCAATCTTATCAGTATGAGTTCTGGGTTTCTGTTACATCTGCGCCGCTAACTTATACATACGATTCATACTATACGAACTTATTTTTAGGAGCATCTGGTTCTGACGCCGAGTTGGTAACAATGAGAGACCGGAAGCGCAGCCTCCTAGGGGAAGAATTAGAGAACATCCGGTTGGTATGCTTGATCACACGCGTTCACCACGGCTTCAATTTGTCATTTAACGACTGGTAGGCGAGAGTGAACGTTTTATCGATGGACCATGATTTATAGAGTTGTGGGAGTAGAATGGTGTGGATGTTATTAATTCCTGCCTTTATCTGGGAACTTTTTATTACGTGCAGTTGCAAAGGGCAACACAATGGACATCAATTTTACGGCCCGTATGAAAGGTTTGGTGTAGCTTACGGTATCGACCGTTTCATCTAACAACTTCGCTTTTATGAACAAATGCACGTCGGTTTAGTTTCACAAATTGCCTGGCAACTTGCAACGCGGAGTTCTAAACAGTAGTTTTACTTTATGCATGTTAATCTATGGAGATTAACTTGGCGCCGAAGAAGTTCGACTAATTCCATTTGCATTTTTAATAAGATGTTGATTAGTTGTATTTCATTCGACAGAGGGAATGCCAAGTGTTTTTAATAGCATTCTTATGAAGAACCTCATTTACTTTTTATGAAGTCATAGTTTTATTCATTTTACTTCCTCCATGTGAATCATTAATTTTGCCTCATACTGAAATGTTATTCAAGAGTACCATAAAATGGGGTGAAGTCAAACGATTTTCAAATATTTTTGTGAACAACTTTCATAAGTTAAGCAGAAAAATTCTGAAAAAAAATATAAGACTACATGATGCTTCCAAAATATTATTTGATTATTTTTCACAACCTGCATTGAAAAATTATGAATCTGCAGAAGAATATCAAATTTTTCCAAGCCTACAAAAATTGAGTACATATTCTTTTTGGACACGCCCCGTATGTTATCTCGCGGTGAAGAATCGATATGAATGTTTCCTCTAATTTGGAACTTCATGTTCCTTTCAATCGTTTTTTTTTTCCTGTTTCAAGATTTTCTTCATTCGCCGCATAGAAAAGTTTTCTGTAATACACCCAATGGAAAACTCCCACATACTGATCTGAAATTCTCGAATGAAACTTTCTTCCTTAGGTTTAACTAATTGAAGAACCGATATATAACTGCATATTTCCTCCTACCTTTTAGTTCCGCACGAGTGAAAACTTCATGAATTACATTTCCAACGAGAAGGAACAGTTTCAGAATACGAGTTTTCACCTCCTCTCCTTCGCTATATTCGTTCGCAAAGGTTTGAAGTTTCCCATAGGGATTTCCCACCTTATTATATTTCCTTTTTTTATTTCCTTTCAGGCAATTACTGGAAATGGGGCATAGTTTTTCAACGGTATTATGTATTAATTTAACCGGCATTTCTTGAAATGAGATTGTACAATCCGAATGGAAAACTGGGGGAGGGGGAAATTAGATGAAAAATGGAGAACTTCTCAACGTTGTGACCGAATTTACAATGAAATGCATTAAGTATAGGAAAAAAACCTTTTCATCCCAGTTTGAACGAGAAATATCAGTGTCAATTTCTTGACACCATAACATTGTGGGGTTTGTTTTTTTTTTATTTAATGATATATATGTGAAGTTTCTGGGTCTTCACCTAGACAACAGATTATGTTGGGATCAACGTATAAGTCATATACTCAGTAAACTCAACCAAGCATGCTACTGCTTTAGAATCCTTTTAAGTCTCACGTTACCTGAATTTCAAAGCTCTGAAGGCAGTCTTCAATTGAATCTGTGATGCGATATGGCAGTGTTTTTCAACCTGTGGGTCGCGACCCCCAGGGGTCGCGAAGCCTTTGTTGGGGGGTCGCGAGTGGTCGAGACGACTAAGTAAAAAACATCAAAAATTCTTAAAGGATAGATATATCAAGAAATGGTTATGAAAGAAAAGAAATACTAATTCAAATAAATTAATAAAAAAAAAACTAGACCACCAGTTTATTTTAATGTACTTTAATGCTTGTTTTTGTTCACTGAAAAGAAATGGGACAATTTATTCCTTATTCACATTATATGATAACATTATCATTTCAGATATACCTGGTGGTTCAAAAGTCTGGAAACGGTGATTTTATTCAGCAACATGTGGAAAATCGGAATTCTGAAACTGGGGTCTTCGGTAGGTACCTTATTTCGTCCGAAAACGCCTTATACGAGATATGAGGCCCAACTTTGAAATTTCAAATGGAAACCTTTTTTTCAAAAATCAAAGTTTCGCATAAGGCCCCATCAGGCTCAAAATTTGATGGGACCAATCGATTCTCCGCGTAAAATTACTTAGTATTAGATTATGAATTTTAGCATCCTGGTAGAATGAACGCCGCAGATTTTTAAACAAAAAACGCTGCATAGGTTCCAAATAAGGATGAAAAAATTTTTGGTTTTAACTAACCAATTCGGATTAAAATCTTTCCGCTAAATCCGAATCTTCAATAAAAAAGATGGGTTTGCGTTTGAAATTTCAAAGTTGGGCCTCATATCTCGATAAGGCCCTTTGTGGGCCCAAAATCCGATGGGTCCATTCGATTCCACGGACGAAATTACTAAAGACCCCAGTATCAGAATTTCGATCTTTCAGCTATGCCCGAAATGAATTAACCTTTTCCAGATTTTTGAAACACCTGGTATGTCAATTTATATAATCCCACTTCTCATTACTTCAATGAAAGACGAGGACCACAATTCAATTTTTCTTGTAAAGTCTTGAAGTTTTTCTTTTGCATCCTGCCTTTGAAGACGTTTGGGTCAGAAAGAAAGAGCTATTTTCAAAAGGAAAATTTCAAAAATGAAATGGCTTGTTTTGGAAAAAAAGTATTTTGTTTGTTTTTGTGTTTATGCTAACAGTTCGGCGCGAAGTTCCATAAGTCTGATCAGCCTATTGAAATCCACTTTACCCCTGTATGATGAACCAAATTTCGATTGAGTAAACCATACTCGTATCTTCACAAATGGAAATGATTTGAAAGAGTCGAGTCTCAAACGATTTTTCTCGAATTTACAATATATACATTTCAATATTTTCAACATATATGGAAAAAACCAGGATTGGGCATAGTATTTCATAGAAGAGGAAGAAATTCCAATGCAGTGTTCAGGGTACAAAAACGGGCTTTGATAATTTTACTAAGATTGGGTAGGTACACACGAGTGCTGTAGAGGAAAATTTAGTGTAAACAAAATACTCACTTCCATGCAATAATTAACACATCATTGTAATGAATATAAAAGTAATCAATTTTTTTCCACTTAATTTGAAAAAGTGGTGCTTAATCTCCTCTTGAAAATTGAACCATACTCATTTGATGAGCTCCTTGCGTAGGGTTCTCTGTTGTGCTTTTGTTGACTATTATTTCAGTTGATGTTACTTATGTGATTTCACATTGTTTTCGTGATATTCCTCAAAATACAATTTGTTTATTATTATTATATTGATGGAATACTTCCAGGAAAGTTATCAGTAATTGGATATGATGAATAAAGTTTTCTATATAACTTTAGGAAAAAGAGCGGATGCACTCGATCATTCTTCAATACTCTCGTAATTACGAATGAAAATTTGTCCTAACATTGATTCAAATAGCAATTTCTATTTTCGTTTCCTTCTCCCGATCCTTCTCCTTTCTCTGCCACGATTTTTCATTAAATTAACTCCTTTCTCACTTTGCCCAAACTCTAGTTGTCATTACCTTTGAATTAATATGCCAGCACTTCCCTAATTAATCCACTCCTAATTATGCAGATGACAAGAAACGATAATGAGACTTTTTAATTTGAAATGCTCTAGTGTCGTCTGCATTATTTACCACACGAAAATACAGGTGATCTAAAAATATCTTCAGATGCAACTGATTGATTTTCAACTCTCACAAAATGGAACAATTGACGAAAATGAAATACCGGCAATATGATGAAGAAGCCACGAATAAATTGACCAAATACGTGAAAGAAAAGAATTTTTTATTTTAATTTCTATATTCTGAAAAACTCGGACTCTAATTATTGAAATTAATCCAGTGTCACTTCATAAACTAGTTAGTCATGTGCTCGAAGACCAGGAGTTACCACTAATGACATTAATGGGTAGAAGTGGCTCCGATGGTTTCATTATGGAATTAATAATACTACCCGCATTATTTTATAAGTGGCAGCACTACAGCGCTGAGTGTTCTATGTTCTTATGTATGTATAATTACGAGAGTAATACAAGGCAACACACATAGTTGCTTGTTGATAAATTATTACATATACATAGTTGCTTTGTGAAATGCGGCTTTCGGAATTGCAATAAACAAACCAATTTAATTCAAAGAATTATTTGAAGAAAAAAACATCAGGGTATTAATAAATTTCAGTCGAGAAATATTCTGTTGATTGAGATTTATGTTGAGATTATAATGGAGTGCACTGAATGTTATTTATATTGTGCGTCAAGTAGTGTTTTACTCTCGGTTTTACTTCAATTCAGAAATAATACTAGAAGAAATAATGATTATTTTCACCTCCCAATAATCAGGTTTTTCCGAAGGATTTTCTAATGAAAATCGAGTAAAGAAGTCTTGCTTTGTTTTCTTAGGACTCAATTATTCAAATCATTCCATGATTCACCTCAAAAGCATTTCACTAGGCAAAAAAGGAAGAATTAGGTTTTTATATTCGAAGGAGAATTTCATTCCTAGACAATCCACTTCAGTCTAATCTAAAGGTATTCTCGGCCAATTTGCCAGGTAATTGCTAGTATGGGACGAGAATATCAAGATGAGGATAGGAAATATTAGCATACGAAGCAGCTCCACCGAAATTATCGACTATGTTTTAGATATTCAAGTTGTGTGAGCCCATATCCTCTTCCGGTTTCCTACTTGCACGTATTGAAACATTCGAAGAGTTTTCGGTGGAAACTTTGAGGGGCGCCAGGTCACCTGATTGATGGATTCAAGAAAGTTATAGGGAAAGATCACAATTAAGGCAGATTTCACTGTTTTCGTACCCTATCTGAAATAATGCCAACAGATGACAGCATAAAAAATTAGAAACACGAAGAGAAGAAGAAACGTTAATTATGTGAACAGCAATGAATGATTCATGAGAATTCGAGCTCTGTAATGTTATGCATTCGGAGCAATTTCTAAATGATCAAGTGTATCCAATATTTCTATTGAAAAATAATCCTCTGTCAATATGTTGTTCAAACATGTAGATGGCTGAAGGCTGAAGGAACCTACACCTCGGTGTCTAGTATCTGATTGATGACTATAGAATATAAAACAAACATTTTCTAAGTTGGTAACCTACTGACAGTAAACTCATATGGGCAAAATCTTTCCGACAATCGAAACAAAAATCATCTCGAAATGATACTGCTTTTCTTGAACAAACTGTAAAAAAAGTACAAGGGACTCTGAGATCCGAAATGTGTCATCTTTTCGACGGTGTCGCCATTTGAAACCTTTTAAGTCTTGCAATTGTCATGGAAAAATTCGAAAAAAGTGCTATCGAATCGGCATCAAAGAAACCATCCAAATATTCAATTCACTAAGGAAATCGAAAAGGATGGTGCTCTACCAATTTTAGACTTCCTAGTAACTGAAAAGCCTAATGGGAAACTAGGAAACAGAGTTTATAGAAAACCAACTCACACTGACACATATCTACACAAGGAATCCAATCATCAACCAAAACAGAAACACTCGTAGTGAGAGCCCGACGTTTATTCGAACCGGAATTTCTGGGGGATGAACTTGAACATCTTAAGCATGATTTCATCGCCAATAAATATAATGTCAAATAAATTCAGAGAGCAATAAGACCAAAAATTTCCCCACGTCATGAAAACACATCACAAATCACTCCTAATGGAAGAGCTATCTTACAATACATCCCTAAAGTCACAGAAAAAATTTTTAGAATACTGAAGCCGCACAACCGTTCAAAAGCCAACACAAAAACTTCGCCAAATGATAAGAACTACCAAAGACAAAGTCGATCCACTTTCACAAGCCGTTATTTACAGGATACCTTGTGACTGCGGCATAGTCTACATTGGCACAACAAAACGAAGTATCAATACGAGAATTATGGAGCATGAACGATGTTGTGGACTTTATCAGACCAAAAAATCCACACTAGCGGAACTTGCTCTAACAGATGGACACAATATAGTTTTCTCAAAGGCTGAGGTTATTTCGAATATAAAAAGTTACTATCCTAGGCTGAACATTGAGATTGAGACATACAAATAACATAACCAGAAAAGAAGAAACCCCCTTGGTACATAGCTCATGTTGCCGATCTCAGAAAAACCTGAGACCAAGCCGATACGGAGTGGGAGCGACGGACCAATCAACATTGAGCACGTAAACTCACCACCTTTTCCCGCAATTCACCGGGGTGTATATAACAGCACCGAATCAAACACGTCGGTGTCAGAAATTCAGACCAAAATCCTCTTAAAATGCCTACCGCAGATGTAGGCGAAACGTTAGGTGAAATAATTCCTAATGGACCAAGGCCAATGAGCCTGGAAGACTCTGGGGGGTCTCAGATGAAACTCGACATATGTATTTCTTAAATTTAATGGGAATACAATGAACACATTGTGAAAACCAAGTTGAACCGAGGACAAATTATGTGGGATGAAACGGTTGTTTCAAAATTAAAATTGAAAACCATCGATTATCTCTGATAAATAATCCGTCTAAACACTTTCAGGACGAAACTTATAATTTACCCAGAATTTCGATAGAACCCATAACCCAAGGCTTCGTCATAGTTCGATTGAAAGCTTGCAGTGTCCATTCCTGATCCGAAACAACGTCTGGTCCCGTCAGACTGCCCAAAAAATTGGAGCGTGATAATATGTTCTTTGTTTATAGTTCCATCATCTAATTAGCCCGATTATGATCTACACACCTCCATCAACCTTGAAATTAAGCAGGTCAACCACCGTATACCGTGAAGTTTTATTTTCGCGTGACTTACTGTCGTTCTCCGTTTTACATTTGGATTTTGCCGGCGTATGAATTGGAATATTCGATTGGTTGTACATGAGTAGGAAGACGATTATTTTTATCGTTCGGAGAGATTTCGTTACGGGATGTTCACTAAGCTGGTACGATGGCAACAGATTCAAGTTGCCGTATACTTATAGTTTCGCAATGAGTCATAAGAAAACTGCTTGTGTCATGATTTCTCAGAAATGTAACGATTTGGAAATATTCATTTCTGAATTTCATGGGTAGTTGAAGAAACAGGAATTGCAATAGTTTCATAAAATTACGTTCGTCTCATTGCCATTATTTCCAGTTGAGACTTCACGATTGTGAAATCAAAATGAATATTTCATTTTGTGAACGTAATCTCATAATGAAACAAAGCTATTATAGGAACTGATGCTCTAAACCTCCTCCGAAATCCAAATAATAATAAATGATATTGAATAAGAACTTCCATATACCCTCGCATATACCATAAATTAATGATTATAAATAAATCGAAGATTTATATTCAAAGATCTATTGTTAACATAAGACGGGTAAACTTCACCGATATCTCTGTCACTTCCGACGAACTGATATTTTTTTTTTTCACTGTTGATTAAATATACATATTTATTCCCAGACCGATAAGACCAGCGATAGTGTATCAGTTCGAAATAAGCAAAAACAATCGTGAAAGTGAACCATTGTTGCAATCGTACAAAAAGAAACTGGTCCAAAAAACTCTCAAAGACAAACCTAATAAGGTTTTCGTTGAAACACATTTCTTCGCTATCTTTTCAAATACATATATTGGGGGAGGAGATTATCATTAACTCTCATGTGTTTACCTCATATTTTGCTCTGTTTTTTGTCATAATCTACATGATTTCGATAAGAATCAATTCAGTACTCTTACTTCCGTAGATAATGATAAACAGTTTTGAATTCGGGATATAAAAACATCATTTTGTACCTTGTGTTCCATTATAGCTGGGGTTAATTTAGGCGAGAATTACAATCATGTAGATTTTTAAAGGTTTTTCTCAGTAAATGTTTAAGATTTTCTGCAACTGGTTATCATCAGAGAGATCCTCTGCAGCAGAAGTTACAATCATGGTGAGGTCTTCTCAAAGGTTATTCATCCTAAGATACTCTTCAGATTCATCTTAAGTAACTCTTGATGGTCGAAATAACCTCTGCCTATGGGAAAACTACATTGTGTCCATGTTCGGCTAGTGCGAATTTTTCTGTCCGATTGAGTTGACAGCATCGTTCGTGCTCCTTAATTATGGTATTGATACTTCGTTTTGTTATGCCTATGTAGACTTTGCCGCAGTCTCAAGGTATCCTGTAAATACCGGCTCGTGAAAGTGGGTCGACTTAGTCTTTGGTAGTTCTGATCATTTGATCAAGTTTTTAAGTCGGCTTATAAATTGTCTCGATGTTGTGCCTCTGCAGTATTCTACCAATTCTATTTGTGACCTTAGGAATGTATGGTAAGATAACTCTTCCATCATCCATCCATCATCACGTGTGGAAATTTTTGGTCTTATTGCCTCCTGAATTTTCGGCATTATATCCATTAGCGATGAATGCATGCTGTAGATGTTCAAGAGGAAAATTCCGAAATATGCAACCTTAGCGGCTTGCTGGCTATCTGTCTGGTTCTTCTCATAACATATATCGCCGCTGACAAACTTCTACTCAGCTCGTTCATAATTAATATGCGAGAACTTCAAATCCGTTTAAAGACAATAAGGCTCGCAGCAATAAGGTAATCTTGGTGTCTGACGTTTTATCTATTTACCCATTGTTTAGCATGATTGTACTTCCGGATTTCGATTTTTTTACTAGACTCTCGGTGGGACGAATAGTCTTTTTCCTGTCTTTCCTCAAATATTCAAAAAGTTAACTGGGAGATTAAAAGAAAAAAAGAGTTGTCAAGAGTTCGGAGATCATGTTCGGGACGAATATCTATAATTTTCATAGCTTTTAGATGAAACCATCACGAGGGATCGTCCTGCTTCTCCCAAATGCGCCAACATCCTGCCTAAAGTAAGAAATAAGATCGACGGCGATATTACTTTATTCGCTCTTCGGCTTCAACAACCCAAATGACAAGATGAGAACTCGGGGAATGCCATCAGTGAACCGGATCGAAAGGGAGCTACCGCCCTATCAGATTCCAATCGTGTTTTCGCCTGTTATCCCTGTTTGCCGCGGCCGGGAACACAAATGGATGTGTATCCCAGCCGAGATCCCAGCTTTTTCGATTGAGGAAGTAGCCGATTCGCAGAGCTGGCCGACGTCAATCTTCGTCAAAACTTTCGAATTTCACGGTTTTGGATATTAGCGCGGTCGTTACCGCAAATTCTATATGCTTTTACTGCCGTAATTGGATTTGAATGAGATCAAGAACCTCCTGCAGACCATTTATACCAGCTATTATCGAGGCTTTTTGGGAGAAGTTCGAAAATTGCGTATCAGAACTCTTGATGTACAAATTCACTTCAAGTTTAGCGAAACTAGTCCAAATAACATAATATCCTTCTCTAAAAATTATACTAGATACAAAAAAATTAGAGAACACCGTCTTCTGTGAATTTCAAAGTACACATACGTTTTGGGTATAAAAAGAAGCAATTGATATCTGGCAACGACTATTATATCATCGAATCCATCAACAGTAGAATATATTATTTGATGACGTTGATGATTAACTTGTTGGAACTTTTGGCCGATACGTTCCTGCAATCCCGAGAATAATGAACACAATTTATAACGCTTTCGAATGAAAAGCTCCTGAAACAATGATTTACGGTAAAGGAGGCCGCAAGACCCAACCAGGGTTTAATATGTATATAGATATTAATATTATGCATATAACAGGAAAAAATGTTGGTGGAACAATGAGGTTGATTATTCAAGAGCTGCAGGATATGGTTCACATTTATTCGGCCCCAAAAGGTGTTCTGAATGTATGTGGGCTAGCACGACGTTTCTGGAAATTTACGTTTTGTTAACGAATGACCATAAGATCTTCGATTAACCCAATGTGAAATGATGAGAGAAATCTCAATTGATTATCCATGATTTTTTGCGTTTCCAAACACTCACAGTGGAAAATCTGGAGGTTTAATACCAATCTCTAATTTCAAGACAAATATTCTCTCACAATATTCAAACACGTATACGTTACAGATTTTCTTTTCGCAGGAAAAGAGGGTTAACTTAAAAAAAAACGTTTCTTTAAAAACTCGGTTTCATTTTTGAACATTTGCCTTCGTGAGAGATATATAGCGGTTATAGAAATTTTCCAACACTTCACTGCCTTTCTATTATTCGTATGTTATCTCAAAGTAGACCTGACTAAAGCTTAAATTTATAGTCGTTTATTTGCGTCCGAAAATTCGGAGAATCTTCGAACATAGCTCTGCATCATACAACACGTTATCGATTTAAATAATTCTGGGAGAATTTTGCGTTTACTGATTCTTTTCTCAAACTCTTTGAAACAAATTTAATTTGAAATATTTTAAATACAACACTACTTTGGTAGGCCTTGAGGATTAATTTAAGAAAAAGAATGAGAATTCGTCTAACAAATAGCAGCAACCATTTAGAACCTTATGAAAATATCAAACTCTCGATCATACTGTTTTTTTTTTTTTCATATACGTATTCTAGATACTTTCACCTCGAACTGATAGAATGCACCATTTACTACCTCCACTTTTATTAATAAATAGCAAGTGTTATACTTTTTTGAATAGCTAAAGAGATGTAGATGTTTTCTGAATTATTTGTATCATAAGTTCCATAACTTTTTGTTAAAAAAAAGCTCTTGAAATGTGAATCCTTAGTGAAAATTGTTCAATTCTAACGGTTATCGAGCACTAGTTTTAAGCTGTTAGTAGTAGGTTATGTTGATCATTTTCATCAATTAACATGCATAAAAAACGGACCCTAGGAGCTCCAATCGAATCAAAGTCGATAAAAAACCCACGAAATGAGATATTTTTGAAGAATTTATTTATTTCATTCGACCAGAGCGGAGAATCGAATATTTGTACAACATTATACCCTGGTGTAACCCTGTGATCGGACTCGTATATCCCTGTCTTATGTTCCCTCTCTCGATATAATGCTTCCAAAGTATTTGTATTTGTATATTTCTCCTGAATGTATATTGGAGTCTCCTCTTCTCTTGTCCTTCTACATGCGAGTACTTTGTCTTATTCGTATTTATATTCTCGTATTCTTCTTAAAGCTTTGTCTTCTACGCACTCGGCAACAATAACTTTCTCATTAGCAAAAAACAAAGTTAACCAGGATTAACCGATCCCCATTCCCATTTTTGTACACTTCTTGGATGGGAATTTTCAACAGAGTTAGTGATAAGCATCAACCTTGTATAAGGCCTTTAGTCACTCTAAGCGGTGCTGATATTTCCTATTTTGGATGAGTATTGTAAAAGATTATAAATTTATTGTACACACTCAGGTTGATATCCGTTCGGATTTCGAACTTTTTTTTTGTTCCTATTATTTCAATAATTTTCTTTTATGTTCATTGCTAGGCAACAATTCTTTTGAATTGATTTGGTCCTAACCAATTAGTGCAATACCTTATTTTCGTAGGAGTATTTCTATTATTGAAAATTTTTTAATTGAGTTTGTTTCAGAGGATATAAGTGAAAACCCAGAAACTTCTGAGAGAATTTAACACCAGGTTAGGTACACTTCTGTCTATTTTTCCTTGAATTGAATTATACGCTTATTGAAGTTATCTTGAGGTTTAGAGTAACAATTTTGTTGAAACTATCATACAACAGATTATAGAGATAACTTCGCGGGGCGATATAGCATGTATATAGCCATAAATCGCGGTAACTTATTGTAGATAAAGGGCTGACATAGGGCGATAGTGCTGCATCATAATGACCCAGGCATTAATTATGTATTGTCAAACTCAACAGTCGATTTTATCTTGAAGTCTGTGACATCAGCTGGCATTTACGCATATGTAGACTGTTTTCGAAACTACCCTTTTGTTTATTACCACAACGAATCAAATCGATTATATCGGATGATATTATTTCCGAAAAGTCATTTATGGGAACCACTCGTGATTAATATTGGAGCACATAATTTCCATTACGTACAAATCTAGATGACACAGTTTATGGAACTCAATTTCTTTTTCACACGGTTAATCATCCAATAAAATTGAATACAACAAAAACAAAACTGATTCGTGTGAACATTCGGAGATGTAAACTGATAATAGAGATCAGGGAACTCCCAATCTCTCTCCTTTGTGTATATCTTCTATTTTCATTCGCCCTCCAAGCTTTATTAAAATTCTGTCACAGTTCATTACAATTCAGTTTCGACTTGTCAGCGGCAGAATTACCGAAGGTATTGTGACGTTAAATTCACGTGTTCAATAATTTTTTTCTCCGGAAATGCAAACGTCAAGCTCTCTCGACATCTCTTGACATCCTTCTAAAAAGGACCTTCCAAATTTACCTCATGTAGAAAAACTTCATTGGATACCAGAGAAGCTGAATATTAAATTTGATATCTAAAAATTAGTTTGTGAATTTCATATGAGGTGTAGGTATTGTCCAGCTTGTTAAGTTTACAAATAAGTTTACTAATTGTCTGATTGAAATACCTACATAAATAATCATTTAAGAGCATCTGGAAATCGTCTTGATTGGACTCTCCGAACAATCGAACAAATCCCACGACCCGATTGTTTAAAAACCGACCACAACACAGAAAAACTTGAAAGGCGGAGCGCAGTAATACCACCACAGGATCCAGTTAGATTCCACCCACGCAGAGCCAACGTACTCGCAGGGCATGCTCTGATGTTATGTTAATATTATGCATACAGAAATAGCTCGAATCAGTGAATGTTCTGGTAAATGCGAAGCCAAATACAGAAAGTGCATGCATGCCTGCACTATTTCACTTCGTGAACACGAAGAGGTGCTATTGTTCTGACAACAATACGTGGAAACTAGGTGAATATTTCTCGTATGTAGATAAAAAAATTAAAAAAAAACAATGGGAATGTTATTTGTAATGTGTTTTTGGTTAATAATACAGGGAAAGCAAGTGCGAACATAAATATGTTGTAAAAGAAAATGGTAAGATAAAGATTTAGAAAAGCAAAATTCCCATAATCCATATTCAAAAGAATCGATGGATACTACTGGATATCACTGAGATATAATCGGATGTTTCAACCTGTAAAGGACATGATAATGATTCTCGAAAAATGTTCCATGAGAAACAATTTTTAGGGGACTACAAGAAACACAAAGAATATAAAATAAATCTCGAAATAAAAGGAGATGAAGAAACAACTACGGTATTGTAGCTAAAATATTATCATTAAGCGGAACATTAGAAAATTTGATGAGAGGGTTGCAATATAATTATTTATTATTACATCAAAAGCTGAAGAAACCAAAAAAAACACAGAAGTTTAAATGATGACATGATTAAGAGACGCGTCCATTAATAGAGAATGACAACAATGATGAAGACTTAAAGCTATAACATCAATAAATGGTATTTATATTGCTTATAAGAAATATACAGGATGTTTCACCATTGACGCGGATCTCGATTACGCTTGAACACTTTTTACAACCGAAAGCTCATATCACCAAATTCATTCAATTTAAGGTTATCGAGTTATCTCAGAAACGGTATACAAAACACGTCAAACAGACTGAAGCTTACTGCTACTATGCTTTTTGAATCTACTGTAAAATACAGGGTGTTTCATAAAAACCATATGTGTTATGCTTACTTACCACTTCCTGAAACACTCTGTTAATTCCAAAATTATTTCAGGATGTAGCCCCAATAGAATTTTATGGTACAGCTTTAAAAAAAATCCGAAAATTTCACTTCTCAAGCGTAATCGAGATCCGCGTCACAGGAGGAACAGCCTGTGTAGTGCCCTATGAGAGATAATGCAAGAACAATTGGATATATATATTGATTCAAAAAAAAATGGAAAAGAATCTGCTGAAAATCTAAAAATAAATAATGAGAGCCATAATAGCATGGGGTATTGCAATTCTAAAAATAAATGTGAAGTAAAATAAAAGGACTGAAATAAATTTTAAAAATATCATCCAAGATATGGTCATAACATCGAGCATAACATACATTCAATATTTCAACGTCCGTCGAATACTAAAAAGCAAAAACATTTTCATAATTTTCTCCAATGTCTATCCTGAAGATTTTGATTCTCAGGTCCCTCCTTATCTTCTGCGCCTCAACGAATCAATGCAATGGTATACGAAACGAGTGTTTATTCTAACCTTTCAGAATCTTTTGTTAAAATATATGTATATACAAGTCGAGGTCAAAAGAAACAATGTTATCGTATTCCATTTTTTACGATTTAATAAAGATGAAAAGGTTTGCCATATTGAAATTTCATAATGAGCCACTTCTGTAAACATGCTGCTGAAGTTTTTCCGAGCATGAGATCTACCGCTTGAACCTTCGAAAAAATGCATCAGATATTTAATGCTGTAAGTAAATGGAATAGATTTGCATTCCGCCAAAGTATCCGATTTCTTTAATTTCGCTGATACAAATTTTGTTCAAATGATTAATTACTCGAAAAATGCGAATTTCTTGAGATTTTACAAATGATGCTCTGGTCATAATGAAAAAAATAAAACATGTGACCCATTTTCCAGATATAATTTCATTCGATTAAATCAAAATATGTATTTGAAAATTAATTTTTTATGGATTCTCGACAGTCTGTATCTATTCATCCGAGCCGTATCGGAAAAACTGGTTAAGACCAAAAATCATTCTTATGACCTCAGGAATCTCCCGTTTATGTATGTATCCCTGATACACGAAATAAAAATTCCAGTAGTGTCAGAGCTTTGTGGATACCAAAAAATTAGGGATAGTTTTCCTAAATCAAACAAATGGGACGGAATGTACAAATTTTCTTGAGGTGAATCATTGAATGAAAAACTGAAAATGAGCACTAACACGTTGCATTTCATTTGCATAATTGACCCAATTAGAGGAGCCATTCAAGTTAATAAAAATCAATTAATTACAAAATAATATTGGGCTTCTGGCTCCTCCAGAAATACACGGCACTTCCGACTGCTTCTGAGAACTTGTTATGTTGATATACCGAAAATAAACAGCGGAATCTTCACATACAAACTAATAAAAACCAATTGTAGAATAACCGATGTTGCCTTGGAGGTTATTGCTTTAATCTCCTTGACACCCAACCAGCTACAATTGAACTCTTCTCTCAGATAAGAAAATAACCATCTTTTTCACGGATTATGACAAGAAAGACGTTAAAGCTTGAAAAAATATGGAGACCTTAGCATGTACGAGAAGAGTAATCAAATTTAATTATGAACTTTTGGATATATTTCATGGCAACCCACCGAACTGAAAATGAAAAATCTATTGGAACTGTAGATCTATGGGAGAATTCTGAAGAAATAATTAAGGAATAACAAAAAGTTTCATACAAAATTCTCCTAAAATGAATTTCAATTATAGTGTTATATTGACCGTGAAAACAGCAAATATATCAATTTGGTTATTTTAACATGATGCTTCATTCGAAAAAACTTTGATTGTATTCCCAAAGATCAAGACTCCCGGTATATTCACAAAGAATTGCATTAAAAAAAAAAAACTTCTTAACATTTCGGCCCTGTATGATGGAGAAAGAGTTTTCTTTTTTCTTTCTAATTGATTAACTACACTGAAAATTTCATCCATCTACGAATTTAATCACCTCAATAATTCAAATTCAATCCCAATACTTTTACACGAAAAATATGAGATAAATTAATAGGTTGAAAACCGCTAAAGATGGTACAAGGAATTTTTATCAAAAAATAATTAGTAAGCAATAACGAAACGGATGTTCAAGATTATAGAAAATGTCTCTTTTGAAATATCAAGGTTTTTTTCGAAGTTTTGCTATAACGGTCAATGCTACAGCGCTGAAAATGTTTCACTTCAGTAGAACCAAAATTTTCAAATATCTCATTCTGATAAATCATCGAGATTGTAACACCTTGTATGTTCCTCTGAATGTAATGAAATTTAATAAATATTAATATCTTAAAAAAAATATTCAATTTTGTTACCAAAAACAGGTTCTTTTCCTCCTTGGATTGTAGTTTGTACATACCTGAAAAAATTAAATTATTAGTAAATCAAATATTGGAAACATTAATGAAAAGTGTAATTTATTTTCCAGAATTGAACAACTGGAAATACACAGGGCACATAAGGAATCTAGGACATTGTGAATGTATTTGAAAGACGGACGGTAATGGAAGGAACACATGGACGAGATAATTGCGAAATAATCAAAAACCTTCTCTTTCAGCTCATGTGTGCTGGATAAGTAACAAATTTTCGCCGGAATATCATTCATATCATGCACAAGAATTCATCATCAACAAATGGAAAATGCAACGAACCCTCCCCACTATTTATTGCTTTGTTGTCGATTGTATACCACCATCATACAACTCAATTTTTCAACAATTGACGTTTCCTGAACAATTGTATTGACCTACGAACTCTCGGAGTTCGTTCACAGAAAATAGAAAGCTGACAACAAATGAGACATGACTCCAGAGTGACTGTATCATTGGTTTCGCTTGCTATTTACTCGAAATAACCTCCATTAACGGGGAGCTCGAATTGGCATAGTGAAGATGAAAAATGCACAAGAATTCACGCTGAATTATCTCATTCTGACAATATAATAGGAACGGCTCAGTAATATGAGTGATGTAACGGATCACATCCATTTCCTGGATGAAGATGTTACCATAATCATTTATTTTCTTGCATACTCACATAAAAATGAATAAGTATATGAAAGTTTTTATTTTTGTGATACAATATTTCAATAAGATTTAGAAACTCATAACAAAAGCAAGAGCGACATGAAACGGCTGCGAAAACATCTCGATTTCATCCCTGAATATTTCAAGCCGTCCTATCTCATTAGTCACCTCAAAGGAAATATTGTTGTTTGGAGAATGACCTCGTTTATTCAGCGCATACTTGTCCATTTAAAAGCTCGAATATAAGTCAGCCACAAGAGAATTTCAAGCGTTCAACTACGTACTTATTTTCGGAATTTTTTCAACTGATTCATCGGGGTTTTCAGTACAAGTCAAATTTGTTAGATTCTCTTCTTTTTCGAGTTATTTTTATCATAAATGAAAACAAGAAGATACCAAAAAAATCCAACGATCATTTGAAATGTTATGATGAAATTATTATGTGAATAAATATCTGTGAGTCTTTGAAAATGAGGAATTCTAATGTGACGTTAAAACACTTGAACTTAATATTTGCGCAATGCAAGGGAATCCTAGAGTAGTCCCAAAATGCCCAATAATAATAATAGAGAAGAATTCTAAACGATTCTAGGTGTAGGTAACAATTTTCTTTAATATTTTGTCTGAAGTTGAATGAAATATATTTTAGAGCCACTTCTCCAATTCAAAGATAATATGAGTTAAGGGCCTTTTTGTAATCTGTGGCTGTCGCTCCGTAGGAAACTATCCAGAAACTATAAATGATAAATGACCTCTTTTGCCCATCGCCCCACCCCTAAAATATCTTTTTTCGAACCTTTCCAGTTTGGAATGAAAAACAGCTCGCATTTCAGCATTCCAGAAATGAAATATTGTGTCGCACGCCACTGCACTCCACCCCCGACATAGATGAGTCATCGAGTTATTAACCTTCGGGGGTGTTCGAGGGGGATTGATGCATCATCGTGTCTGTCGCTAGCGACAACCTATCCCTGCACAGACCGATACTCTTATTTATTTTCAGTCCCGTTTTGAAATGGACGAAGTGTATTGTCAAAATAGGTCGTATTTTTCGAAGTACCCAATAAAGTAGAGCTATATTCAGAACGGTGTCGTTAGTGCAGCATGAAGAAAGGTGGAGAAGACCAGCAGGGCACGGGAATGCAATTTTAGATTTATTTCTGGTACGTGCTACGAGGAGGGGAGGGGGATATCTGTGTGTCAAATGTGTCCCCATGAATCTTGGAAGAGGAGAGATGAAAAAAGATTGTTAATAGTTTTCTGAAGTGCTGAGAATTGAAATGAGGGGTTCGACAATGAAATCAGTTGATGGATATCTTTATTTTCGAAACGGAAGACGTATAATATATCATTGGTAAAACAAATGTGTGTAGGTTTAGGTGTCTCATGATAAAATGTAGGTACTAAATTCGAGAACAGTATGAAGATTTGTATGAATCGCGAAGTGCATTTTTTAATTCCCTATTCATGATAGAATTTGAATTGTCTCTTGCTTGTTTTTTTAACAAATTTTTATTTCTTGGTTTTTGCGACAATTCTGAACAATTGCGAAAGAAATTGATAACTTCTTCATAGACTAAGTCCTCATAGAGTAGGTAGGAGAAGATAGAAATTCAGGTTTGCTTCAGAATGCTATCTAGTATGTAACGAATCATACAAAATTCATTCTAACTTCAACAGTGCAGGAGGTAATCAATATAAAAACTCCTTAATACCAAAATCACTAGGAAAGCATCCCAAATCTTCGAACCATCCCTTTAGCCAATTGCAAAGACTAGTCAAAATGCACTTTGAGTTTGTCAGACAAAATATCGTTGGACATATATAAACAAAGATATATAACCTGATTAATGTGAAATTGTAGCTTTGTTTACTTCTACCGAGACTTATATTTATGGAGGGTTGTTTTAGGATTGTTGAATAAATTGAAGTATTGAACTTAGGAAAAAATTTGCGATTAATTTTGGAAATTTTCAAGGAGAAATTCGAGCAGCAACTTTAGAAGGATATAGCGTGTAAAATGCTGAAGAACCCAAAAAAAAGCAACAAGACGAGTTGGACTGAGAATTTGTTTAGTAATAATAGTAAATGAGTTCAATCAAGATTTGGGTTTGACCGAGGGTTTGACAATATAAAATTATATGGCGACCTTAACTTATTTGTATTATTATTATTGCATTATTTGGTTGATTTAATATCGTCGGTTCAATGTCAAAGTCACGAATGTGCATAGTTCATGTTTGAGAAAAACGCGTTTATAAAATTCCAGACATTGCTAAAAATAGAGATTTCATTTTGTTGCACTCCCCCACTAACCCACTATACTGTTTTTAAAAACGTTTTTCTAAAACATCAATTGTGCACATTCGTGATTTTGGCATTGGACCAACGATATGATAATTTTTATTACGATTTATTGATACGCATGATTAATGTTCAAAATTACATTGAAACTAATTAAATTTCTAATTCCCCATATACTGCAGATTCGCATTAGTTGTTGTCACTTGCATTCTAAATTATAGATTTTTTCATAGATCAAGATTTGTTACATACATTTTGTGATTTCAATACGTTTTTTTGAGATTGCTTCGAGAAGTTTAAGAAAGTTATACACAGCACACTTACTTCATCATCGATATCACATTTTTGGAAATAAGTATATTTCGATAAACTTCGTTGTAGACAATTTTAACATAGGAGTCAATTCGTATAGCCTTGCATTTGCCAATTGCATTTGAAATTTTTGTGGATGAAGATCTTCATTAGTTTGGATTGGACCCTACCACGTGTTGAAAAGCAGCAGCCACCATTGCCAGCGAGAAAAATTGGAAAACCAAAAATTCTTGAATTTCACAATCATTACTTCTGGAGATGAGCAGCAGAAGATGATGAGTCCTTCATTATCTTTTATGCAATCAGTACCTCCTCTGCATGCTCATCTTTTCATCATTACTTTTATAACTTTTCAATTATGAATGTAATACTTTCCAAGTGAATATATTCTGGCTGTGTTGTGAATCTTTCTCATCGTTGAATATTGGATTTGACAACCTATATCAGAATTGTGTATTTTAGTATTCATTGTAAATTTCTGTGTGATGCATATCTAGTGTATCTATGAGCTTACGTACCTACTTGATGATTTCATAACTCATTCATTGAAAATTGTAAAAACTGAGGTTTAAACCGATCGAATGCAAGGATTGCTCTGTAACCTAGTTTTTCAGAGGACGATATTATCCTGAACCAACCCACATTATTAAGTTAGAATTTGAAAGTAAAAAATGTTAGAATTTTTTGAATGCATAAGAAACCTGAAGATTTATTCGTTCTTATACTTATTCCACTAAGGATCATTTCACAAGTGGGATATTCATGAGATACTGACTGGAAAAGGAATTCTCAAGAAGTTGGAAACGGCTACTTTACGCTCGTTGCCTTCAGAATCCAGAATTTTCGTGTAAACAACCTCAAGAAACACTCGAGAGAAAAAAGGAGCAAACAGCGTTGTATACCCAACCAATTAGCAAAGAAGATTAGATGTTTCTAGACTCTGGAGGAGTTCAGAACTTCACTAACGCGGATGATAGCGTGTTAACGTCCTTTCGAGGAAATCCATTAGTCCCTGAAATCTCTAGGTTACGGTTGAGTATAGATTTAACAGGCATGTTTTCACTCATTTCCATATTTCACCAAGTCGTGCTTTATCTCGGTGGTGATGTGGCCTAAAATCAACTTCAAACGTCGGTAGAGCTCACGTCCCCCATTGTTATATTTTGGCTGGCTCGCGTTCAGAACCCTTCTATAGGGTTCATGGATTGTTGATCGAGTCCAGGGAATGCTCTGAAAGTAGCTGGTCCCAGCCGCAGCTATGCGTTCTTGTGCCGAGAATTATGAAGGGCTTACACTATAGTGGTCCGAATTGTCGGGTAACTCAATGAAAATATAAACAATAGAATTATTATTCATGACAGGACACATCCCAAACCTTATTCTCAATATAAATGTCTGAGAAGGATCTGATTCAATTCGTTAGATTCCAATTTGGAGACAGTTGTTCACGATGTTATTCAGCAGCATTTTAACCAGTAATTAAAGGTACGTTCCATGATGAAAGAGCAACGGACAACAACATATTATTAGAATCAGAGTAAAATTTTATATCAAAAAGTCAAATGATAGCTGAGAAATAAATCCTGAAAATTTCCTATATTCGAGGGAATGAAAAATAACCGGATTAACAGAAATATACTCAACAGCTTTGATGATACGTTTTTCGCATACTACAAAAAAAAATTGGATTGCAAACTCGAAAGAAGCGAATTTCGCTCGGAATTTCGGAAAAACATAGGTAAGGCCAGTCATCGAAGATAATGGTGGATTGATTCTATCAAACCCTCAAATTGGGATTGAAACAAGGATTCAACGAATATGTGAGACCCTTAAGGCCGGTTCAAAAAACGTGTCAAACGAGATTTGAAATTCAATCTTAGCTTAAAGGCCAGTTTTGGCATAGAGAAACCGGTCCTCAAGCTGAGGTCGAATATCAATTCTGGGTTGACACGTTTATAATACCTATCCCTCAACCGGTCCTTAATATCCCAAAATCATCGCGTCAGTAACATGCAAGAACATGGTTAATGTCATTTTGAATATGGAAAACCGAGTTGAAAACTTTGTGCCAAACGGAACTCCAGATGTGTTTATGAATGCTGAAAAGGAGCATGCAGGGTAGAATCTTGGGTCGAATGATCGATCTCTGCTCGGTTTGAGAAAGTTGCAGAATTCTTAAATCCTCTTGTTGCTATGGATGGAATTTATATGCATTTCTAGGAAAAAGAACACGAAGCATCCTAAGAATGTTTCGTGTTCGAAAATACATAAAAAAGTTTTTTGCCTTCGATCGATCGATGCGAGTCGCCAGGGAAAATCATGATTCACTTTGGACAATGTCCAAAAGTTCTGTTTCTTCCCAATAATGTATGCCCCTACATACAGAGTGTTCTCAAAGGTGGAGCGAGTAAATAGAACTCGACAACAGAAGTCATTATACCAAAAATTATTCATACAGAATATGACATGTATCGGAGCCGATTGATATTTGAAACAAACGTAAGCCGCAAATCTAAGAAATGCCAAGCCCGAATCTGACTTTTACTCATGTTGTGATTCACATGCCTACATCTGTATCGGTTATCGTTCAGCTGGACGATGTCACTGAAAACCATCTGAGACAATGAACGGTTTTTTTGTTGTTGAAAAATACCGCTCATTCATTCAAATCGTAAAATTGTTGATATGATTGTAAATGATATTGAGGTGAGTGGTGCAGAAGAACCGAGGGAAGAATGAAGACAATGCATTGTGAAATTATTCGGAGCACATCAAAGGAACTGCGATAATTTAGACCAATTTCTGTAAACAATTTCGTTTGATTTTATCGGCGAGTTTGTCAACTTCTTTATTTTTTCTTACACGGCCTCGAGCATGGCCTTTTGAATCAATAATTTTATCTTTCCTTATTTTGGACCTTACCCCTCAAGAAAATTGCTCTAATTCTAGTTGAATGAGAATAAACCAAGCTGCGATAAATTCAAGTACCGAGAAGAGATCGACAAGGAGGCTCAAATATTTATTTACTGGAAAACATCCTGAATTAATCCATATAGCATAGCGATTTATCACAGGTGATCAAATCCCAATTCATAACAAACCGATATCACGATCCAGAGTTGTATTGAGATATTGATGCCCAAGATTTTTTGCACTTTTTATAAGTGAATATTTTATGTGAGCAACTTCCGGCGGAATAAATATTTCTTCTCATTAACATCGAAGGAAATTTAAATCGTCTTCGGCTATAGTTTGCAAAACAAGAATTTTTCCTCTGGGTGTTGCACTTTCTTTGTCAGTTGAATTATAGAAATGATTCATGAGATTCGATAAATTCATAATCATCTCAATATATACCTTCTGAAATGCAGATCGGTGCAGATACTATGACTAGAAAAAAACCGAATTGCAGCACTCTGATTTTCAGAAGCGAAACCATGTTTAAAAGAATCTTCTTTTTTATTTCCAAGTAATGTCTTAATTTCGTTTGAACATCCAACTAAAAAACAACCTCTTATAGATGAAAAAATTAAACAAGTTTGAATTTCCAAAGTATTATAGAAGTATGCCAAAACTATCAGAATGAACTTCCATAGGAAGTTTCAGGTTGGTATTCGCAATATGAAATTACTTTTTTTCATTTTCACTCCTGGGGAATATTTGGAAAAGAACAGATTCTGTAAAAATCATGAACTCTCAAACAAAATACGTGTGCCAAGGGATATTCAGCGTCGCAAACAACCCCCGTACAATGAAAATCGATTTTCAAGTTGAATTAATTACCGCAAAATACGCAGTCTCGGCAATTAGAAACCGTTAAGTTCGCGCTCTGCACGTGAACAAATAACCCAGAGTGCAGCTCTGTGCAGATCTCCAAAACAGCCCTAACAAGGCATAAATTCAGAGATAAACCTGGTTTTCCAAATCGCCATCATATCCAGTCCCCTATGAATTTACGTTTTCCCGACTTTTAATCGAATTTCCGGTTCCCTTTGAACGTTGGAACGGGCAAAAACCATCATTGCCTGTGTGAAAGCGTTCGTTTCGGCCTACCCCGATTCATAACCCTCGGCAACATTGAACGAAAAAACTCGAGAGGGTCTGAGAGCATTTTCAGCTCCATATTAATCCTTTCAATCCTGCAGATACGTTCGAGGCAGAACGTTAGCTAAAAAATCACAAAGAAGTTTCCGCATAAATATGTGCGTAAAATTAATTCATTCACAGAATCAAACCAATCTCCTGTTTTCATTCTTTTGTAGAACTTTATTTACGGAGATGTCTTCGTGGGAAGGAGAGAAGAAAGTAGAAAAGTCGATGATCGATTAAAAACGAGGGTAATACTCTCGGTAATACCTATTTCCAATATCAAAATTATTTTCATTGAAGTATAATTGTATTTTCAGTTTAAATATGAAAAAAATTCTTTCCTCGGCCGAAAATACATATAACTTTTAGTACTAGAAAAATAGAGATATTTTCGTCTGTATTCCTGGATTGTCCACACAAAAAACTGAATGGTATTCTGGAGAAATGAATATGTGATAACTTTCGACCAAACTCATCAAAATAAGAATATCAAAAATACTATTATTGCTTGAAAAATTATCAGCACCAGAAAGTATTTGAAAAAATTATCAAGAATTTATGCGATTTGGCTTAATTTGCGAATAGCCTAAGTTGACTGAATGAAATGTCATTCATTCCGTCACTCAGGTTGATGAGACGAAGTCAAAAACATTGAAAAAAGTCGGGCCTCTTTACTGTAAGTTCGGCATGTTTGAGTGTTTTATTGAATGTTGATGCAGACCCGAGCGAAGACCCCTCAAGAATAAGATCAATCTGAGATAATGATAGATATCATTATCTCACAATGTTGTATGTGTTTGAATAATTGATTCCTCAATCATAACGATCGTAAATATAAATCTAATGGATCTGCAAAAATTCATTAATGTCAAAACTCATGGCTTCAAATACTAAAAATGAAATTTCAATTACATTGCTTTTCGCGTAGATGTCACTAAGATAATAGTTTCAAGTTTGGTATACAAGTCCCTATACAAAAGAAGAAGGAGAAGACTCATTTTACCAGACAATCACATCAGGCGCCGTAAATTAATCTTTGAACTTTCTTTCCAGCCATAACAACCACGAATGACATCAAATATGGCAGTGATTGCATCAAACTGCTTCCACTTAAGATCGGAAAGGATAGATCGTATAATTTTGAAGATTTTAGTATAATATGGGCAGATAACACTGACCCTAAGACCCACAACGTATCCCATCAAACGTAATTGCATTCACGTATCGGTAGATCATTGCAGTTTCTGTTCTTATATTCGCTTATTGCATTTTTCAATAAGCAATTTACGAAGAAGGTAACTGCAGTCGGTGTTTCATTACTTCATGCTGGCCTGGAATTAAAGCGGCGGACTTCATTAGGATACCGTGCAACACAATGGAAAAATAAGAAGGCTTATGACCTGGGGATTTATGATTGTCACGATCTTAACGGGAGGTGGTTTTGAAATAGATAGTTTTCGTTGTGAAATGGTGCTGCCGGACAAATTGGATATTCCGAAATGGACGAGAGACAAAATGGAGCCCATCAACAAAACAATAACTAACGATATTTATCTACTGTGACGAAAGAAACAACTAGAATTGCGTTATTGTTGTAATTGAAAAGGTATCACGAGTATAATTGATTCTCCTCAGGTTATATCCAAAGGCGTGTCATTATTACCATCATGCGTCTCAGGATACGTCCCATAGATGAGGTAGGCTTCCCTGTAACCAATTTAATCCTTTTTCTTAATAAAAGTTATTTAAATTACTTGGTCCTTATCGGAATACAATTGGTTCGACCTAAATTCGGGGAGTCTTCATGAATAATAGATTTCTTCCAGGTGTAAGTAAGCCGCCTGCTTCTTAACTTGTCGATGCAGCGATCGTATGGTATCGATATGCTCGGTATACTCGGTACCGAAAGCTTACCGAGTATTTTATGAACGTTGTCTAATTGACTCGGTCCTGCTCGCTCCCGCCTATACCAAGTCAATCAAAAAGCGCTCATTGAAAAATAGACGTTCGGTAAGCTTTCAGTACCAAGTATACCGAGCTTACCGATACTATAGCGTTGCTGAACCGACGAGTCAGGAAGCGGGATAATGCCTATTTAATGATAAGAAGTTCAAAGGAAGGAAAAAACTGAAAGAAACATTCTCGGAATATCTCATATATTATTATCACGAACAAAATAGTGTCTAACGCATAAAACCAAAAATATTTGTATTATCGGCTATGAGAAGAAATGGCTCCCAGCTGCGGGGTGAAGGTTCTTTATGTTGCAATAATCTTTTTATTTCATTTTACTCTGAAGATCTGCTTGCTTTAGGTTCTAACTCTATTCAGAAATATCAAGGAAAAAAGAATCTATTTATAGACGTTGACCAAAATTACCCTTTAAATGGGGCAACACAAGGAAATGTGTCACCGTCGACGACAGTGCAAAGCCCGATCAAGAGAGATATTAATGATTGGTACAGAGAAATAATGTTTTCCTTCTCACGCCTAATAAATTCATAATTTATGTAAGTTTTTTGTTTATACCGCCTGTAAGTGACTATTAATTCATAACAGCTGTACACAATTTTTTCGAGTTAATATTAGTGGCGGTAAACTGTCTACTAGAACCGAGACTAAAACCTTCTATTATTAGTTATTAATCTTTTATTCTTTTTATGAGAAATTGAATTATCTGTATCCCAAATATGAACTTTTTTCTATTGAGCACAATACTATAATCTAAGACGAAAGTATCAATACCTATGGCCGAAATACAAACTCCAGAATCCCATTAAGAGTGTGGGAGCTTTATGGCATATGAGCATATTGAAATATCGTAAACATATGGAAACCGTGAACAAATAGCCTCTCAGAAGAAGAACAAAGCATAATTCAGAAACAGCCCAGTGTGGTTCACACTCAGGTGCACAGAATTTCAAAATTTAGAAAAGAATGAATGAAATCTAAAATAAAGTTTATTAAGACAACGATGAAGACGGCTAAAACTATCTCATCTTACGAGCAGAATATCCATCATGATAAATTCCAAGTAACACTGGTCTAACTATTTCGTTCTAGCCTCGTAGCCAAAGCGATATCGGCTGACTTCCTGTAGAAAACCGATAACACTCATCCATTATATCTATCCGAATGCTCTTGCAGCGAGGCTTTCAAATCTCTCAAAGAGCTGTATTTTTATAAGTATGCGCAGTTGAAGCACATGACCCCCAATTAAGTTAACTACATAATGAATATTCGCCTCCTCTTGTAAATGAATGGGCAGAGTAATGTTGTTCGAATTGTCCTATGGTAATTGAATGTGGCTATTCAGGTTATGGGAACATTACATGCTTCTGATTCTGTTACGATACCGTTCTTTGTGCGAGGGACTCGGCGGCAAGGCGGTAGTTAAGCTGGACTTCATCGAATTCGTAATGCTGGACCAAGGCAGTTATCTGACTGTCAAATGAAGATTTTGATCCTTTATCTCTACGTCCAGTCCATATCCGTAAAGAGGTCTAGAGAGGTGTTAGCAGGCAGTACTTTATGGTTGGTGGAACTCGATTATCCTCTGGGTCTATCGGCAAATGGGTGCAACCATCACCAGACAAAAGACAAACATAATTTTTCGATCGTTTGTCGACATATGAAGGCGTAGCTTTGAAAATTAATATTTCTTTTGCGTAATTCATTGAACAGAATAAAAATCATACTCGAATACAACGAATAGAGATAATTTTTACATTAGAGAAAGTAAAACCGAAAACAGTACAACGTTTTCCGCTCCTTTTACGTACCACTCAATTACAGTAGGGCCTCGATAATCCGTACCTACAAGCTAGTACGAACGCCTGACGTTTCCTAGTAACTCACTTTGCCACGAGCATATTTACGTTCTCCAAAAAAGTATAAACATATGTAGGTGTGGAATATTATCATTATTAATCAAATGACGAGAGCTTTTTATGCTCCAAAACAAATCAAAAATAGATACAGTAAAGTAGTAATGAAATAAAAAACGTGAACAAAATATATATATATATATATATATATATACACATTCAAATACTCAATGAGTCAACAACAAGGCGAAAACCATGCGAATCGAATATGTTCTTGAAGGGGTTCACCGTTCACATTGGGCATTGGGGACACAAACCATATCTGCATGCAATCCGTTCCAAGTTAGGAAAATTCTATTGGACAGGAAGTTTTGTTATGTAATAGCATGATCCTATAAATGTCAAGTTTGAGTGATTGAATATAGTTTCGATAATAGCAGTATTGTTTTATTGCTATTATACCTTTCAAAATATCCCCACACTATAATACGGACGCTGCATACATCCGAACAGGGTATAAATTTTGGACTTCGGATTATCGAGGTCCTACTAAAAAATCGAATGTTATACTTACTTTCGATTCGTATCTTCAGCACTTTTAAGAATTTACTTAAAAAAACTAAATGTTGCTGTCAACACAATTAAACTTATATGAAATCACCGAAAAACAATCACAAGCTTGCAAGAGTCTGATTGAAGAGCTGTGGGATTTCTTCTTGCTTTTGGAGGTAGAAAGCGATCTTGCCCCTCTATAGTTTCTCTCCCACGTCTTCCCCTCGGATCATTTTTGTAGGTTTTTAATTTCAGATACCTTCAAGAGGCTACCTATTCGAAAAGAACAGAAACATTATTCGTTGTTAAACGAATTAAATATGACAGCGTTCGATGATTTTAATTCATAATTGATGGTCTATTTTTATTTCATGCTGATGCAATGAATTTTCACTTCTGAGTCTATGGATGGGAAATTTGGAGGGAATCTTAGATTATCGATTGCACCAACATAACATTTCCTCAAAAACCAGTTCAATCAAGTTCATCGGGAAAAAAAAGAATGATGAATGGTTGGACAAAAATAAATGCCTCTCAATTTCCACAACGAGCAGGGTGATCTTCTAATGTAGGAAACATCTGCTACCTCATTACTATAATTTACTTTTGCTGTGCACCCAAACTTTAATCTACTCCAAAGGTGTTTTTCGATATTTTTTTCTCTGTTGAACCATATAATTGTTTCAATTGAAAGCAGACAAACAGCTTTCATTCTTCGTGCTCACTAGTCATTGAGTTTATACCCATTCACGGGGTGTCGTCACCCTTTCAATCAAGCAAATATGACCCCAGTCGAATTATCAGCATGGCTTTGCATCAAAAGCTGCATTACGTCTAAATTCACCCCCCTACGGTGACATCATTATATACTCTATATTTCCGTAGATTTGTAATGCCAGTGACGACTAGACGGTGGGGGAAGTATCATCCCGAATATGAAGTGGGAATGTTTTCCGTCCGAGCTGACTTATACCTCACTTTCCAGAGGTTATTACACCCCTATGACTAATAATAGGGTGTCACATGAAACTATCAGTAATCGCCCAAGTCGTTGGACGGAGCTCTATAAGGGGGGGAATGGTGAAAAAACGATGGTAAGGAAAATGGTGATTAATTATTATGGCAGCTTGCCGCATGCCGCGACAGAAAAAGATTGATGGTAGCCTTACAAGATTTTCATTTGTTCTGATGCTTCTATACATTAATGAATGGATATCATTAAAGCGGTATTAATTATCTTTCACTTTCACATTTCCTCCAAATTTAGTGTTACCCTAAAATAAAATGAATCAGAAATATTTTGACATTGATGAAACAACCTATATTCGGATTAATAGTTGTTTTAACTGTTTATTTGTTCTGTCTATTGCATGTATATTATATAGCCACAGGAAAGTAAAATTTGGAATAAATCCCGAGCAGGGGAAGATATAACTCAAGGCGAGACACAAGGTGATTAGCTTGACCCTTTAATCCACGGTGTCCAATTTACGAGCCATCAAAGGATTTACCGAAATCCCCAGAGGATACCAACATAAATCACAATCAAATTCCAATTAATTGTAAACTCTTCCAGTTGTCAACACGAATTATACTGCTTGTACAGCCGTTCTTGAATAATAAGATTACCTAAAAATATCACCGACTTATATTGGTCTTGGGATTTATCTAGCATGGACCATCTGAGCTGAGGATCTTGGGGGATCTGGAGCACGTGCTTAAACAAACACCTAGAACGTTAAGGCGTATCCTACGCCGCTCTATAAGCACCTCGTATAGTGGCATCCTTATTGTTCCCTTCGATCCCGACTTCGAAATATTGAATAAATGGCGAGGGAGTTGAAGGATGAGACGTGGAATATGACGGAGGGTGTTCTCTTGCTTGCACGTGCACTTCACAGCTATTGGGTAGCATCTTCACGATCTCATAAATAAACTCGTGGATCCAGACTTATTGTGATATAATTTTTCTCAGAATCACACCGTCAACTTCAAATGGTATACAGTTCACCCACACAATATTTCAGGTTGATATTCATACCTACTCCTATTAAGGCGATATTCAATTCCTGCATTTTGCGAATTTTTTGTACCCCTATAAATCCAGGATATTTAAGTTCATAATTAGGGGACAGGACGCCTTGTATACCCGAGGCACTACTTCGGCACAATCATGATCGATCAATTGCAGCCCAAAAGTACTTCTAGGGTGATTTGACATCGCTCCTAGTGAAACATAAAAAGGTTCTGATATTAAAGATACGCGATTGAATTAAGTTTAGTTAATAAGTATCCATGTGAGGAAAACCTTATGAATGCTGTTCGCACTGTTATCAATCAACGCATTTGAATTCCTTGCAATATCAAGTGTTATTTCAATGACGAGTAAATTATATTTATAATCCTAGGGATCATCATTCTAAAATGATTTTTTGAATTAGTGTCATAAGAAAAATATTACTGTACTAAGGGACAAAAGTAACTTCCTTATTTTATGAAATACACTCAAAATTTGTTAAGTGATGTCACCTTTAAACTTAAGGTAAATTAATATTAATTGTATTCAATCCTGAATTTATTAATAGGTATCTATTGAAATCCCGATTGAAATGTAGATGTTCGAAAAAAAATGTCACAACGTGCAAGGTTCTCCCTTACACTGACCTCTCAGCAGCACATTGTTAAATTATATTTAACCGAATATTTATTTATCATCCAACTGTTATCATTTTCTTTTTCTTTTCCAAGGATAAAAAAATTATTGATACAGTTAACTGAATAACGAGCCTTGTAACGGGCTGAATACTCAGATCAATCGACTAATGGGCATCGTCAACGTTTTGTTGAACAGTTCCCTTTTTAATATTTCAAGAAAGAATATTTTGAACTTCTTCAAAAATTTTTTCGGTAAATATATTGAATAAATTTTGATAGGTGTTTTGGTAACAACGTCCTGTGAAATTGCAATATTAATTCGGGAAGATTATTATTTTCGTCATAGTGCTGCAGATGTTAGCTTTAAATTATGTTTAGAAAATTTGATTCAACATGCAGTCTCTTGACGATAAATCGCAGGATCATGTGAGAGATCTTGCATGTGATGTTAGCTCATGAGCTGAATTATGCTTCATACATCAAATTGCACCACCTTGTTGAACATGAATATTTTTATAATCGATTTCTCCAGTTTTCGGATGAAAAAATATCATGCAACCCATACTTGCTCGAGTTGCGCCATTATTTTCTACACTATCATTAATATGGCCTTGGTAACTGTTGATGGAGTAGTATAATTAAGAGTCCACTTTCAGTTTCAGGAGAATAGCGTAGTTAGTGGCAAAGCGATGACCAGAACCACCCTAAGTACCGAAGGATAAATACATGGGCCATCTGGGCGGACATACCTGTTCGATATCAGTTTATTTGAGTTTTTGCATAAAAACAAAATGTCCAAGACGAATCATTGAAAATAGTAGATTCAATTTCAGACGATTTTTTCTAATTTCGAATAGAAGTAGTAAATAAATGTGTTGAAGCTTAGAACGAAGGAGCTTCCGGAGAACTTCTATTTACGCTTATAACCTAATTTACCAACTGGTGCCGTACTCGAGCTTGAACATGTGTTACAAATCTAAGTACATTAATCAACGTACTTACGTACGAAGAATACGGAATATAGAACACAGGACGCGTTCACACATGTTAGAGACGATCGCAGACTGCGCTCAATAACTTCTACGACACAACAGGGCAACTTTTTCACATCACCCGAACAATAAACTGCAAGAAATTCAACCTGACCGATTCATCGACCATGTCGAAATCGCTTCATCTTGTGCACGTTGTGGATGTTATTATAACCATTTGGCGCCAGTTGCGGTGCTAACGACTCTGGGATATAAATGTGAATCGTTTGTATTGAGTGGAATGTGCATGCATATTGAAAAACAAGTATTCGGTCTGTTCTCCGATGGGAGATCCTACGCTGAGGTTATCTCTTGTCCAATAAAAGTTATGCCTTGTAAATTGAATATGTGGGAACAGTTTACGACTATCAATTGGATATTGTAGTGAGTATCGAAGATGTAAATTGACACCGGTAAAGGCTCTTCTATCCTTGCAGCGATCGAGTTCAAGATTTCGTGACCCCTGTCTGATTTATGAAGAACTTGTAGGAAATGATCAACACGTTTTGAGTTGTTCACATTATTAGGCATAGAACTCAGAACTGATGATTTACTTAGGTGATAGTGAAAAATGATACGTAGGGAATGGTATAAGAGGTTGTATACGAGGTATACTTTCACTACACAAATCTGGAATTCCCAGAAGAAGGTGAAGGTTCATTCATAGAAAAATGAAAGGCTTTTTCCGTACTTGCACGAGTTCCCGCGAGCACGAAAAAAGCTTACTTTCTGGACATGTAATGAAATATACTATTTCACAAATTTGGGGAATGTCGTGAAAACCTTTTTTCAATTATTGGTTTCTCACACGATGGAATCGTTCTCGTTAGTATTTATCTCTAATCATTTCGTGTTTTGAAAATATTTCTGATATTGGATTTGAAAGTGATTCTTTTCTCAGTTTTCCTGATAGACCAAGGCCATGACCATAAGGAAGCAAATCATTCATTTGAATTGGTTGTTCTTGGTTGGAGATTTTCTTGTTTTACTGATGATTATTAGAATTTTGGTTAGATATTTTCTGTTCTCTAATTTGGTATTGATTCTGAAGTAATTCAATTCAATTCTTTTCAAATTTCCAGAGTGAATGAGATTCAAGGAGCCATTCCAAAAGAGTATTTTTATATATCTATACCTTTGTTTAACACTCACTTGATGATTAGGATAATAATATAGATATCTATCAGTGTGTATACCTTTTCTCGACATATGCTCATTTAGAAATGACTTGAAAATTTTTTTATTAGAACATCAAACAAGAAGAATATTATTAACAGTTCTTTATTGCCTATGCAATTGGCCATCGACCGAGCCATCGACCAAGGGTCCTTCAGCCTAAAGAAGAATATTTTCGTCCAATTGTTTGGTTTCAGTGAAAATAGGTATGTGTTGTAAGGTCGGTCGTAAGTAGCTGTAGTCAAAATATTCCATTATAATATAATATAATTTTAGTTATATAAAATTATATAAAATGATTGATGATGAAGAAAAACCCATAGCTCTCGGCATCGAATTTTGGTTGGTGAAAAACATCGTCTAATAGTAATTGAATTTAGGCAAACATCCCTATTATATCAACAAATAAATAAATCATGAACTAATTGTCAATTTCCATTAGTTTAGAATTTTTCTCGAATAAGTTTTATCCATAAGTTGTTACTACTTGAAGAGTACAGTAGGCGCTCGATAATCCGGCGCTCGCCAATCCGGCACGCTCGGATTGGCTCAGGTAACCCGCTTTATAATCCGACTTTTTATACAGCTGAAGATCGGACTAACGAGTGGTTCGCTCGGCAGTCCGGACCTAGCCTTGACATTGATGTCACGTATTTGTTTTCTTGTTTCACACCGTCCCTTGACAAAATGGCGGACAAATTTTGCGAAAATTGGATAGTAATGAAAATCACATGAAGTTAGCTTTCTTTTCCTGGACAAATTCGATAATCCGACATTTCCGATAATCCAGCATGAAAAAAAACTCAGGTGCCGGATTATCGAGCGCCTACTGTATTTCAATTGGAACGTTTTTTTCAAAACTCATTATAGAATATATCAGTTCGAGTGTTGCATTCAAATTAGAACTTTTTAAATTTTCCAGAAAGTGTTGGGTGTTTTCAAGAAACTATCTCACTTGCGTATTGATGGTTTCTTGAATTGTAATGAATATTTAGCCAAATTTGGACAATCGTGTTCAATCAACTTATAACATTGGCCTTAATGGTTTGAATGAGGGGTTTACATATAATTCTGACTTAAATTATTTTCCGAACTATTTTCCTTCAGTTCCTTCTTGTATTCGAAACTCAAATTAAATCGAGCATTATATAATGTATAACATTAAGAACAGGCCCCCACACTTTCCATCTCTATAAATAACCAGTTATCGAGAAAACAAGAAGAAATATTACACCTTAATCTATATTTGAACAAGAATAAAATTTATGTCCTCAGTTGAATGTCAAAGGGGCGAATGATTGAGTGAAATTGAAAAAATAGAAATAAGGGAGGTAGAAAATATTTTAAGTTGATATTCTAAGTTAGGTCTTGAGTAAGTGGAATGAATGCTTAGATGAGCGCTTACAAAAATCTTTTCAAATATATTGTCCCAAATTTGATGTTTTTAATGTAAAATTCTCGGAGAAATTCCAATCATTTCATCAAATATCTTGGTATTCTACGAGAGTAATACCTACTACCTAATGATAGAATTGAAATAAGTGGTAATCCGCATCTATTTCTCCAGTATATTGTCCTTTTTGTGTTCAAAGATATATTTATAGACTATCAAATTTTTGCCCCTGCTTGTTAATTCTGACCTAGTGAAGAATATCTTCCTGTGATACCTGACAGGCACCTACCTCGAAGTAAAGGATTCACCGACATTTGGACTTTGACCTTCCACCTCGCCTTCCACCTAGCCTTCCATTCATGTGGCAAACGTCTGCGAATCGCGAAAAATTGCTGGCCATAACTCATTTTGGAAATATAAACAAAAGCACGTTACAGGTCGCGAAGTTGAGAAATCTTATTTCATTAGAACAACAAACAACACATGTTCATCAAATTCCATGTCAGGTTCTCTATAGGAGTTCCAAAGTTCGTTGTTTATATTTCGGCTATCGAAATCGAAATGTGGCCAAACAGTAGGTTGCTTCTGGTGTGAACTTCGCCCTCTGCTTTCGTTATCAAGCTACAATCAAAATAAATTGTTGGAGATCGTGTTGAGTGCTAAGAATGGGGCTTATGTTGGGTATTGATGTGAGAATAGATCATGGACCGGAATATTCGTCATTGGTATTCTCGTACCGAAGAGCTGTTTTATATAGGGTTCCGCATCGCTTTCTATTCGAACGATTGATAAGTCTTTACTTTATGAAATAACAAATATGAATACAGACCTTTTATCACACAATCTCGGGATTTCCCAACAAACACTGTCAACAAATAACTTTTAGCATAACACACGATCGAACTCAGGATAAAAATGATCTTAAGCAAACCTTTATATTTCGACGAATTTTCTTGAAAACATGACTTTGTTCCGGGAGGTGTAAAGTTCACTTGAATCCTCCAGAATTGTGTTAAAGTCAAACAACAGGATACCCGCGATAACATAATTAGGAACTCATGGTTCGTTACATTTCGTATTCAAAGGACAATCGGCGAGTGAACAATGAGACCTATCGATATGCCAGTCAAAATAGAAATTTCAACAAAGGGTGCACCCGAGTGCCATTCAAACCCAGTCAATGATCCTCAATTCAACGATAATATACATAACAAATATTGGCTTGATGAATATTATCGTTTCAACAATGAACTAGTAATGAAAGACTTTCAAAGATTGCTTTTACAAACAACAACAATGGGAAACCAATTTTTCACCAATTGTTACAATTTTAGAAGATAAATACTCGGATGAATGATACATAACTTACAGAGTTGTTTTCGAAGAAAAATCATCGAAATTGATTTTATTCATCCATTTGATCATTCAATACCGAGTTCAATACCTAAAGTTGAGGAATACATATTTTATGTATTTGATATTTAATTCTGTAATCCTCGCTGTAACCTCATCAAAATGTGTTATACTCATCAAGAATAAAGGACGAGATAAAGGAGTCTTCAATGCCCTAAAAGTAATCTTATCGACATTTCGATCATGTGCTCGTTCGATCAGATCTTGATGGAAGCGGACTCGTATAATAACTGGACAAAAATACGTGTCAATATCGCATTCCAGACGATTTCATTCCGACCAGCAATGTGGACTGGACATAAAGAAAGACATCGAAAACCTCGGCAACTCGGCACACATTTAGAACGTCACAATTCCTTAAAGAGATCTCCCACATGTGCTTTATATGGGCGGTTCTCATAAGAAGAAGCAGAGTGGCACTTGAAATAGATTGCTATTGTGTGACGTGCGTGGAATTTCTTCAAGGACATTTTTTCAAAAGATTCTGATGTCAAGAAACTGAGTGAGAAATTTGCAGAATCAGAAAATGAGAAAATTTTCAGAATTTTTGAGAATGTGAAATAAGTTCAAAATTGAAATCCTACCAACACTAATCGAAAGGACCACAACAAAACTACTACCTGAACATCCATCTGAACAATTTGCAAAGACAGATGTCAAAAGTCTGCTTTAACTTGTTTGCAATTTCGTGTTTTTTCTAGAAAAGTGGGTCTCAAATGGTTCCTAGGAGCAGCAGATATTATTGTTTGACCTCGGTGCAAACACTTCAAACAAATAACGGAACAACAAGATCCTTGTCTAAATGAATTCTTGAAATATGTTGCATGTAACATACTACAAAAATACGTCTTTTCGTTCGAACAAGACATGTGGTAATGGAAAGGAAACAATAACTGCATTTCATTTGTACCAATTCATTAATCGCGTTTTTTTTTGGGTGATATAGCCGAAAGAATATCTGGAACATAGGTACAGTGCTCAACTCTTGAAGTGGATATTCCAGAGAAAACTGACATTTCACAATTGAGACGAATTCTCATGATCACTGCACATAACAAGATGAGAGGTGTATGTTTGGGTATTAAACCCGAATTTTTGATTATAACAAAATCATGAATCGATCATTCGAACAAACATTTCAGCCCAACTCATCAGGACATATATCGAGACATATACTCATGTCGTCATCTGTAAAACGAGTGTGAAAAAGGCAATTTGTAGAAAATACTGGAATTGAAAAATAAAAATTCTTGACGTACAAACCACGGTACAAAGCTATTTGTAGATATTAATTGATGTCACCCCTACAATTTTTCATGGTAAAATATTACGTTGTAGGCACAAAGTTATCTTTGCAAACGAATTGCACTAACTAACTAACGTTTTCTGAAACTGTTTTGAATTTTTAGTGCCAGTCTCTGAAACAAATTGAAATATAAAAGTTCCAAAAAAAGCAGAATCCTCCCAGAATGAATGACCACTGCTCCATCTAGGTCCGCTTTACACAATGAATATTAATTTATGAAAACAGATGGTGAAATAAATTTTCAAAAACTGATTTCTTGCTGAAATTACAGCTATCATGCAGTTTCAAAATTTCATAAATTGTGAAATTCACTCAATTCATTATTATTCGGAAGTTCAATTTAAAAAAACCCTCGGAAAAACAGGGTTGGTCTAAATTAAAATAGCTTTCATGACTTTGAGGATGTGTGTTGGTCGAGAGCTTAACTAACGACTGCAAGAGAGAAATATGTATATGAAACAATTTTCCTCGATGAGTCTTCAAACTACTACTACTATACCAGAAAGATTTTCAAACTGAATCATAGCTTGAACTCAAAGAGACGGCTGAAATCCAGATCGTTGAGGAAAAATTGGGATTAACGAACATGATATTGAATCGCGTGTACAACCGAATGGTTATTATTCGAGCGTGCTTAAATTTAACAGTGTTCATTCCACTCCGTTGATCAGCTGTTTGCTGTTTCACTCTCAGTTTTACTTCAACAATTCTTACCGAATCATCCGAATAGGTGGAAATCGCATCATCGAAGTTCACCTGGACATCGTACTCCTTATTCCTATACTTGACAGGTTCGGAAGACCGTCTTATCCAAGACATAATCCGAATTTACACCTCTAGGGCACCAACAAAATTAAGAAACACATAAAACACACTGTCGGGACATGAAGGGAAAACAATAAACCGGCGCTTGGCACCACTCAAAAATAATCGGCGACAGCAACTATTACTTATGTGTCACTCACGAATTAACATTCGTTTTTAAAGTGAGAAAAAAATGATTAAACCGGAGCAGACGCGTGAAACTTTGACAGACGGTTCCAGGAGGCGCATAGCAGGCTGAGACGGCTCTCGCATGCTTCGCTCTTCATTTGTTATAGCGACGCGTTTCAAAGTCGACTAAAACCCAAAACTAAAGTACGACAACAAGAGCAGTCGGCGTAGTGCACCGGGCTGGATGTGGATTAGTCATCCAGGACCGTGTTCGTCATTTTGATGAGTGTGCGGCATTTGGGTTTCGTGGAGGGGGCCCTGATCAACTCCCGGCGGATTTACTCGGACGCTTCCCCATCATTATTGTTATTGAGATGTTATGGGTTTCGGGAAGAATTCGTGAATGAAAGTAGATGTGATACAGGCGAACTCCATTATTCTTTATACAGGGTGTTCTGAAATATATGCAAAAAAATTGAATAGGAGATTCTTGAAGACATTTTAGCCGGTCAGAAGAAAGGTGGTACAAGTCACAAATTCCGAATTTTTGATTTATAACGATATTTGGGTACATAACGTTGCAAATCATTGTTCTAACAAGTGGCATAAGTTAAATCATCGTTTTGACCGAGTATTCAACAATAATTTCTACACCTAAATGTGAGTTTTAATCAACTGCAACGTTAAACCTAAATTTTCCAACATTTCACTCAATTGCAGTTAGACCACTTTTCCTCTGAGCCACTCATTTAGGGTACCTGTATTTTTGATTTTAGTTAAATGGGCACTCATTTCGGAAAACTCCGAAATCGCGGACCATTCCATGAGAATAAATTTGAAAAAAAAAGGGTCTCCTGAATTTTCTACAATAATCTCCTGTTGAATTATGTTGCATATATTTCGGGACACCCTGTATATCCACTTTTTGACATTTCGCTAACAACTTTCTTGAAAAAGAGAAAAGGCACCTTTGTGAAGAAGTGTTGCAAAAGTTAGAGTGTTTGTACGGTAGCTAATATTAGTATTCAGATATTGAACCCGAACCACTGAAAGCAGATCGAGTTGACCTTGGTAAGAATAAAAAAGTGACATTTTATATCAAATGAATTGAATCACATGATAGTATTCAAAAAAATCAACTACCATTGACTTCATAATACCTTTCATATCTAACCACCTTCCTCCTTTAAATCCACGATCCATGGATTGTTCAACGTTCAACTTTCAAAAGAAATCAGCAGATATCCAACAGATTACAGAAAGATATGGAAACCCGTAGCTCACAATTGACAAAGTTATACCGGAAACACATGCATGAACGATTAAATAAGTCTGCCACAAATGAAACTCAACAGAGGAACTTTTCAGAGGGTGAAGTTCTTCAATCGGGTATCTGCAAACATGGTCAAACTGTTTGGAACGTACAAAAAAAAAAACACTCAGATCTCGTTCATGACGCTGGCTTACTATTTAATCAACAAAAACGACAAAATGCCAATAACACGGAGGTCTGTTGATTACCAATGCTCTTGCTCGCAATCAAAGTGCAAGGGTTAACGAACACGTGAAACAAATAGAACAAGACAAAGGCAAAGAGGTCGGCAACAACCCAACTTGATATCCGGACACAATTTTGACTCGAGAACCGATGTGAGAGTGTCAGACGTTTATGAGAACAAACTCCGATTGGATCTTCTGGAGATCTAAGAGCACTTAATAGAAATACGAGGCGTGTCCAGAAAATAAGTGGACTGTCATCAACTCAGCAAATTATTGTGAAAAACCTAAAAAATATTGAGGAGAGCTATCAAAGCGGCTGCTTTACAACACCAGCCACCACACGTGATGCCATTTGGCAAAGTTCTACAGGAAAAACATCGAAAAATATATCAATATAACCACGTATTGTTTTTCAAATGACATTTTTCAAAGATAACGAAAATTGAATACACTTACCTCCTGGACACGTTCTCACACGTGCATTAACGAAGGCATTTCGATAGTTTGCCATTTTTTAAATACATTCATTTCATTCCATTTTATTGTATTACTGGTTTATTTGTTAACAGTGCTACATCTAAATTTCGTATGTCGATTGCATGTCAGTCAGCATGTTTTATTTTTGTTGAACATGTTATTGTATGTGAGTTTGTAATTTTATTGTAATATGTATGATATGAATGTCATTAATGGTAGGATTTTCCTGATGTTTATATGTCACTACATTCATATTTTATCGACGTTTTAAGCTCAATTTCAGATATTTCAATTTGTCGAAGCCTTTGATTTAAAAAAACCTGATGATGGCAAGAGACTTTGCAAAAATGCATATTTATCTTCTCGAAAAGAAAAAAATTTGAGTGTAGAAGATTTCAATGTATATATCGTAATGAGATATGTCAAATCCATAAAGAAAATGTAATGTTTTACATATAATCTGTCTGACCTCAAACATATCCTGAAAATTTTAGGGTTGTTTCTTTCAAAAGGTACCTTCATCAGCGAGCCCAAATCAACCTTATCATATAAGACAATTTTCAGCACTCAATAATGTTATGGAAATTCGGAAAAAATAATAAAGCTCTTGAATGTGGAAAAAGGGCGCAAAAATTCAGGAAAAAAAAAGGTTATTTGAACTATTCCTGTGTGTTATTATATTATAATTTAAAAATTGAAATAATTTTTTTTAATGCAATCCCCGTATTTACTACCACTGGCAACAATTGAATTTGATGTATATTCATTTCAACCGTTAGCTTTGAGAAACAATGGTTCATATAAGACATACTCTTTATATCTCCGTTGCTGAAGAAATAGCCGAAATTGCAGATTCATTTCCTGGTCCACCGCCCCGGACGAGCGATGTGATGATGCGTGGATGATTGATCTGATATGCAGGAATTATAATCTTCTGGATTCTCGTGCAAAACTCATTACATGCCTCTCAATGTAAAACACTCTCAGTCGAAGAGGCGATTTTAAAAACGAGCGGGTTTAATTGAACATTAATCATGCTTACCCCAACCATTTGGAAAGAAGTACATACCTGAAACGAAAAAAAATGTCAGAAATTATACCTGCAGAATCCAGCAGATTTAATGTGAGCATTATTATTCGATATTGATAATGCCATATTGAAATTGCATGCTTGATGCAAATTACCAGTATACAGGGTTGTGCACAATAAAGTTCTGTATTTGCGAGGCTCATAACTTTTGATAGGAGAGTCATAGAGTATTCGAATATCGTTTTCCTTATATCCTTAAAATTTTTCTGGAAAAAGGGAAAGCCATATTCGATAATAAATTGATGAGAAATTCAAATTTTTCACAAAAAAAAATTCTTTTTCTATATGACTCCCATTTCAAAAATTATGAGGACCAATTTAGCCCAACTAGTTATTTATGAATCGCAATAGAGTAGAATAGAGTAGAGTAGAGTTTATTAGTGTAGATTGCAGTTACAAGATTTGCTTTCACAGATCAAAGGAAATAACAGTTACATTTCACCATTAACACTGAAATATTACAGAACATATACAGTAATAAAGTGTCAATTATTTCAACAGCATTAATGAAATTCATATTTGCATGTTATATGTACAGATAAAATTTGAACCTTGCAAACTAATGCATTAAAATCAGATGCACTAAAAAATTCCTAAAACTAGCTCATACAAGCAGAGACGAAAGTCGATAGAATCTAGAATTATTCTAGTTACCAGTGTAAATAATATTCATCTATCGAATAAAAAACATTGCCTACCAATATTGATTTTATTTTTGTTTTGAATTTCCTGAAAGGTAGATCCCTTAACTCGCTAGGTAGTTTATTATACAATGAAGCAGCACCCTTTTGGGATTTCGTTAATCTCTTGAAATTTTTTCTTATTAACGTTTTGTTTCTTGTATCAATATTAACCATTCACTTCAAACAGAAAGTGGTAAAAATGAGAATTGATTTCAGGGTATGTCCATGTCAAACAGTACATCAGAGTATCGAAATTCAAAAGAGGTTCTGAAATGACTGAATGAATGAACGATTTCAACAGAATATACTGAATCAGTAAAGAAAAACAGTAAAAATTTATGTTCAATACGGACATGGATATACTTCTATTTCTTAGAATATCTTATCTTTCCGACTAAGAAGTTAAATAATAGGATACACATACTTCACAATTAGAGGAAATAAAACTTATGAGATAAGAATATATTCATTCATTTTCAGATTTCTCATTATGTAATATATCCCGATGATCCTCAAAGCAGTTTCTTCGAAGTTACATCAAGTAAGTCAGTAATTTCAAAAATAGAGGTAACTTCCTGAGAAATATTTCGCCCCTTTTCTTTTATATATATTATTGTAGTTTCCCCTATAGACAACATTATTATTGATATTGTATGACAACTCGTATATCTAATGAAAAATGAGTGTAAATGAGGATATATATTAGAAAAAAAATTTGAACAATAGAAAAAAGGCCCCTGCGTAAAACTTATGCACCAAGTTGTCAAGGGCCAAGTCCTTCCCAAACATTCTAGGGTGTTCGAGAAAAGGAGTAGAAGTAATTGAATAGCCAGAATGAGATATGTCTTTTTACTTCATATGATGACCTCTAATAATGATCTCCACCTTCTGATAAAAAGGGAAAAAGTCTTTCGATATATTACAAGGCAGAATATAAGTAAGTTCAAAATAGTAAATTATAACAGTCCAAAAAAAAAAAATAATTGAAATCGAATTACCAAAAACCTCAATTTTTGACTTATACTCTTTTTCCCAAGCACCCTAGAATTGTTGATTAACAATCAAAAAAGAAACAACAATTCGAAAGTTTAAGCGTTCGTCAGACAAGTTCAGAGGCTAGGAGAGAAAACCCTCCCATAAAATATTTTAATAGATAATATAGGAATGTTACGAGAATAAAAAAAGAACTGGAAAATTGAAAGAACGCTATGGGAAAAGTTAACACCAGTAGCCGGATATAATCGCTTATGCGATATGCATTGGACTTTATTTCGCATTGAAGGGAAAATAAGAAATGGACTGCAATTCTATATTTCATTATCTAGGTCTCGAATATTCCTCTCGCGCTGTAATGGATCTTCCAAAAATATAGTGTCCCGATTTATAATTCTTTATGATATTATAACTAATGGCATATCTTCTGAATCATAAACAGAGGGAACTTTCAGTATTGCCAATGAATATACTTTAATTATACAATTACAAAACAATATCAAAACATGTCATGATACAAAAGCTGCAGAAAAATATCCTTCAACTTACTACCATATGAAATTTCAACATAGAGACTGGACATTTAAGTAGGAAAGTTTTCATTTTTCTATTTGAAAAAATAACATGAGTTGTCAATTGTATTTAGTCTGAAAACTTTCAATAAGATAATTCATTATTTGTTTATGTAAGATCCTTTTTGAACCTACTATGTCGTCGTACTACATTCCGTTGGAGATGCTTTATTAATTTGTCATTTGCAAATGAACTCAATTAAATATCTCGCGTGATAAACGCCAATGGAACGAGGTCACACCATCCAAGATATGGCACGACTGGGATAAATGTTCAATCATCACTCTTCGCTGAAGGTGAAAAGCAGGTTAGATCGCTCAGTTTGCATTTTCGCATTGTTCTCGAATTCATGAGAATTATCGAGACCGGAAATAAAGATGACAAACGGAACTATCGCATCATAAACAAGATTAGAATACTTCGATAAAATTTTGCTCTACTGTATTCACTTCCTGTTGGATGTTCAAGGACTACTCTTGATGCGAGTAATTTCGCTGAATAATCAGTTTCGCAAGGCCAGCAGCATCCTACTGGAACTGCGCTACATGATAAGTTCACCTGGGTTTTTGGCAACAATACGTGAAATATCACGATCAATTCAAATAAACATAGTTTCAGAGAGAGAAAAAATGTTTTTATTGACTGAAGCAGGCGTTTATAATATAAAAGAAAAATTTAAAAATAATTTATCCCAATACGCTTTTCGGTAGATCTATTGCGGTATCTCTAATTGCAATTTCTATAAAATCAACGTTGCCTAAGGTTATCAGCATCATAAACTGCTGTTATTTTATAACTTTTCTTTCTTTTTAGAACCAACACTAACAACAATTGAGAAATCAGTGGAATTACGACAGATGTGATTAGGTGTACAATTTTTTCAGATCTCTGCATTTCTAATTTTTCAGGAATAAATCATAAATAATATAAGGTGTTACAAAACTTTCCCCTAATTTCTATGAAGCATGTTAAGTTATTATGTAATATTATATATTGCTTTACAAATTGCAATAATTTTTCACACCCGAATTATCCTATTTCTTAATGCTTTATTGGATTACTCAAATCCACCCTTCAAATGCCTCAATTTGTTCCTAGGTTTCGATATCCCCATTGTTCTCTGATTCATGTAAAATTTTATTGAATGTTTGTTGTTCGTTTATTATTTACTTGGATTCTCTAGGAGAGTTCTTAATAAGGTCTGAATACGGATCTGTCCTGTTCTTTTCGAAGGGTGCGGGTGACATGGGAAGGAAGGGGTCCATCGTGGATATTTTAAGATACGCCGTCACTGCAGGCAGGCAGTCATAGTGGTACATACTGAAGGGGGACCCTATCAACAGGGAACTCTCCATCATGCATTCGATTAATACAGTTAACGCTACCAAATTCATTATTGACTTGAGGCCATCAAAATTAATTTAGATTATATCTGTGGAAAATAGAAATGTCTTCAACGTAATGAAAATTGCTTCCTATACCTTATCTGACTTGTTGACATTTTATCGAATAACTTCTTCTTCTTGGATTCATAACCAGGGAAAGAATATATAATGATAAATTTTATGTAGTAATTATACTATTTACAAAATAACAATTATATTCAATTCAAAACAACATAATAATTGAATGAGATGCTCCACCACATCTGTTAGCGACAATTTTTTAAAATACCTATGACTATCAGAACATTCAATTTCTTGGGGCAGAGAATTATACTCAACTAAAAATTTCACTAATGTGGAACCTGTTGACAAACATGTACTGAAAGTGTCAACAAAAAAGTTATCTCTAGCTCTGGTCTTATCGTGATGAATTTCAGAAATAAAACTAATATTTCTGGACAAGATAATTCGTAAGAATGCCATGTGTTATTTGAAAAATGAAATTTAACGTTGTATAATAACAATTAGCTGACGCAAAATTCAGAGCCTCTGACATTAATGATAATAATAATAGGCCTTTATTGAATATTTCAAAAAAAAGATATTACCAAATCATCAGTAACAACACTCACAGGGCGGAGTTCAGATGGGTGTGAGCCCTCTGTTCTTCCACTCAAACCGTAATCGACAGGCGTACTTCTATCACATGCTAAAACAACATTCCGGAATTCACAATTTTATATAATCTTAAGCTTATTCAACGTCAAATTAAACATGAATGATGAACAGTAATCCAAATGTGGCAACACAATAAAATATAACAACAGATTCCTAGTGGTCATATCAATCTTACAACTGATTGTCCTTATGTATTGTATTGTTAAGAATAAAAACTCAACTTCTCTTTAACACGACCGCGTTGCTTTTGCCAATTCTCCTGACACACTATTTACTGAATTTTTGCATGGAGGACTTTCAAAATTCAAACATGATCTTCCACTTGCCATTGTATGTGTATGAAATTATTGAGTTAGTTGAGTATTTTCGGATTATCCTCAGGATTATCGAATGGGGACTTTAAGAAACAAATGATTTTTTGTGGTGAAATTAAAGAAACTATGTTACACTATTTTCGCAACTGAATTAAATATCTGGCAGAAAAACGTATTTCTTGGGGGTGGGTAAAGATTATCGACATGAGGAACCTTATTAATAAAGAGTTCCGAAGAATGTGACGGCAGTCGGCAGTGATGAAATAAAAAAAGGTTTCAAAATTTTCATCAAGTGATATGAAGATCACAAGTTGTTCCTTCAGTTTGATTGTTGTGTTCGAGTTAAATTTCAGGGTAGATACAAATGATATATCTTTTAAATTTGAATTATCATGGCTTGACATCGGAACAAACAATAAAGGAAACAGTAACGGAAGAAGGTATTATAAAAAACGACAACATAAACTCCGACCATCTCGAAGGGGTGAGGAAGGTAACCTTCAGAATCGAGGAGATAATAAAAATGTCATTTGTAGTCATAACAACAACCCACCCACTTACGTATAACTGGAAGAATACCGACAAAAAAAATGTTTACTGCTTTGGGTCATGAGGTAAGCTGACATTTTTCTTGCTTTATGACTGTTCTTAGCCTTTTTCGGGTATACGGTTGCTTTTGTGCTATGAATACTTTATTATGTTGGGGAACAATGAGGACTGGTAATTTTTCATTGTAACTCGATTAACGTAGCGCTGTCAGGCCAAATAGGGATTAAGTGAGTGAATTGACCCTTGAATGTTGAAAATCCTGTCATGATGAGGTTACATCAGTTAGATTTCTAATTTTGACAGCTGTCCACAAAATGAAATTATAAACGAAAAAAAAATATTAAACTTGTGTCCACCACAAATACTATAATCAACTGATCCTATCTATATGTAGTAAAAAATTTTACATTTTATAGTTCAGTTTTTTATTTGAATCTTTCATCTTTCATTTTAAGTTTTTGGTATTTATATGAAACTACATTAATTCGAGATGAAATGAAAATTTTAGAAATTACTGTTGAGAATTAAATATGTAGTTCAATTATGATTTTATCGAAACTACATGGAATGGAAAGAAAAATCTGAAACTACTTTTTGATAATAGAATAAATGCCTTTTTAAAGTTATGGTTAACTAATAAATTCTTTTTCACGAAAATATCAATTTTAACAGAGTACACTGTAGTTTACTCGAATAATACAATTCGATGATGTTTTATTTGAAATTAACAGTAATATTTCATCTTAATTCAGAGAAACTTCATTTCATATAACTGCTGAATTTTTTAAAGCTCCCCTATTCTCAACGTCGCATATAAATGGCCATGCAGAACAAAACTGCAAAAGGTCATGCTCGTGATGAATATTGATCGTGGGGGGTGTCAAGAAGTCATTAATATCAATGAGTCCTATTGGTGAATGCCATTTGTAACTTTTTTTCGTTTACGAGCCGTTTGTACAATACGTGGGAGAAGGAACTCGATCATTCTATTTGCGATTTGTCAAGATATTCAGGGCGAATCTACGACCCACGCAAACCTAATGAAGTGATTGCTGGAGACCGAAATGATTGCGGGTATATACCAGAGATTTCGCAAGCACTTTTCATAACATGTGATGCGATAATGGTACTGCCAATCATTTCTAATGATACATTACTCTATAATAACACAGGGGAACTTTTCTCGATGTATGCTGTTCAAGCTGGTAGTAGTATTATTTCGAAATGTAACCAACAAAAATTACAGTCATATGTTCTATGTGTAATATAAATCAGAATATCAAGAATTGTAAGAGCCACCTCCATAAATATAACCCGGATATTAAGCTCGTAAATCCTCAGATTTTTTATTTGCGCTTCAAATTTCGGAAGAACCACTCATTGCATTTTAACGGTGGTAATTCTCAAATGTTGAGAATCGTTATTTAAGGTTCAATTTCCAATCAGATCAATTTTGAAGAAGCGTGGCGAAAATGTTTTTTTTTTCGCCTGGGAAAACGGTAGAAGAGGCAAAGACTGAATGACTCCCACAGCAGGATATTGCGACATCGGGAATGAAGGAATAAATTATCGTTTTTAATATCCCGTGACCAAATACAAGGTGAGTTAATGTATCAATATTTACGAAAACTAGGCATGCGATATCCTTGTGAATAGAGCGAATTGTTGTGATGACGAATGTCATCATGTTAACAATTCCAAGAATGGCCTTGCCTTACGTTTCATTCCATAACTGCATTTTGGTTTCAATGCGTTTCGATGAATTCGAAATGTGAAAAATATTTCATCCAAGAACGTCTAATTTGACTTCTAACCTTGATTCTTTGAATCGGTGATTTCAAGGAAACTACAAAAATAAATGTAAATAACAAAAAAACTTGAAGCTGGGTTTCCAAAACTTGGATTCCTGATCCAGCAGTGCCAAATTGATTGGAGCCACCGAGATTCGTTGGAAATTTCAAATCAAGTGATTCGAGAGTTTTGTGAAATCCACCTATAAATTACTATTTTAGGTTTCAAGAAACCCTGAAGGCTCTTATTGTGATTCCTTCCGTTTCTGTCTTCAGGTGCCGCTGCTAACAGTGACGTTATATAGTTGCATTTAATGAGTAATTTTGCTGCGATGAAAAAAACAAAAAGTAGAGTACCCAAAAAGTTTATTTTTTCGCTTTTTGGGCTAGACATTTTTTTATCGCAACAATGTCAATGAGAAAGCCCTTCGTCCCAAAAAACCTTCAAAATTCATCTAAAATTTTTCTTATCCAAGAAAACGTTTACTGATATCCATATAAAGGTGACAGCAACAAGCTTAAAAATCAAGGATCGAGTACAAAATATTTTGAATGAAAATTTTCATGAAACATTCATCAATTTTTTTTCAAGTTCCCCATATTACGAGGAATATTCTTAGAAGATAATGAAGAATTTTTTTCAAATATAACATATGCGACTATAACTAATTTTTTCACATATGTTTCTTTTGACCATATTTATATTCATATAATACTTTTTATTTTCCTATTATCATTTATAATTTTGGTTTTTTCGATTATTTTGCAAAACATTGTTGAATATTGATTATAATTGAACACGCTATAACTGATGAACAGTTTATGTTTATCGGTCAAGAATAATTTTCAAATTTATTATGTAGGTTTTCTTTTATACGAACAACTTTTTCATAAAACTGTTGCGATAAAAAAAATTGCGGAAAAAAACTTTTTTGGGTACTTTGGCGCCATCTACGTTCTTTATCGCAGCAACAATTTATCCCCAACAATTTCTGTACTTCAATTCTTTCGAAAACCTACCATTCTCAAGGGAAATCACATCCAAAAATCTTTTGTGTTTCTTCGAAAAGCGGTAAGCTTCGACCACACATTTTTCAAGTTAAACTTTTTTCTAATCGATGGATTATTGATTATAATCAAGATTGAAGACAATATCTTTTCTATCTAGACGAGCTCCAGGCACAAATCTGCAGTGGCGGCTCGTAAACTTTGATCTTGGCTCGGCAGAAATGATGACCTATTCGATTGATTTCCCGATCCCTTCTGCACCGAACCACTTCCCTTTGGGCAAGGTTTTTTCATGTTTTTCAAAAAAAGCTTATCATCGTAAGATGAAGATCTCATCACATAAATTGAAAAAATTACAAATTACAAATTACAATTATAATCATATAACTCGATTCTGGTGAATGGATAGCAGTAAGATTAATTTTGGCTGGACGCAAAATATTTAGGCTCGCCGGCAGTGCCGTCCTTGACGAGCCGCCACTGCAAATCTGTGCTTCAGATTTTTACACAATCTTTGGACAATATAATATGACAAATAGGTTCTGTTCTGAGATATCAAATATACAACATTTCTTTTAATCTTCATGAACCTCCATTTTATTACGACTCAAGCTCAATCGCATATTCATATGGACATATATGGTACTAAGCATTTTCTCCAACAACGTATCCAAGTTGCCTGCAAAAGAGCAAGAAGTTATTGCATCATAAGGCTGACACTTTTGAGATACCTTCATGATTTCATTCAGATCTTTTACTTATTTTGATGCTTTCTTATTTGTTTTTTTCACTATTGAATATTTCGAAAAAAATATTAAAAAGACATTTTTCCGAATTCAATCTGAATATAGGTACGACGGTTTAGTGAAGCACGTGAAACTCCACTATCAAACTGAATCTTTCATCAAAAATTTTCAAATTTTTCCAAATATCGATATTTGGATCCGAATTCAATTCCACCATTCCTTCATAGTGGTTGTCGAATCTCAGCTTCTGAAAAGTCCGGATCCGATTATTCTGTTTAGTTCAAATATGATTCTATCAATGGAAGTGTGTTTTATGTCTCAAAAATCATTTGATTATACTGGGTAGTTCGAAAATGATAAGCAATTGAAAATATTGGCAATCAAACTTATCATATTTATTTTTTTTTACTCGTCTAGGATAGTTCTAACTCAGGCTTTACATCCTGTATAACGAAAATGAGGAGATGCTGATTGACCGTGAACAATTAGCGAAATCACCTTCTTGTTGGACATCAAATTTTAACAAATCTGAAACAAATGAGGTTAGAAAATGAACTTGGGCGGTAAGGGGATACAGGTCCAGAGTATACTTGCTGAATTGCTTCCTTCCCTTGATTTGTATTCTCACCTCGAGTTCAGGTTTGCATGCGAAGTGGCAATTATAGCCTAATGGGGCAAATCGACAAGAACGTCCTCATCACTATTGGCTCTGGCATTTAGCCGTACTACTTGGAATTATTATAACGGTGTAGTGTGTGACCTTTTTTTTTTTCAAGTTTCAATTCTTGAATGATCAAGTTATATGATTCGTTAGGGAACGAATCACTAAGGAATGCGACACTCATCCTAGCAACTCTATATGATAGTTAGGTTAGGCAAGTTATATTATATGCCTCGTTTCCTACTGCGACACTCATCTTAGCAACTCTATATGATCGGTGAGGTTCGGTTATATGCTTCGTTCCCTACTGCGACACTCATCTTAACATCTCCATATGATGAATAATGGAAACATCCTATGTTCAAGACCCATTTTCGTTCCATCTTCGATTGGGTAAACACGATTTTTTCATGATTTCAATAAGGATAACATTGAACAATCTATCAGGAGTGTTGTGTTTAGCATGACTGCGTTCAGCGGACAAAACATATATAGAAGAGTTGTAAGAATTTTCGCTGAACGAATCTGATCGATGATCGCATACTCAACATGTACAGTGAGCCCACGTAATTTTTCTCGGCGATTTTGAGTCATCACAACGCGATGTGAAAACTGTCAAAGCAATGGTTTCAAAGGTTAGATATTTTTGAAGTGTGAATATTTGAGAAAGTGCCAATATGAACTCTCATGAAGTGATTTATGAATACAATGATTTTTCAATAAGAATCACTGATAAAGTTATTTTTTGTCAAATAACTTTTGTATCGCCTAAATTATCAGTTGTGAAGTGTTGTAAGTCTTTCACAACTATTCATTTATATTCCGCTAGATCATATCATCTCGCAAAACTAGTGAAATCCGATCGTTGGTAGTTTGGTTTGTAGCCATTACCCAAAGTGGAATATTAACGCAACAATACAATGAGGTTATGTAGATTAGATGCAGATGTCACCGTTCTAACCGTTCAGTAATCCGCTCTCTGATCACTTTAGGATCTGTGAGAGTTCAGTGATAAGATTTGCAACTGCTCTTTCCGCTGAACGCAGCCATTGTCCTGGTATGAGAAGCTTCGTCAAGTTCTCTTGCCTCACGGAGATTTTAATCCATTCATTCCATGTGTTTGATAACAAAACAGGTGTTCAAGAAAAGCTGTTCATTCTTGATTATCCAGTGTTTAACTCAAGAGTGATGAACCTCGACATAAAACGAGTATATTCGCGGAATCCACTCTTCATGCACTCAGCACAAACACAAACCAACATTGAATGCTTTTCCAAGAATCCACCTTTGTAGCCCCGTCATCAATGAACGCACTCCACACCGTAGGCGAAAACGACTAAAAGCGGGTTCCAACTCAACATGTGCAGACAGGATTTTACGACTCGGAGAAGAACGGCTTGGAGATCCGCCGCAGCATCTCGCCGTGACCCATTTTACAGCCGACGAGAGGCTTTGTTCTCTGAAATGGACCTGGCGGACCAACCACCTCGAGGATTGGCAGTTTTACGGCCGCGATCTTCTCGAGTCTCGACAGCAATTAGTTCCATTATCGCGAGAAGCGAAGCGGTAAAACGAAATTAAGTAGGCAGTTATTTGGCGAAGACCGATTCGGATGCCACAGAATTCCTCCTTCTGCATCCAGTCACCAGGTGAACATAGGGATTGATGTTATTGGTTCTTAGACATCGACTCTTCAAGGTCGTGAAGACGCCATTGATAAAGAGACGAAGATTTTTTTCTGATAAGAGGACAGAAACTCGAGAATCTCTATGACAATCAGAATCAGATTATGAAAAAACAATTACTGTGCTGAAATCAGTATAAAAATGCCTTTCAAATGAGGTATCACTCACCCCATCTTCCCTATTCAAAAATTGGGGTGAGGGTTGTAGTAGCAAGGGTTGAAGCGCTATGCGTCCGTAACCTACATCTTAAGTTGTCCAACTCGAAACAGAAATCGACCTGTTCGAGCATTTCTATCGAAAAAAATTTATTTCGTCTGTAATCTCGTCTGTTTCGTTTTCAAATGGCCACCCTGTATAATTAGTGTTCGACAGAACAATTAAAGCTGGTCGTATGGATGCATTCATAGATCCCTCTTCAAAAATACCAATTACCATTGCAGCGGGTAAAAGTTTATATTCCACTCAGTAGCTATCTCAGTAAATATTGGTCGTACAAAAACTTTCAAATTGTCAAATTTGTAGTATTTTTTATGTGCATTAAGAATTCAGTACTGAGAAATGAATCTTAAACCTAAGGCCCGCTTGCCACTACGCTCAATTCGGAACTAATTCAAATCTTGAGTTCTAAATCAGATGCGCACCCATAATAATATATAATGATATTATTATGCGCACGCATCTGATTTGTGACTCAGTACTCAACTGTTTTATTTTCCTAATCGGTGGAGCACTTTCTTCTCTGATTTCAAATATATATGCGGCCGGTTTTTTAAAAATATAGGTTTTTTCGTCTGAATCTAAGGGCAGCTGAAGACAGCCACTCGGGAATGCTGTGATTTCTTTATATCGCAGATCCATGGCCTCCTGACTCGCCTCCTGACCTGACAGTCCCGACCTTTCGAAAACTTAATAAAAAAATATCAACTGTGTGTAGAAGTAAATGGGGTTCATTCGAACACTTAATTCAACTTTTGGATAATAAATAAATTAAATAAATTTCAGTTGTTTTATTATTTGAGGTTACTTTGATATAAAGAAATCACATCGTTTTCGTGTGGCACTCCGCAGCTATATTTTTGAAAAATTGCCAGAGATAACCTCAATGAAGTATATATGTATATATTTATATGTATATTCGAAATCAGAAGAAAGAGCTTTACCAATTAGAAAAAAATACCTAATTAACCATTCAAAAAATAACAATTCACACAAAAATTTTATGGTCATGATGATTTTTATGCATTTCCTGGTACTGATACTACAAATCTAACCATTTCAACAGGGGAAAGAATCATGTACTATGCAGTGCCCAGGGGGGGCTTGAAGAACAGAACTTCCCAAGGCAAAAATACATTCATTTTAAATTTTGTGAGTTTATAAACATATTCCATTTTTTTCCATTAGGTCTTCCAAGAAGGTCCAGAAAAAAATAAATGTGAATCATCACAATTTAATCGGTAGAAAATTATAAGTACTTATTCGACCACACAAAAGAGATCTTTTATTAGAATATAATAACTGAAAACAAAATTTGAAATGCCGTGGTCCTTCAGAATTCATTTATTTTTTTTTTTGGTACTCAAGGAATTCTTCTTTTCAGGTGAACTGGAATCCTGAGCGCGGTCCTGGCACTGAATCAAGATAGTAAATAACAAGAGGATCAATTCCCCTTGATCTTCCTCTGGCTACGACCTTGATTTTACAAGAAAACTTTTTCAATATCTTCAGGTATTCGGAAATGGCCCTACAATTAATGAATAACCCCCCGTATACGTGAGAATCCGATGGAGCAGAGCGTCTCCTGGGAATATCTAAAGTTGTCGCACAGCAACAAGAAGAGAGGACCATTCATTTGACAAATTCCAACAGGATATCGGTGGCTCGTGTTTGGTGGTCTTGGGTAATTAAGCTGGAATGCCACTCTGATTAAATTCGCAAAAACCTGTTGGTTTCACCTCAATATACTGAATATCAGGGGAGCTTTTTAATTTTGTTTATTTTTTTGGAGTTCGAATCGGAATGTAGAAGTATACATTCTAAGGTTTCCACACACCTCAATGTCCTTCTCTTGTCATTTGCTTTGAGTGCATTCTGCCTCCAGATTTTTCAAATTTGCAACCAGAATTTCTATGTTGGGACCGTTTCAAAATAATAACACTTTTCGGATGGAATTAATCATATGATCTAATTCATGCGGTTTCTTATATAACTTGAAGCACGTTTAAGCTAACAGGACGAGTTTGGGAAAAGCATTCCAGCATTTTGTTTGTCCTGATTCATGGCTACCTACACTTCAACGATTTAGAAAAATCTGTACGACATATTATGAGTATTCTAGTAATTTTGTCTGTTAAATGGGCGAAAAGAGTGAAACTTGAAGTGAAGTGATGAAAATAAAGAATATACGAAGAAATATCGAAGTTTTGTGAAATAAAGAATTTAGTTAAATCCACCTTCTCAACTATAATCAACGTCGATAAATCGAAACCTTAAATTACTCTTTTAACTCTGAGTCATAACAGAACCCATGTCATTACATGAAGAATACTGAAAGTTTTGTTGATAACGAACTGAAACTGGATTGCAATGGGTAGGTACTGTTAGGTTTCTTTCTGCTTTTATTTGATTTAAGAATTTGATCAAATGAAATAATAAAATATTACTCGGAATTTTCCCAGCTGACTTTATATCTTTGAGAGTTCATTAATGAAAGATTTTGATATAAGTTTAATGATTTTTATCTGAAACTGAATACAATTATCTTAATTTGTTTTCTAAATTATTATAACCATGATTCACTATCCAAAATAAAAAAAAAACACTAAACACTTACAGTTAATTTATTGTTCCCGAATCGTTTTTCAAAACTTTGCTTTTTTCCTTGCGTTTCTTCGGTAAATTTTGATTTTTCGTATGTCAAAACTAATTCCACATGTCTGGTTTCTATATTATATTAATCGAGTTATGGACCGAGTTATGGACTTTCCTATTTGAAATACGTTCAGATTGGCATAATTTGACGCAGACAAAATGTCACAAGTATTTCTGGTTACATCGGAAATGAACTTTTTCAAATTTTTAAAAGGCTCACTAGGTATATTTTTTCATGTTTTCATTGTACACATGATTCATAGTACAACGTTGTGTCTTTTGTCAATTTCACTTTTATGACTATTGCCGTTCCAATATAAGATAAAAACACATTACTCCCAGTTTCTTTGAGTTAACATTATGCCTATCTGAGCGATTAAAATACTAAAAAGAAGTCGATGACTTGAATAAACTCGAGCATGTTTCCATGTTTTTGTTGATGCTCTGTATTTCCTTAAAAAACAGTACTAACTGATAAACATAAGTTTATAAGTATTAATTTTATATGACTCCGCAACAAAGAACGAATCCGTGTTATAAATTCGTCCGACGGTTGTATCTGTTATCTCGATCGCGAAATAATGTAAAATATTGAACCTTGTGCTCTGGGATAGAAATCGTGTCGGCATAACCAACCTTTACCGAAATACCCTTCGATTCGAAGTAAACTGATGGAGATAAAATAATCGTATTTCACTATCATTTTAGGGGCAGTCAGCAAGTCTGAGTGATATTTACGACACACTTAACCCAGTTTATACACTTTCCAATGAGTCACATGTGGCCGAAGGGTTGCTCACCCTAGTTCGCAATGTTTGAACGATTGTCGTGATTTTAGTCAGCGCTCACACCTGCGCAGAAGGTGTTATCGGTACGAGTTTATGAGATGGTACAGGAAAAATTGTCGGAAATCTTTTCCGACAACTCCGGTCAACTTTGAAAATTGAATTCTATCTAGAAAGGTCTTTTTCGATATCCAAAAACCAATTCAATTTTCAAAGTTGACCGAGACACATAATTAACACCATCGTTGTGATGATAATACATTAATTAATATACTTTAACCTGTATTCCTTGATAAGGAAAATGCATAACTTTTGTCGCGAAAAATTTGCAAGAATGATCTCTACTGTGATTGTGTTTGTTGTATATCTTTTAAGATCTGGATGAGGATTGGATCCCTTACCAATTTTGATGCCTCGAATGCGGTGCTTGTAGATCCCTCAGGAACTTTTGGCGGCTGAACAAAAACTTTTTTGCCACTGAAGACTTTATCATATCCTCTGAAACTCAGCGATCGAAACAGTTTCAACTGTCTGTTGTTAACTTCAACAATTTTACAAACGTCATTTTTCTGAACTGTTTTAGCGCGGAAACTACCACCACAAAACAGCATGTCGGAACTTCTAAAAAACACAGTTAGTGGGACGAGTGTTTCATCGACACACGCGGGCGTAGGTAAGATAATGACACGATTAGGTAGAGCATTTACCCAAATGTTTTAATCACATTCAATAGCGAAACTATTATACTCGACCATACGTCAACTGAAGCGGACTGAACGTTCAAATCTGTCGACCATGTGGACACGACGACTTCCACGGCGCTGTGGAGGTAGGTATGAAACGGGCTGCCTCTACCACCGTGTTGTACCTTTACTCGGCACACCTTATACCTGTGTTGACAGAGGCGTAGATTAGGCCAGGTCCTGGAGCGTGAAGGATTTCACCGCAACATCGTATTATTGCGATTCGCGATTGATTTTTAATTGCAGCGCAACCAGAGATTGTTAAAAGTGCATTAGAAAATGCAACTTTTCAGTCACAAAAAATGGCAATGGAAAGCTATCCATGTTCCGAAAAATAATGTTGGGATGTTTAATAAATCGTGAGAGGTGAGAAATTGGATATTTAAAGGCTTTTTTTCATTTATATTTTTTAATTTTTAATTGAGATCCGAGAGAGGTTCATATATCAAAAATACACTGGAAATGTTTCTCTCACCTATCAAAACGAATTACCATCGAAGAAAAGTTTTAAGGAAAGAAATAAGAAGAACGTACCTCGAAAAAAAACGAAAAAAACATGTTTTCTTCAATCATTCAAAGTGATTTGAAATTCTGTGATTCTTTCTTGGGTACTGTCGAATGACAATGTTATTCACTGTGTTATTGTTTTTCCGTTATTCAATTAATTGGGTATGTATGGGGAGAGAAAGCAAAAAATAAGACATGGATAGAAATGAGTGACACCTAAGTGCATTCAGAAACAACATAAGTTATTAATCGAAATTAAATGTAAAAAACCTTTTTTTAGAGTTGATAATATCAGAAAGCAAAGTGCTAATGAAATTTTTATATTAGTGGTTGCGATATTCAGTCATCAGGGACTAAAAAGATTACAGTAACTAATGGACTCCCATGTTGAAATTCTACCTAAAGGAGGAAGGGGAATCAAGAACCAACATTTTAACGTTTCTCTTTTCACAGGGAGAGTTTTTCAACTTTCTAATATACTTTTCTCTCCGAATTCGGCACTGTTGAAAAGTTACGGCAATATTTCGGAAATCTTGTGGATTAATAGGTACCTACATTCCTAGGACGAATTAACTTCTAATGGGGGAAATAAATAACAACTTTCACTTGTTTTTTCGAGCATTTGGCCATCATTAATCAGGCAGCTCAATTCAGCAAGAACAACTTCTGAAAGAACCACTTCTAAAGATACCTACAAAATACTCCAACTGGCGAAACGTCGAGAATCAATAAGTGACGGCCGAAATGCGCGAAAAACTGAGTGACATTAAACGATGACCGCTAAGCCTCAATCAACTAACAACTGTTTATTCATGAATGAAAAAATCTAGTGAGTATACAGGGTTACTCTTCGACTTGTACATATATTTTAACAATAAATTCTTGAACATTCATAATACTATTCCAATGATGAATTATTGAAGAATAAGCATTTAACGAGATTTCACGAGGAATACTTTTATTTTCAGAAATGATGAAGTATTCATCAAATAGTATTACTTATGTATTTTTAAGAGTTCGGTCACTTGAATGACTGTCATAGTTATGGAATGTAATGGTCATAATAAAAAAAAAACATATGAAAAAGGTATGTCGTTTTCGTAGAAGATTCAAACATCAATAAAAATCTATATTTCGAAAATAATTTCATTTAATGAAATGAAAATTACATTTTTTTTATAAATTTTCAACAGCCTATTTTTTCAACAGAGCCTAATCAGAAAAAAACGGTAGGGACAACGAAATGTCATTTTGAGCTCAGGATTTTTCCGTTGAAATATATGTACGAAACAGAGACTCACCCATGCATAAACTTCAATCTTACAAACATTTTAAAATCAAAAAGTATGATTCATTTGAGGTTTTTACAATTACCTGGATACTTCTAGTGACGAAATTTTTGCCGCTCAATCAGCTCAATTCAGCTCAAAATATTTTTAATAATATCTCTGAAAAAGTTTTATTAGCATTACCTAAGAATAAGGTTGATCTTCAAATGACACTTGAAGCAGGTTTCTAATGATACTTTGCAGATTTACAATGTGAAAGTGACGATTTTGCCTAAAATTGGATCTTTGGCAAAAACTATTTGTTCCACTTGGCAGAAAAGCAGACTTTTTTGCCCTGTTAAGAAATAACTAGCTATTCTTCTCAAGATACAGCTGTTGAGCATGCCTTCAATAGCCGCTTTTAAAGACATGGAGTAAAATACTATTTGGAGCGAGATTCAAATAAATTTCCAAAAATGAAATAAATGTTCAACCCGGCAGAAAAATGAAATCAATTGAATATTAATTATTAATCATTTATGCATATTACAGCAGTTCAAAAATATATTCAGATATTTATCCGAATTCAGTATTTTTGATCTCAATTAGAAAGAACAAGAGTAAATCTTCATCTCATTGACTTCAATATACTGTGTATATGTCATTTCACTCGATTAGCCATGATAAATTTCTTAAATTTTTGTAACCATAGAATCTCACTGAAAGAATTTCGGTTGACACACATTTTCTCTGTGGCAGAAATGAATATATTTGAACATTGATCTCTTGTCATATTTATGCAAATAAATGGATAAGGAGTCCCTTCAATCAGTTCATATGAACGTTAATTACGTTCATCCAACTATTCAGATTCCTTAATTTTCCCGAGTAAATTCACATTCTGAAAAATAAGTAATTGCTAAGAACTTCATGTAGAACGGATAACCGAACGTTGATTTGAAACATAAAATAATAATCTCCCTACATGAGATACAGGATGGAATGTGTCAAAATTCCAAGGCCAAAAGTGTGTGTTTTTTATTTAGTGAATGGACGGACCTATTGGTGAAGATCGATGAAGACTTTCAATTTTCGTTATAAATCTAATCGTAGCTATGAAATGAGTATCAATTGCTTATTTTTGAAAAGTAGTTGAAATTAGTACCTATACTGGGGAATTATGTATGATAAATTGATTGACAAGTAAAGAGCATAAACTCTTCACCGAAAATCAATTCGAATTTTGGAAAATTGCAAGAAAAAAGGTGGATTATTCTATATCTGAAAAATATGTGAAAATCAGTGAAACACATTTCAGACTTCAGTTTACCGGATAACAGGCTTATTATGGAAATATCTGACAGTTCAAAGTCATAAGCAAACATCAAATCTTAAAAATGAGACCCTGGGTATTTGTGATTAAACGGAGAGATGGGGGTCGAGTGATCATCATATTATCTAGCCCTTTCTGAAAGTAATCTTCAAATTTTCCATAATTTCCAACAGTTGAAGAAGATTATCTATCGAGAGTTTCCTCTGGTTAAAATCTGTCCTCACCTAGTTCGGCCGGTTCTCCGTCTGAATACCATTATTTATGTCGACATCGAAATTCCATAATGCTCTAGGGCTAGGCCTTAGAAGACTACACGCCACTGTATGAGAGGGGAATCTTTCTCAGCTCACGGTGTGGTGAGAAGGAAATAACCTTATATATTCCACAAAACGAATGAAAGGAGATGCACAATATACCGTTCAATGTGGCAAGAGGAAGAACAGGCACAGCTTGATGTATGAACCCATCTTGGAAGTATTCACCAACATGGCATAAAATTTGTAGAATGCAAATTTTATATTCCAGTAATTCCTTTTTTTTTTCATATTTAATAGGAACCCTGAAGAATTTAGGTTTTTTATTGGGTTTTGAAGAACCGCTACCCATTGTTGTTGAATATTCAGTGGATCTTGAGCTGTGAAAAAAGGTTGTAACAGGTAATAAAAATTCATTCAAGAAGTGCGGTCGGCAAATTGTTAAAGTGCTATACATCGACTAAATAAAGTTGTGCTACGGTTGTCAACCTGTTTGACATGTACTCATGGTCATGAGTACCCATTCAAATGTTGCGAATATAATATAATCCAACTCGTCCCCCATGTCAGACGTAGTAAATGTTTTAAAAACAAGATGTGTATTCCAGATTGAGGATTTTTATGAGCTCACATTCCGACATCTTCATTTTTATTGTTTATTTTTGGGGAGTTCGGCAAGAAAATATCGAGTTGATGATATCGAAATACGGAATGATTTTTTTTTTAATTTCATTAAGAGTGCGTACATATTTGTTAGACTTCAGTAGCGGCGCGTAAAACATTCCCCATGAGTTTCTTCATGCATCACGTTACTTTTTTTTCTGGTGCGCAATTGCTCAAACTTTATGTTTTCATTAAAAGTTTCATCACAACAATATAGAAATGTTGAACAACTGATGGGAAAAAATTGAATGAAGCTATATAAACTTCCATGAAAAACAAAACAAAATTCATAACTTATTGATCTACTTACGATTTCACCCATAGACTTTAAAATGATTGAACATTAGAAGATTTACATGAAATTTTTTAAGATCGCTAATTTGAACAACTCTTAAAACTTTTCCGGCTATGACTCTGAATCTCTATTGGGGGTATATTATCAATTGAATAAATTTAATAAGTAACAATTTGAAAATGGAATAAACTCTGAAATGTTGATCAAAATCAATACTATAATCTAATAACTAATCCTATTAAATAAAAAAACCTACAAGGATATATGAGCTCAATCTGCAAACACGATTATTCAATCACTATTATGATTTCTCTTTGACTTCGAATACCATTTCGTTCTTGAAACATATATTTCCATTTTTTGTTTTCTTCTGTCTCGTACAATATGTTTTCCAATTATTATTAATACTTCCATAGCCGGGATGCTTATTTTCGAATATATTCTATTATCTTTACTACACTTCAACTTAATCTCCAATTCTCAATTTATCCTTTATTTTATATAAGATTTTTTCAAACTTCCTAACTATTTCATTTTCAAATCCCCTCCCACCCATTTTGTTTTCTTTCCCAGGTTTCCATTTTCTTCAAAATTAATATATATATATATATTTGTATTGTGAATTGAGCTATCTGCTATATGGAATTGTATATAAATAAATTAAATTTTTTTATGAATGTACTTGAAATTCAGACGTGTATAATAATAGATGAATCCTTTCATTGAATCTGAATGAAATAAACAATTTTGAACCATAGGATTTCTTTACATATCGATTTAAATCTTTTTCATCTTATAGTAAGTTTGAGAAAGTTAAGAATAAAAAGTTGAGAAACAAAGTGACATCTTTAGGTACATTCAATACATAATAATCTCACCAGTTTCAGGAACAGAAAATACGAAAACAATCAATCCAATTATTAAAAGAAATTTCATCAAGAGAGAAGAATACAAAATCTGGTAAACGACAATGGAATATCAGTAGAGCCAGAGTCTAAATCCGTTGAAGAAATAGCTTGTACCTGGTAAATTCTTATAGGTTGAAGAAAGTGGACAATACTCCAAGTATCATCAAATCATTTTTTATTCAGGTAGAGCGCTTTCGGCTAAATGGCATCATACTTTGTCAAAACAGATATGAAAGGCACAATCATAAGATCAGTCTCCAACCAACAATATGGACAAACATTGACTTTTTATTTAAATTACAAATAATTTGTAAGGAAATGTGAAATTCAGGTAGATAGAAAAAATCTACCTTTCTTCCTGAATTTCACATTTCCCAACAAATAATTTGTAATTTTAAGAAAATGTCAATGGCTGCATTCACCGAACGAAGATTTTGCCACCGCCCCGCCACCGGTGTCAAGCATAAATTGAAAGCGCTCCCAAAATGCCCGCTTCTCCAGAACTTGTTGAGTTTGTAGCGTATGTGCCACCGGACGATTCCGCAACAGTTCCTTCTTGGTTGGTGACTGATATTATGATCGTGTCTTTCAGATCTGTTTTGACAAAGGTTTCGTTATTATAACGAAAGGCTCTCTTATATCCAATAAGATTAAAATTGAAGAGGAGATATTTCAGCAACTTTGTTTTTTCCTCCGGAAATTTTGAATAAAATTGTGCCACATTCGTGGTAACTCATGCCGGTGAAATTTTCAGGAAACTTAAAATTTTTCGTTCAGATGAAATGAATTAGTATATTGTGGAAAAATCACAATGAACGTGACTGGTTCGTTCAACACATTTTATTGAATAAAAAAAATTGTCTTCGAAAATCCAAACGTGTTGCGTCAACTTTCACACACATTTTGTGGAATATTTCGGAAACATTATATAGAATACAGAAAAATTTCAACGGTACGAAGCAAGCACAAAACTTAATACAATTCAACACGACATAAATGTTTAAGGCAAACAAAAAGTGCTGGGCCAACTTCACACACATAAAACAATGATAGTCATATGTAAATAAGGTGTACATATCTCGTGGAAGGCATCCAAAATTTATGAAATAATGAAGATGAGCGACATCTGTTATGTAGGTGGTGAATATAAATCATTCGAACAAAAACCAAGAAAACCAAAAAAAAGGAAAATCGAGAGATTATTCATGTGTGAATATCGAGGACTTATAACCTTGAGTGTCTTCAGATCTTGTATAGAATTACGACAGGTAATTCTAGGAAGAATACACACATGTTAGATTGTTTACAAATATTCGAAAGTACTGAAAACTACATATGACATCGAACTGGAACTCATGAAAATAACATTTATCAAACATGGCCTAATCTCAGCAGCATAAATGTAAAATTGATTTTGAAGAAATTTGGATGATGAAGAGGTTTAGGAACAGAAATCTAGGTTCTTCATGCCAGGGAGACGTTGTCACAGCTGTGTGGAAATTTACATGTGAAGCAGAAATAAAATATGAGAAATAAAACTTGTAAGCAGTAAGAATTCTTGATTTCGTATATTTTTGTGTGTAAGGGCTCAGGAAAATTTGGCGAAAAGAATATTTTAGAGATATTAAAGAAAGATTTTCGAATAAACCTCTTATCAATACCATATTAACTATGTTCTAGATCTTCATGAACTATTCTATCAATCATTTTATAATATCTACAGATGAAAAATACAACTGCGAATAGCCCCGATGATGCAAACATGAAATTTGCGAAACATTGACCATGACATAAAGAGGTTTCATCATTTTCCGTTCCCCTAGTTTTTATTATAAATCATTATTTTGTTTCCATTGCATATATTTCATTGACATAAATTGCATTATTATCTCTGCTATGGTTACCAACTCTCTTCAATACAGGGCTGACCTCAATGATGTATCCATTTTTCAACTATTGAATATTAAATACTATATTCAAATTTATTATGAGGTAGCACCTGTTTTCTACAGGTATCAATCAGACAGAAATCAATTACAGTTGCGAAATTTTTCTCCTTATTTTTGATACATGTTCAATCGATAGTTGTCAATGGAGGTGACAACAGCTTTTCTTAGAATGAAATATCCCAGTTCCATTTGTTGCATCAATAATTTTGCCGGTGTAAATAATAATAATAATAATTTATTTGCCCCAACAATCATACATTAAAATAAATACAGAATATGAGTACACGTCAAAATGAAAGAAAAAAAAAATCAATGTTGTCTACAATAATCTAGAAAATCCTCAACTGAATATGGTTCACATGAAATAAGAAAATTTCCAACATTCTTTTTGAAAATTTCATACTTAACAATTTTTTGCAAATATCTTGGTAGATCATTGAAAAAACGTATAGCATCATAAAGTGTACCTTTCTCCACAATAGACGTTTTGTGTGATGGAAAAAAATAAGGATGAATTCGTCTTGTATTATTAAAGTTTTGAAACTCTGTGAAATAATTATTTCTCCCATGTATGAACAGCAAAGTTCTATAAATAAATATGCAATCCAAAAATTGTCATAATATTTTGCCTCCTGAATACACCACGTTTCTCTAAAAGGCATTCTGAAAATTACCCTCAAAGCCCATTTTTGAGCAACAAAAATGTCACTAATTTGTGAAGAGCTTCCCCAAATGCCATAGGATAGTACAGATTGAAAATTGGCAAAGTAAAGTGTTGTTAAAATACATGAATCTAGGTGATATCTCAAAATCATAAAGGTATAAATGACTGAATGAAGCTTCTTTTTGATATATTCAATGTGTGAATCCCACTTGAAATGTCTATCTAGAGTGACACCCAAAAACTTTACTGTATCATTACAATTCATTTCAATATCCTTATAGAGAAAATAGGAAGGGAGAATATTCCTCGATTTAGGAGAGCTAAATGTCAAGCATTTGGTCTTATCAATATTCATATTTAGTCTGTGAATTCTACACCATTCCATCATATCATTTAGTGTTTTTATCACAACAGCAGTTGTTGAAGAAAATTTGTCAGAAATGCACAAAAAGCTTGTGTCATCAGCATATTTGAACTGTATACATGAACTCGGACACTGAACAGTTGTAGCAGTTCTGGTGGAAAATCCAACTTCAGAGAATTAATAAAAATTAAAAAAAGTAAGGGACCAAGGATACTACCCTGAGGAACTCCTATGGTCAGATTTACCTCATCTGATGAATACTCAACACCATTAACAGAAATGTTCACTTTTTGTTTACGATTTCCCAAATAACTCTGCAAAAGTTTCAGTTGATTACCTCTTATACCATAGTACTCAAGTTTGATCAAAAGAAGATTATGATCAACAATATCAAACGCTTTAGACAGATCCACAAAGAGACCCGTAGAAATCTCTCCCCTATCAAGAGCTGATGCAATTGACTGAGTAATATCAAAAATGGCAGTTTCTGTATTTCTGCCTTTAACAAACCCATGCCGATCATTACCGATGATATCAAGCTTGAAGAAGAACTTTGTTAGTCTAATTGCTAGTATTTTTTCATAGATTTTAGAAAATGAGTTCAGAAGACTTATAGGTCGGTAGTTCGACAACTCCCCTACATCGCCTTTTTTGTGAATAGGACGAACTATTGCTAGCTAGTTGATGAGTATGAACATTATAGAAGCTCATGGTCACAGATCAGATATATTTATTAAAGTAATATCTCGGGGTACCTAGTGCATATTACATTACTAGATGTAGAAAAAGCAAAGCCACTGTGTTGGATATTTTCAAAGACACTGAAGCAGATCTGAATAAGTTAACTGTTTTTCTACATGCTATTCGGCTAACCGAAATCCACTTCAGTATCTTTATTTTGATCTCCGTTAATTCAACTTCCGTTCCCTTGTTTTCACAACTAGAACATAAATTATGGATACAAACATGAAAAAAAAACGAGACAGGTGATACAGTTATGAATTCGGACAGATTTAGTTGCTATCCTGCAATGAAATTTCGCAGGAGCGAAAATCAATTTGCCACGGGCGTCAAGAATATGATCATTATGCAGGTTGTATACCGTAAATTTTTCGAACCATTTCCAATTATGAGATTTATTATAACATATCTCATTATGGCGATGAACTCTTCGAGTTATCGACGAGAACTTCGAAATGGGATGCTTGAGAACGAAGAACCTTGAAATTTTCTGGATATAATAATTGTTGTTTATCTTCTTTTCTTAGGAATAACTGACTTTGTTCTTATGAAAATTCACATTGTTTATTGATGTCCCTAAACAATTCGTTAAGTTACTTAGTGATGAAATAAATCCTTCGAAAGATGGCAGAATGAATAATAAGTGATCCCAAGATTTAAATTTGTCGTAATTAGTGCAGCAAATTTTTTTGTGTTGAAAACCAAACAACAATTTGACAGCTGATAGTTCATAATTAGCGAACACACATCGTTACATGAGATTTTTATCATTCACCAACATCATTTATTAGAGTTTGGCCACAGATTTGTGTTCCGTACTGAGAAAAAATCATAGACACCTATGACTAAACAGTGAAGAGTTGATAATAAATAATCAAACACCAAGAAGTGGATGCTGAAAATAATCCCAACCTTGTAGCTTTAGTTTTTATCAAAAATGGCCGCATTTGGTGTTCAAAAAGTCCACATGCATCAAGTGTTACTTTGTCATGAAGAATATCAGAGAATCAAGGGTAAAAAAAATTCTTGAACAAATACTATAAAAGGAAGAACTCCTTATCCAGTTTCATCTTTAATTTTTCTGTGATTCTTGAATAGAGGAATCTTGACAGCTCGGAAAAACCGAGGGGAAACAACATATTTTTCCCCTAACTAATAAGAAACAGTTAGACAATTAATCTTTTATATAAGATAAGATTAATCGTCTACATTGCCATCAAAGTTTGGAATAACTAGGCAACATCTTTCTAAGAAAATATCCGATCACAAATACTCCATTAAACATTAAACTGACCTTATAAGATTGACATTGATACTTTGAGCAAAAGTTATTGTAATTTAATTTCTAAATATTGAATGATTTGTACAAAATATGGAAACCTTCGTAGCAATATCACCTACATATCATCAAAATACGTATTAGTATTGATTAATCACGATAATAATATATTTTTGTGGAATAAATTTTTTGCTGGATGTGTATCTTGCAAAATACACCCCTATAGTCAGACATTGGATGATCAATGACAGCAGAATTAATTATTAGTTCAAGCCAACTGAACAGATCAAATAAAATGTTGGGATGTGGACCTATGCGGGCTCTGTTGATCGATTAGCAGTTTCATACAATACATTTCAATGCATTCAATAAAATAAATCTCAATGAATTAAATTCCGTTTATTTCCCTAATAGTATGCAATTGCTTGAGGATACCATTGATCAAAAAATCATCATAGGTACTTTTATACGGTTCAATTAGGTAACTAAAAAATGAAGAAATCAATGAAAAAATAATGCTCCACTCTAATCGGGTCATCTATAAAATAAAAGAACAATTTCAGTGGTTTCTAAATACAGAGAGCGACAAGATAATTGGACAAATTTTGAACTTTAATAATTGTCAATGGATGAATTTGAAAATGCAAATAACCATATTATTTAACATCAATGCGAGATTATTCACTCAAATATTGACCGTAGTTTTTGATTTTCATTATTGTCTGGGTACTAACTGTTGCAAACCACGAACAATATTTTTATAATAGTTTTATTGTAAGAATGTACAATATAATCGTCGGAAGGGAAATAGACTCATTCATATTTATAAAAACATGGAATCACATACTTGTAGGTAGACAATACATATATTTAGATCAACTATCAAATTCGCAATATACATGCGATGTAAATATGGAAAATATCACACAAGGTCATGAGAGAAACAATAAAGTTATCGAAAATACTGTTGAATTTCAATTGATTTTCAGATCAATGTATGTATGAGTTTCATTTCGAGATGAGGTTAACATCCATTTTCTGGTTTATTTCTGGAACAAATTCAATGTAGATCCTGAAATTCTGCACAAAAGTGTTCATCATAAGATATCGCGATTCTGAGAGTCACAATATACATGATTTGCACACATTTCCACGCCACTGTTTTTTACTCTGGTTCCACTGCCTACTCCCTAACTGTCATGATAACTTTGGGATAATGTAAGAGAATAATACCCGTCAAGGCCTAGATATTACTTCATTATTGGTTATTTATATTGTATGGCTATTGATAATTAATAACTGTTTTGATTTATTGAGATATTTTAATCAGAGAAAACGTGAAATTATTGGCGTACAGATGAAATATTGAATTATGCAAAAATAACCCTACCGAACATGACTCCCTGTATAGTCCTGTTCGGGAGGGTCTTTTTTCCAGTCTGTCGACCAATGATTTCACATTTTTTCTACATATTAAATTTTCAGAAGTTAAAACAGGCACATATTTCAATCAGATTCATACTCCTACTACTTCAACAGTCAAGTTTCCTTCGAATTCTTCTTCTTCTTCCTCTTCCATATATCAGTATTCAAATTATTCGAAAAAGAGACTTGACTGACTGCGCTTGAGTATTTAAAGATCTCACACAATAATTACGGAAGGAATTCGCTTTCTTCTTGTTGTTTATGGAGGTTAAAAAAATTTTTTTGCATTGATAAATAACGATAGGTACTTGATTTTAGTAAAAAATACGGGTATTGTTCCTTTATATTATTCTAAAATTTTATGACAGTTAGTGGAGTAAGTCTACAGGGGAAACCACGCTGAAAAAAAACAGTGGCGTGGAAATGTGTGCATATCATGTGTCTCTTGAAATCGCGATACTTCAGGAATGGTAACTCTTAGGAAGAAAATTATAAGAAACTTTTTTGTAGAGAATTTCGAGATCTCCAACAAGTTTTTTCATAAATGTTACCGTTTTCGAGAAATTCCAAAAACCCTAATATTTTGATCTTTGATCCCGAATAATTTTTGAGGTACACGTAGGATCGATGGGACGTTTTGTAATGGTTAAGCCTAGATTACCATCCAAGATTTGGCTCTCCGGCAATTTTTGTTATTTGACCATTATTTTCATGTCTAAATTGACCGGAGTTTTCGCAACGCTGTTAATCTGCAGGACGTCCTATTGATGACAAATCGGTGACGGGATTCGATTTATTCACGTCATCGGTCAAAAATTCAATAATACATTCATGACTTGAACGGCAGCCTGTCAGCAGTCCAATTGACAGATTTCATATAACAAGATAAACTTTTCGATAGGAAATGTGGAACCAGAACCAAGCTCTAATTTCAATAATTTATACAATCAAACTGACTGATCGAACTAAAAGCAAAATGGTATGAACAAAGCCACAAAATCAGACCCTATGATTGAATCCGAATCATCAATAAGCGGCTAAAGCCATCAATAGAAACCGACATAGTCGATATGATTACATGAAAATCAGCTCTTTTGGGATTTGGACACCAATAATTTTCATGGATTATATTATTGAAATTGCAATATTCATGAACAAGAAGCGGTCATTGGCCGACGAGCGTCAATACCCATTAAGCTGCTGTGCGAATAGTTTCCGTAATCTGAATAGACTGAATCCGAATGAGGACCAATTACCGTGTCCGATATGCATGATGCAGACATGATTATGATATATCTTGCTTGTCCATTAGGTGATTGGAAGGGTTTCTTATGGCTATCATAATTCTTCTCATGCCTTTCCATACGTTGAGAGGTCAGTTTGAACACAATTCATGAGTACAGTCATCCCATCTTAAAATTGATGGTCTCATTGGAGCTTCAAAGTTTAAATTGGTTGAAATATTGGTCTTCTTCAGATCGGGTCTTGATGCAGGCCTTTAAAAAGGGAACGACAGTTACGTTATTTCATGAGTGGGTTTTGTTTATGGATCGAAATAAGTTTTCACAGGTGGTAGAACTTTTTAAGCTTACATATTTTCCAAATAAAATATTTTTAGTGCTTACCAAGACTTTCGAAGAAAATAAAATAATATTCATTCTAAATGCTTATTCATGACAACATTAATTGGATTTGGGTTATTATTAGAAACTTCAACAAAATGGTCTTTACACCCGAAAATAGTGATGATAGTCTTTAATTTCATTAGGATTTTTGTGCAGGAGTCATGAATAGATAGGTTGAGAAAGTGGAAGAAAAATGGTTTTCTGTTCGAATCACATCCGTAGTGGAGTAGTTGGGAATTCACATAAAACGTCTGAGTTTTATTATAGGTGATTTTCGAGAAAATGGTTTATTTCGACTAGCTCTCCTACATTTTGATGATAGAAACTCACAAATCTATTGAAATTTTTTTATGGGAAATCTTTGCATTTTTCTGAAAGTTATTTTAGGGTTTTACTTGAAAAAAAAATCAATTAGAAACATGTTTTTTAATAATTCCCTTATTCGTCAGTGAGAAATAAAAAATTTTTTTTCATTGCTAGGAAAGAATTCTCTTAAAAGATTTGGCCCTTTTCTTTCAGAGACTTAAAAAATCTTTCAGAAAAAAATGGAAACTCACCTATGAAAAAAATTCCAGGCAATTGTTTAGCTTTCACTACCATGAATCCTAGAATTATCAAAATTTTAACATTTTACCTTTTCATGGAAATATAATCCAAACGGTAAAAAAGTATATTGATCAATCATTCAATTTCCTTGTCATTTTTAAGAAAAAGAAAATTCTTTGCCTTTACGGAGGCCACATCGAGAACATTTTTGAAACAATATTTCAAAAATGTTCTCGATGTGGCCTCCGTAAAGGCAAAGAATTTTCTTTTTCTTAAAAAACATCTGGCTTCACAGTCACAAAAAGAATTGGGCGTTTTCCATCACTTTGGAAAGTAGCACGCGGGCCCTGAATAGAGCCACTGCTAAAATCTCATTCAGTGAAAGAGGAAGTACAGATTTCTTTTTTTTGCATTTGATTGGAGATGTGAAACTTCATTTTGACGCAATTGGATGTCATCACCTTAGTACCTTGTAATATTTTACTCATTACTTCACAACCAATTGCTTCAAATTTCGAAGTTTTTTATGAAGATTTTGTCCTGAGATGTGCGGGATACTGATGAGGCCCAACAAGGCCGAAACCGGTATATCTCTCATCTCAGTGACAAAATCTAATATCATTTCTCCAACCTCATGATAAAAGATCTCTGAGCCTGGGAATTGAAAATGGTATTCATTTCGATGATTACTATTTTGAATTCATCTATGTTCCTTGTCATTATTTTTAATTTTTAATATTTGTGATCGCATAGGAAAGAACATTTGAAAGTTCAAAAAATCTCCGGAAATCTAAATATTTCATCATACCATTGATTGTGAAGTGAAAATTTTGATCTCAGGTCGACCATACGTATAATATTATGTATTATATTAAAATGCAATTTTTAGTTTTGAAGATACGATAAAGTTTGTCATTTAGGCTCTCTGAAAACGATCAAATTTTGATTCAGAACTTCATTGAGAAATCTTAACAAATTCAAGGAAAAAGAAAAAGTGAAATAACAAAAAATTCTTTGCCCCTACGGAGGCCATACCGAAAATATTTTTGAATTAAAATAGTAATCATCGAAATGAATACGATCTCCAATGTATGATCTCACAAAACCTTCAATTCGATTATTAATATCTATGTTTCATAAACACATTCACTTTATTTCGAGAGTTTCACCATCTCCAACATTGTCAAGTTCGATATTATCGGTCTAAGAACGAAAACAACAATATATTTTTTTTTCACGATATTTCGGCCCCTTATTATGCCTTCTTCAGGATAAAAATAAATACTTATCAATGATATTCGACAAACGGGAAGAACAGAATACAAACATTACAATGTTTGAATTTAAAAGAAATAAAATTACAAATATGCCAATACAATACTCATATCAACGAAAACACACATTCTCCAAGCTTGATGACGACGTATCGGAGACTACAAAGTTGTTAAGAAAAATAAAAAAAAGGAAAATTAAAAACCCTGCCATGAGGAGTTTGGAAGCTTATGATTATAATTGGCCAGCCCTGTATAAATGCACACAAACATGATAAGTGTTCTTACTCGATATCTTCTGATTGCAGTGATATAATGCCCAGCGAAATATGAGTACTGGTCCTTCGAATCATTGATAATAATTATGGGTCATTATTTTTCAGCGGAATATAAGTGTATGCCTCCTGTCTTTTGAATGAATCATATACAGCTTTCAACTTCAGATGAAGTTGACTGTAAAAGTCATTGAAATAAAATCGTGTTTATCGCAAATCGGAATACATATATCTTTCCGATACAGAACTTTAATTTTTGTTGACTCTATCTTGCAATGTTTTCACAGCTGACGTTTTCATGAATGATTCATTAAAAGAAAATTATACTCCTGGAGCCATTACAATGTATTTCTCGAATTTATCTTCTCGAATACAGGAACCACACGCCTGGATAGTATTTATTTTCAAGAGTGGTGCTTCAAGATTTTGGACATCTGCTCGACTATAGGTCTCGCAGCTTGCGCACTGTCCTCTACCTGACTTGGTTATCATCGCACCTGCCAGATTGAATCCAATCCAGAATACACGCAAAGTCGTATCACGACTACACTTTGGTCAATAAAAGATTATTGTTGAATAATGAAATGTTACAGATACGAGAGGCAGAGATTTTGTTTTTCTATGGGTCAACCACCTGGAAGAAATTCTTGAATATCCTGTCGAAAATGAGAAACGAATATAAACCCTGAATTGGATTTTAAAAAGATAACTAATATTTCAAAAGGAAGTGCGAGTTTGGTGAATGGAATACCAAAAGATGACTTGGGTTGGAAAAAAGAGTTCAATTAAAGGCAAGGAATAGCTTATATCCCGAAACTGAATAATATATTATTATTAAATTAGTTTTTTTATTTTCTTTGCATGCCTTCCTGTAATAAAATGAAAAAAAATTCGTGGGATAGGAATAGGTTGTAAATAAGACACTATTTCATTCCTTTCTTCTTCTTTGAGTGCCTCTCCTAATGAAGATTGGCGTTGACCATGGCAAATTCATCCCTGCTTCATTCTTTGAAGCGAAGTTTTGCAACTTCAGCATCTTCAAGCTGAAAACACATGATAAAACAAAACATAGCATTAGGGGGTCTAGTTTATTCAATCAATTTTATTTTACTGTTTTATTTTACATGTTTTTGTTCGTCATCTCATTTATTACGCGAGAATTTGTGGTCTCCAGTTTTCTGAAAATTATTTATCAAGAGACTGAGTAATATAGATTGTCATCCATATGTCCGCAGATGGCACAACCCGATCTGTTTATTAAGATCCTTCATTTCAGTCATCATCAATATCCCTGAAATAAATGATATTAAATGGAAGATTTGACAGGACGTTAACAACTTCCGAGGTAAGGGTATATAGTTGACCATCTAATGCTACAAAATTCGAAAGTGATTAAATTATTATTTCTCCAAAAAGTTCTAATGGGCACTCTCGGTGGGACACCCTGTATATAACTATTCACTAATGATCTTGATGACGAAAATTGTCTGAAGAGATTCTTCAAATTAAAAACTTTCTTCAGATTTTTTTCTCACTGAGCATTCGCATTAATTTGGATAACAACTCCTCAATATCCCATTTATTTGCATTCAAAAAATGAATAATGAATACTTTCCCAGGTGATATTTATGTAGTTTTTCCTATCAACGTGAATGCCAATATTTATCAAAAAATAAAATTCCTAAAACTATGAAGATACAGCATGTTAACTTAAAGGAATTCTAACTCCTTTTTTCTTCATCTTTCATTATCTATACCAAAAAAAAAAATATCCTGCAAATAGCGTTCCAACCACAAACGCAAGCAGCTGTCATTTTTTCTCGTTTCATATTCTTGTCCACTGGAAAAAAAGAAGTAACCAGAGCAGCTGGTTTGAATTGATTTCAGAAAATCTTACTCATTACTAGAAGCTTTCACACTGATTGTTTCGAAGCATACCACCAATTTGACGGACCAGTGAATTTGAGGGTTCAGCTTCTTTATCTGAGTGCATTGAATCTCTGCGAACAAAATAAGAAAGAGTGGCAATTTCCTACATGCTAGGTAGGTGGAGAACACGAAACGTTTCAGTTTGTACCGTTAATTTGTCATATCATACATTCAATATGGTTTTTATCAATGATTGCTTCGTATATTTCTTAGAAACATTCTACAATGACGCTAAATTTTATTTGTAAAACGTAACTATGAATTTCAAAAATTAAATTTCAGTCGAAAATGCAATTTTCTCCGTATACGGGGCAAAATGGGGCATTGTGTCTTGATTATTGGATATTAGGTACGTGTAGGTGAAAGAATATATATATTTTATTAATACAAGAACTCCCAGTCAATAATCTCTTTTATATATTTCACAATCTCAAAACACATTTCTGGCGCGCTTCTCCCATTGACTCTTTAGATCAATGTCTTTCTTGCGTATTTTCGTACCATCTGAAACCAATACATAATAAATCTCAATACTTCGCATGGTCCCCAAGGATGGGTTAAAACGAGACCTCGTTTGGTCCCATCATCAAAACCCTATTCTGCCCCAAAGCACTTGATTGAATAAAACAAGAAATATCAAGCAGTGTAAAAGGATTTTTGAAGCCATGCGTTTGATAAAAGTAGAAATGATATATATAGCATAAACAAAATATCAATAACTTTTCGAAAACTGTACAGGATGGGCAAAATTGGTGATACTTGAACTACAACCTTTTAACCGTGAGAGATAGAGGAAAATGAATGACACGTTACGATGGTCTTTTTTAGGGAAACTGATAATGCCATCAACTGTATTCCTCTATATTCTCTTGTTTTCGAGTTATAGGCCAATTGGAATTTGGGCGATTTCAACTTTGGCCATTACCTCCCTTTCTGTTTGTGCTAGGATGTTGAAATGAAAACATTATACAGACACTCTTTTCATATCAATCCAGTAGCGTACTTTGTTTTTTCACAAGAGATTTCCTTGCTGAGCTATAACATGAAGTTGTGATTTTTCTTATGGCAACAATAGTTTGAAATGGCTTAGAAAGAATCGCCTTCTTTTCCCGTTTCAGAAATAGTATATCATACATCATACATCGCCCTCAGATTCATTCAGATGTCATGAAAAATACCATTTGTATGTGAAATTTGAATTATTGTGTATTAAGTTAGCTGAATGACAGAATAATATGTGTATACAGGGTGTTTCACGAATGATTGTGCAGGCTTTCAGGGCAGATGCAGGCCATTTTGGTGAGTCTCAATCAGTGTAAGAAATATGTCCTAACAATATTCGTTTAAGAGATACAGGATGTTTTATGTATTTTCACAGAAATTTTCTATAGGCATAACTCTTGAACGCCTGCATGGATCTTCATGAAAATTTCAGGGAATGTGTATGGGCCAATGGCAAATATTCACACATCATGGCTTCCTGATAGCTCAGGTAAGGACTGAGAAAATGATTTTCTTTATTCCACATCTTATAAAACACCCTGTACATCAAATTTTTCAAAAGCAAAATTATCCTTAGATTCTACAATAAATACTCTTTCAAACAAGCCTATCAGGATCAATGGCACACATCGCATCATCATATTATGAGCCATTGATTATTTGGAATTTTCAATTTATAGTAAACACGGACCTGTAAATCTCCGAATAATGAATTGATTCATAATTAAATCGATTGAAAGCCTTAGTAACATTACTTAGGTATTGTACTGTATCTTATTCCATCCAATACATGGATTTGGGGGACATACTCATCTTCGAATTATTATACTTTGAAAATTCTTTCTTCGAATAAGTGAAACACGGATGCATGGCAGCAACATCAAATATTTCTAAAAAAACTAAATTAAATCGAGAACTTGATTTAACAGTGAACATTTAATTGTACTATTATAAAATGTACTTAAGAAAAAAATGTGAAATGTATCTTATGAACATGTTGTGTTGAACTGAAAAAAATGGACAATAAATAAGAAAAAAATTATAACTTGTCGAAAATATCCCCTCTTTCTTCTAAACATTTTTTAGCTCGTGTTATCAAATGAGCTACAGCTTTTTTCAGAATTTCTGGTCTGTTTCGTATAGCTTCACATGCAGCTTGAATACGATTAATCAAATGTTCCCTGTCTATGATTACTTCGGAGTAAACTTCATTTTTCAAGTGTCCCGAAAGAAAATAATCCATACATGTAAGATCAGGGGATCTTGCAGGCCAGTCATGAGGTCCCCCTCTACCAAACCAATGTCCCGGATAAACTGCATTCAAATGCGCTACAATTTCACGGGTGAAATGTGCCGGAGCTCCATCATGTTGGACGTACATTCCTCTTGGAACATTGCTTCCATCATTCAAGAGCCCTGGCAAAGACTCTACTAAAAATTGTTAATATGTCGATCCATTCAGCCGGTGTGGAAGAATATATGGTCCAATTAAGCGATTATTGTAAATTCCACACCAAATATTTACTAAAAAACTATGTTGAGAATTGTGTTTCCTAGTCCCTCTAGGATTTTCTCTGGACCAAATATGTGAATTGCGGAAATTCAAAATGCCATCTTTTATAAATGTCGCTTCATCAGTAAAAAGCGTTCTGAAGATAGCTCGTTGGTTCCGCAAAATCCATCTGCAAAATCGCATCCTCGGTAGTTCATCGCCTGGCTCCAAGGTTTGGACGGATTGTATATGATATGGATGCCACTTTTCACGGTGCAGAACTCGCCAGACCTGACAATGTGGCAAACCTAAAACTAAACCAAGACTCTTAGTGCTGGTTGGGGGATTTTCTCGGACAGCTTCTATTATCTCTTCATGGTCCAGTTTCACGAAGTGACCGATTAACATGTTCGAATGTTTGGTGGTTAGGAATTCGACGATCCGGATATAGCCTTCGATATTCCCTAGCAGCTTCACGACCATTGCACTTACAAAATCCATAAACTATCAACATATCAGTATATTCGGCATTCGTGAATGATGGCATTTCGATAAATCTCGTTTTGAAAATTTATGAAAACACAACAATCTACCACTTTTCTATTTCAACAATTACCTGGCAATGGTCTGAAACATCAAAATTCTAATCAGGAGCCCCTTAGATTTTGAAATGGGTTGAATTCAGAATGAACGAATTTCTACTGTGATCTTCCACATAGCATTGAGAATAAATGATATCTGAAGCTATGGATCGATTCAAGCTGCATGTGACTTCTCACATGATAAAATAATAATGGTACCAGAAAGAAAGGCTAATGAAAGCTGTCAAAAAGAAATAGGAACTTTTCGAGAACAAATCACGTACGAAAATTGATAGAGGAAGGGGTGTGAAAGAATTTCTTTCCGAGAGTGTAAATAAGATGTCTAAATTTATTTCGTTTTGTGTGTGTGTTTGTGTCTGATTTCAGTCAGTTATTAATTTTTTCAAATAATATTTATTTTTTCCCTTTGGTATGTTCGCGCCCCCTAGGGGGGTGCACCCCACAGGTTGAGGAACGCTGCCTTAAGTCATGATACTGGGAAATTAAATTCAGCCGATATGAATTTACACATTATTCGGAGATTTACTGGTCCGTGTTTACTATAAATTGAAAATTCCAAAGATTCAATGGCTCATAATATGATGATGCGAAGTGTGCCATTGATCATGATAGGCTTGTTTGAAAGAGTATTTAATGTAGAATCTGAGGATAATTTTGCTTTTCAAAAATATGATGTACAGGGTGTTTTATCAGATGTGGAATAAAGAAAATCATTTTCTCAGTTCGGGCCTGCGCTATCAGGAAGCCATTATCTGTGAACATTTGCCAATGGCCCTTACACATTTCCTGAAATTTTCATGAAGATCTACGCAGGCGTTCAAGAGTTATGCCAATTGAAAATTTCTGTGAAAATACATAAAACATCCTGTATCTCTTAAACGAATATTGTTAGGACATATTTCTAACACTGATTCAGAATCACCAAAATGTCCTGCATCTACCCTGAAAGCCTGTACAATCATTCGTGAAACACCCTGTATATGGCGTCATTATTATTTTGCGATTTAATACTTGGTTCAATATTCCGAGGTTTGATCTCTGTTCAGAACAACTGTCAATTCGAAGTCATCATTGCCGCTAAAATAGGACATTTTCACATATAACATTTCTCGTAGTTTATTCGAATGAAATTCACGTCAAATAGCGGTGCCCCGTTTTGCCCCGTATTCCCCTACGCTTGAAAGATGGTAGCTTTGATTTTGAATTTGTGTCGATGGAATTGTTATTACAAGTGATTATAAAAACACAACTATACTTAATGCTTTCCCAACTTTCTGTAGGAGCTACCCTTTTTTGAAAAAAATTGGATGAACTTGCAGTGTAAGAAATACACTCGGAAATACATACATGAATAATTATCATGTAACTGATTGCCATCAGATTGCTAGCCTCCTCATTCAGGAAAAATTTAAATGATTTCCTAAAACTATTCAGTATTTGAATGATTTCATTCGAATTCTTCTTTTCTACAGGCTCTATTTTGTTTTGGTTTATTGGGTGAAAAATTCTTGCATTCTAAATAAATAAAATTACTTTATGTAGTGCATCACATACCTACAAGCGTTGCAGTTTTTTTTGTACCTGTGATTGTAGTTTATAATTGAGGATGAATGAAGATTGACTGTTGGATTGAAATAATTGAGATGAATAAATAGTCAGGAATTCAAACATTCATTATTATTGTTATTTATTCACAAGAACTCAATTGTCTTAGTGAAGTGTCAATAGAATGAATATCGAATAAAAACCATTTTTTTTACAAGAGCTTTCATGTAAAGAGGAGGTTCTGTACAGGAAATTATACCTACTTATAATAAACTACCTTCTTAAATTAATATTAAAGATGAAATTAAAATTGAAATTCATGAGGTGGGTTTCACAAAACGTTGATTGCTCGATTAAGAGCTGTCAAGTTGATTGGAGCCTCCGTGATTCTTTGAAATTTCAAATCAAGTCATTCTATTGCTTCGAATTTACGTAAGTGTTTGTGATCCGACGATCAAAATTTTGTGAAAGCCATCATTAGTGTGAGATCACCAATGGCAAGTATGATTCCATTTTTGTCGAGAATGAAATTTTGAATTTCCCTGAACAACTCTAAATGTTTTTATTGAAAAAAATGAACTAGAGAAGCTCATGAAAAACGGTAATATTTCGTTCCTCAAATAAACATGAGGCTACATTCATGTACTCCCTATTAGTGACAAAACGTTCCTCATCAGCCGAATAATTATTCAACTGACAGTATTCCAACAACTTCAAGATGATGTTTCCCGCCTCAAAACTGTCTTATAACTTCCAAATTGATATTTCAGCTGTTGGTGCTTTCAAGTCGAGATGAACAATTTAAACGTAATACTGCTGGCGGGTATTATTTTTATCGAGCCAGTAACAGTCGTTTCAGTTGCTCGAGCCACTTATATCCCAACAGGAAAATCCGGAAATGGTTTCGATCTAAGCGGGAGCTTTTATTTCTTTAATCCTTTGAACGAAATTGAGTAGAGTTGAACCTTTAACACTTTGTTGATCTTAGAAATGACGAAGTAATTCTTCTGTATTTTACTTCAATTCGAATCATGTCGTGAATTCAGCGCGAATGATCATTATTTTGAAATCAATTTGCTCCTCGACCTGAAAACGATTCATTAAAATAAAGCGCATCGCTGGCACTAAAGCAAAAAATAAAATTTTTCAGAGATGATTGAAAAAGTCCAATTACCTTTTCAGTATATCATAAATCTACGCATGCGATCGTAACATGCATTATTTCCCTTTATTCATTCTTTTCTCTCTATAGATGAGAGAGTAAGTATTGCGCGAGTTATTCTTCTGAATCCCCTGACGGTAACTATCTAGAGAACCTGTTGTTTCTGTTGTTTCAGATATTTCTCTAATAATGTGTCAAATCTGTTCATTCAGCTACACCTCGTAGAACAAAACAATGTTAGATTATTTCATTTCGATGAAAAAAAAAACAAGATAAATCAGATATAGCCAAATTCATTGCAAGAACTACAAAAATGATTATTTCTTCAAACACATTCTCTTGAACTCAAAACAATTTGGGATAAATCCGGCATATGAATTTCTCATCGAAGGCTGTATCAAAGAGTCTTGTTATTTTCGTTTACAAACATGAGCGTAATAAAATGGGAATGGTAAAACTACCTGCTCCCTTGTCGCGTCTTCGGAAATTCGTACGTAATGAAGTAAGCAACGGAGAAAGCCATCACAGCAATGCATCTCTAATTAATTAGTCAATATTAACACCAAGAGAATGCGAAGAGCTATCATAAGTATTAGAATTTTTCGCTCTACAACTTTAGTTTGAAGCTTTTTTCGATAACCTTCTAGTTTACGAAAAAACGTAATTTTTTCCACATTTTCACGAATTTTCCAAGGTTCCTGAAAATTTAGGAACCTGCACTTTTGACCATGAGTTCCTACTCTATTCTAGTGACAATCATTATATCAAAAATGCAGCTCTTTCGTTCACTGGACTATTTGCCAATTTTTGTAGGGTTCGAAACAGGGTGTCGCAATACATAGTTATTAAATTGGAGTAGAAATAAAAAAGCTTCAATGAATGAGATTAATACATTGACTAATACAAATTGTTTCTAGAACTGTCAAAACGAAATAAGTGTTCTGATTCAGACTTGAATGATTCAATCTGGTAAAAGTATCCCTAATTAAAGAAAGGCCCATTGGGTTCCGAGGAGGTTTTTTCCTAGAAATCCCACTCACTTCTCAGAAGGACCAGTCAACACAGCAGGTAAGGTGTTTTTATACGGGTACAATATAAACGATCATTCGACTAACTAACCATATAATTGCATAGGTGTTATAAATAAGACGTGAGGACAGTTAAAGAAAAATCAATATGGAATAATAAAAAAAAGTGTAAAATAAAAAAAAGTGAAAATAGGGGTTGTGAAATGTTTAAATACATGAACTTGTAATAATTCATTCAGATCAATTTGTATAATGTTGGAGGCTTATATATGATGTATTTGATGACGAGTTTTTATTTTAAAAGGTGGGTTAATATCATCAGAATGAACCATTTCACTAGAAATCACTCATACACCGAAAATTCGACCTCCCAGAACAAAAGAATTTTCGAGAAATTTAAAACAACACGTTAATTTCTGTTCCTAGGGGGGCAAGTTTTCATCATGTGTTTTCTCGAAAAAAAACACCCTTATAAGAGTGATATCAACATACATAGGGAAGAAATGATCAAAACTCTCAAGTTGTTGAGTTTGAACGGTTCAACCGTCTGTTCAATATCGCCTTACCTTGACGTTAAGTTCAATACTACATTATTTTGTGAATAATGAACGGACTTTGAACATTTTAACTGTGTTGTATACAGAATTCCCAAACTAACCAACACTCGAGATATCTTTCCTATTAAAAAAAAAGGTGGGTGTTGTGCCACCTTCATGGAGGTGGTTTTTTAGTGACAAACTCATGATGGAAATTAAAAAAATAGTAAGACAATTAATAAAAATAAAAATTGAAGAAGAAAGAGAAAGGGAAAATAAGAAAAGGAAAATCAGGAGAAGGTTGGGATTTTCCAACACGCATAATTGGGTGTTCCCCACCTGAAATTCAGATTTTTTTTTGAATCTTCAAGAAAGTTTGATTTTTCCCAAGTAGGATTCAAAAAAGTTTGATTTTTCTTAAATGAAAAAAAATCTTGCTTGTATTATTCCAAAGTGGATTAATTCATATTAAGTGACAGTTTTTCAAAATTCAGGAGTGTTCTCTGTTTTTTTGACTTGGAAAACTCTCGGGCCATGAAGAAAGATGTAAATAATAGCAAAAAAATTACAGAAGTTAAAATTTCTTCAACTCATGGTGGTCATGTTTCGTCATCCCATGTTGGATTTTCCAGGTAGAAAAAATTCCATCTTCCACAAGTTTGGAAACACCCTTGTTTGTATTATCTCTATTGTATGTTACGCGTTACCATCATGATTTTGAGACCAATAATAATCAATAAATAAACATTGTGATGATCGAATTAAAACATTCAAATCGTTGATGACATTTTTGTCTCATTATTATCAAAATAAATTACAAATCAGAAAATCAACATGCAAGAGAGGATTAACTATTACCACAGACGGTTTTGTCGTCTTAAATTTCCTGTTTGAACATTTTGTTTTGCAGTAGCTATCGTTTCGTTTGTCGTGTGGGTATTTTTGTTCTGTATTTGACGTATTTTCTTTTCTGAAGGTAAGTCCTATTATGAACATACGAACCTTTATGATGATGTAATATATATTATTATTATTAATGCAATGCGAGCAAGATCTAGCCGACTCACTTAGGGGCTCAGAGTCAGTCCAAGAATGGACGAAGCTGAAGAACCGGAGGATACAACTAGGATACTTTGTTTTTCTTTCGTGAAAAAATCCACTCTCATCGTAAATAATATCCTTCTGCACATAAATAAAGATTTAGTTACGTTTTAATTGTATAAGTTGATTTGTTCATTCAAATGAGGAGTCTATTCACATTTTTCCCCGACAAAGAAGTACTCACTTTTCTCCCAGAGAAAGAAGTTATTTCACAAAGTAATATTTCATGACCTGTCAACAAAGATAAAATGTCAAATTTCTTCCAATCACAAAGGAAAATGGATTTCTTCGACGCGAAAAAAATAAAATTCAGACGGTCAAGAAGTCGAATGTTCCTAATGCTCCTGATATAGGTTGTATAATGAAAAAATCGAAAGAATACCATTTCTGAAGCCATTCTCTTAGAAAGGTATTATATGGGCAACCAGGTCCAGCGATACAATAGGGATGATTCGACAGATGCGGGACCCCACCCTCACAGAGTAGCATCTTGCGGTTTCCATATGGTTCGCCAGCTGTCGAAACCCAAGCCCATATATATGTGACCAGAGGCGCGCAAGTGGAACACTGGAAGATAGAAATTTCAGGCTCGTGCTCGCTACTCGCTAGCACTTATTTTATGCATAAACCTAACAACCTAAAGGGGGTTGAAAAAGGAGTCTTGTTTCGTTTAACGCTTCGTTCCCGCTGTCAAGCCAGATAAATAACTGTCCTATCGGCATCCGTATATCAATTCCAATCTTCTTATACCTGGGCGGTACCATTTGTGAAAAAAGGACTGAGTCTCGATAAGATCTGAAACACCAAAATTTTCTGGATGTTGATGGAAAAGGTGAAGTCAAAAGGAATTTACTTCTTCACAACTTCGTACATTCCCGATATGAAGTTGAAAAAATTCAATGGGACATTCTACGTAAGAATAGGACGAGATAGCCGAAAAGTTTTAGCTTCCGAGTTATAAGATGTTGAAAGTCTTTTTCTGAAGATAGGTTTTATTGATTTTCTCCGAAAAAAGAAGAGAAATACATTGGAATTTATAAATGCATATCAATGCAGGCCTCTGAAAATTGTAATACAACGTATTAATTGACAAGCCCGCCCTTTACTGAACCTAAAAGAAAAATAATATATTGGGTGTTCGATGACCAGTGGTACAATGTTCAGGGGAATAAAAAGAACGATTTTCAAATTAAAAAAATTGAATTGACAACAGTAGCAGTATATTTGTTCGAGGACACTTGTTTTTTAAGTGATTGCATATAAAAAGAAGTGATAGATGAATACATTTTTCTAAGCGAAACTAAAAATACTCAAAAAAATTTATTTACTTAAGAACGGTAGATATCAGCTCGTCATTGTATTTTTTCATGCTTGATCAATTTTTTTTTTATTTTTAAGCAATATCGTAAATTACCGAGGTTAAACTCTTGTTCAAGTATATCACGAGAAAGTAAATGACAAAAAGCAGCTCTTGAGCTAATAAGACTTCGAAATATTACTTCTTTTGAAAGTTTATTTTTAGGCATCCATTTGATTTGCCCCTAACAAATGAATGCAAGATTTCAGGTAGAAGACCATTTCCATTATTTAAGAATTTATTAATTGAGTTTGTTTCAGAGAGTGGCACTGAAACCCTAAATAAGTTTCAAAAGATGCAGAATCCTCCGAAAATTAATTGCAATCGATACTCTGTAAGAAAAAGTAAATTCTTTGCCTTCACGGAGGCCACATCGAGAACATTTTTGAAACATAGATGAATACAAAATAGTAATCATCGAAATGAATACCATTTTCAATTCCCAGGCTCAGAGTTCTTTTATCATGAGGTAAGAGAAATGATATTAGATTTTGTCACTGAGATGAGAGATATACCGGTTTCGACCTTGTTGGGCCTCATCAGTATCCCATACATCTCAGGACAAAATTGAAAATGGTATTTATTTCGATGATTACTATTTTGTATTCATCTATGTTTCAAAAATGTTCTCGATGTGGTCTCCGTAAAGGCAAAGAATTTTCTTTTTCTTAAAAACACTTGGCATCACAGTCGCAAAAAGAATTGGGCTTTTTTCATCACTTTGAGAAACTAGCAAGCGGGCCCTGAATAGAGCCACTGATAAAATCTCATTCAGTGAAAGAGGAAGTACAGATTTCTTTTTTAGCATTTGATTGGAGAAGTGAAACTTCATTTTGACGCAATTGGATGTCACCACCTTAATACTTTGTAATATTTTACTCATTACTTCACAACCAATTGCTTCGAATATCGAAGTTTTTTATGAAGATTTTGTCCTGAGATGTATGGGATACTGATGAGGCCCAACAAGGCCGAAACCGGTATATTTCTCATCTCAGTGACAAAATCTAATGTCATTTCTCCAACCTCATGATAAAAGATCTCTGAGCTTGTGAATTGAAAATGGTCTTCATTTCGAAGATTACTATTTTGAATTCATCTATGTTTCAAAAACGATACTCTGTAGCTTATTGCCGTATTCTAGTCATCCCTCAAGATTAGGTTCCGAGGTTAACTTTGGTAAGGGCTACTCAGCAATCATCATCAGTAGCCATTTCATAGAGCGAACTGCGATATTCCTCACCGGACTAAAAGTCTGGGTAAAAAATAGATTTGGCAACATCGACAAATGACAAAAATCGCCATAAAAGCGCATGAAGGGAGGGGCATCTCCAGACGTCATCTTTGGTACGCACCCGTGACAACAGCAAATTTTTATCTTGGGATTGAAGATTCTCTCTACTGTTTAGGAATGTTTTTTACAATATATTGGAACAAACGGTATAGCGTTACATAAACCTTAGAGATGAAGTATTTAAATTTTTGTGCTCAACGTTACATGAGCCCTGGTAGATGGAAATTATTTTCTTCTAGCCAGATTCCTATTTCAATTCCTGGCGTGCGTGGCATCCAACAAGCAAGTCTTCTTGTTGGAATAGATAATCGTCTAGACGCTGGAATGGTAATTAAAATCGAAGCTTGCGAACGTGGTTTACCCTCGACCGAAGCATAAAATCTATTCTGGATCTTTAGCAGTTTCATGCTGAATAGTGCTCGAGGCTCAGGCAACTCATATTGGGGGTTCCATTCGAAAATTCTAATGAAATTTTAGATTGGTAATAACATCATACAGCCACTTTTTCACGTAGAATCCAGTGGAGGGCTGGTTGTTCAGCAGGATTTTCAATTACGAAGCTAATGTTTCTTTAAATGGAAACACTAGATTTCTGTGCAATTTTTTCTAAAGCGCAACGTTTCGAAGTCTAAATCAGACTTCTTCGTCAGACAATTTTTATATTTCATTCAACTTAGCAGAATCGACAGAATATTTTGATTTTTTCAATTGACATTTGTGATGAACATAGATTAATATTGATTACTAGATGGTGATATCGTTATTTCATTTCAAAATTCCCTGAAACCAGTTTTTTCTCAATGAATCAATTGGACAGATTATTAGCCTCATCCAACAAAATACAAGCTGTCTCTTTGATTTTTCTTTTATAATTATCATGTTCCGTCATTAGAATTCTTGTGTTATTCCAATTCATCATGTGATTGGAACACACATGATCTGCTATCTGCGATCTACCAATATCTCTACCTTTTGTTATTCTTATGTTCACGCTTTCTAATTTCCAAGGATTTTGATGTTTCTTTTATATAATATTTTCCACAAATACAGGTAATAATGTAAATACAATTTTTTGACCTTTGTTTCTCATCCAAAGGTTTAGTTTTTGTTGATAAAGATCGTTAATCATTTTTTGTTTTGAAAACGGTTCTTACGTTAAATTCAGAACCAATTCTTCAAATTTTTTCTGAAAGTCCATGAACATAAGGAAGCTTAAGCACGCGGCTTCGTCCCGTAATATTTCATTACAAAACGCTAGCTTACAATATATAACGCGCATTCAATGCCATAAAGTATAGATTCTGTGCATTAGATATAACTGTCCAAACAACATAAAGCTGACCGTGAGACCTCCTCGAAGTAGTCCTCACTTGATGCTCCCATCCAGGACAGATTTTAATTTCGCCTAAATTAGTTTTTCTTGAACCTAGGTATTATATCTGGCGAAATATCCATCAGGAAACTATTCCTTTGCATTTTTCATCCGATTTAAATTCAGCATCGGTCTTTAAAGTCGAAAATCTATGACTTCGTTCACTATCTGCTTATAAAAAAATCTCTCCATTATACAGAATGTCCCATAATTAGACCAACAAACTAGTAGATGTTCTAGACATTATTTGAGACGCTTTCGAAGAAAATCATATAGTACAAAAATGCTTCGTTAGGGGCTCTGAAGACGACTTCCAGGCAACACTTTTATTTACATATCTCCAAAACTGAGTCACCTAAAGCGTTGAAATTTCACACATTGTCTACTATCATGAATAAGCATCGAATGATTAACTAAATGATGAAGAAAGAAAATTTCGAATCCATTTTTCTACAAACTGGTGCAACTGGGCGATGTCACACAAGAGCACCTTTTGTCATGAAAAAATATTAAAGTTTATGAATTTGATGTAGCATAATGATGTAATATAATGAAAGGTGAAAAAGTTGGCACTAAAAATACCCCTCGCCCCCCAGAATGATACGCTAATGATTGAAATGAAAAAAATTCACCCGAACCATTCGATGGGTATTATTGATAGTAGCCAATGTGTGAAATTTCAACACTTTAGGAGACGACGCTTTGGAGATATAGGACAAAAAGTGTTGTGTGGAAGTCATTTCAGAGGGCGCTAGCACCTCAACTAAGAATTTTTGTACTATATGATTTTCGTCTAAAGTGTCTAAAATAATATCTAGAACATCCACTAGAAGATTGTCGGTCAAATTATGGGACATCCTGTATATAGAAATGAATTCCATACAAAAACTTGCTCCAATAAATTCCTTACATTGTGAAGAAATTCCAAACAAACTAACAGTACACTGACTGCAACTCATTGTTACATATGTGGAAATCACTGACGAAAATTGAAAATTTCAATGATTAATGTCGTAACTCAAACGATAGGTATAACCAAGTATTCGGAAATATTCTAATCAGAAAAATTTGAACGGAAATCCATTCAAGTTCCACAGAAAGAATACTTTTGTTAACTTGCTGTTAAATTTTGATAATGATAATGAAAGAGATTATTTCCTCCGACATTTCGCTTAACGGATCAGTTAACGAGGATAGGCTTTCGACCTTTATCCCGAAATCAGTTTTAATCACATGAAGGAAATCAATCAATCGCTTCGGAAAGCACGATCAATGACTCCGACCTTCATTGTCTTTCGCCCTTTCGACACAGTCTAGTAGGCTGCGCACGCGACTGAGGACATAAACATGAGGGATTGCTCTGGGTGATGGATTCGCATCAATTTATGATGATATATAAGGGTCTTAATTAAGGATATCTTCGTTTATTCCTGCGATCCTCCATATGTGGACCAATATGTTTTCCTCATACGTAATGGTGAGTCGTTTTTATACGAAGTGTATAGCGGAAGAGGTTGTTTTTGATATGATTATGAAAAACATTTAGTATTATTACTTCAAATAATGTGGAGCCATAATATGTAGATGTTTTTTGCATAATCTGTTTAACCCATTCACTTCATTATAAAGGGTTCAAAATTACACCGCATCTCGTTTTTCTGAAATAATGTTTTTTAATAAAGGTTTGTTCTTATTTATAAATAAAAACAAACTCATTATAATGGGCCATCCTATTTTGTGGAAAAAAATGTTCTTTGAAATTGCTGAAATTGCGTCGATACTAATTCCTAGAATAAATGTAAGTATGTGGTGTCAACCCGTATCTCATTCCATCTCACGGAATAACTTAAAACGTAATACCAAAAATTTTGATCTTGTTGTTTTTGCGGAGAAAATGATTTTAATTTAATGATCCTGATGTAAAAATTACTGCAAGTCACCATTTGTTATAACGCCGAGCAAGATTTTGTGCACATCGAACGAATGGTGATCATTTCGAACAATTTCTGATAACAATTTGTATTGGTGATTTCTCTTGATTTTCTTAATGCATCGTTTTAAATCCTTTGATATCTAAGAATTATACCCATCATGAATAATCTCTTACTGAGTTGCAAAACATAGCAGTGCCGAAAAAAAACTCAACACTATTTGCTGGAAACCAGTCTACAGTCTAAATTAATCCATTTGGCAGAGCGATTCATCATAGGTGATATGCTTATAACAGAGATAAAACACAATCCAGAATGATATTACGACGTTGATTCGAAAAATTTTTGCACATTTTTTCTTCATTATTTCATAATATAAGCAACATCCACACGAAGAAGATCAATTTTATAATTTCTGAAAGGAAGTAAGAAATTGATTAGATATTCATTGAATTTTACATTATCTGAATCATTGATTCAAAGACAAAGATAAAAACTTCATCAAAGAAATCAGAAACAGATCACAAAAAGTGTATGTCAGAAGTGGGATTCGAACCCACGCCCTCAGAGAGGACCAGAAATCCCGAGAACCTGTGATACAGGCAAGTAAACCTTGAGTCTGGCGCCTTAGACCGCTCGGCCATCCTGACACTTGTGATAAATAGATCTTACACAACTTTACTATGTACTAGGTCAGAATGTTGAACATATAGCTGTAGTTATTCAAATATTTATCGACGAATCTACATGATTGTTATCCTCGACAGCTCCTAATGGAATTTATTTGAAATTTCAATGAATCGGGACTTCCTTTATGGATTTGCTTTGGAAAGTTTTCTGACAAAATTTGATCGGATTGTCGGAGAGGGGAAAAAGGGCTGCTGTTGCTTTTAGAAAGAAATTGAATGCATATTCGATGTTTTTATTGACATTATGTAGCAAATTCGTGATCGAAGATATCTGAATTATTTTCAATCGTTAGTTTGTGATTTTTTCCTATAATAATGAGTTTTCCTGATTTCTTAATTTCAACATGATTGTTTGAGGAACGTTAATTTTTGTTGGAAGTGTTACACTAAAGTGATTCAAATTCTGACAGAATAGGACAGAAAGAATTTAGTAAACTTTATTGTTTGACTTGGATTTTGACTAGTTATTCCACTTGAGGTCAAATTCTTTCCGAAAAGTTTTTCGAGTTCATGAATACATATTTTGAAAGTTATCCCAAGTTGAAGACGTGGGATAATTTTCCGAACATACTCATGAGCGAGAAAAAATTTCCGGATTTCATTTGACCTCGTGTGGTATTCATTAAGAAAATTCCACACCAAATTGTGTGTGACTAAAATTCATTTTTCCATTTCCAATAATTCCAATTTTCGTCTTCACTAAATACTTGCAAAACAAAGAATACCTATTATAAACGTAAAAATTTTCAGCATAATTCGTTGTTGGGTACAAGGAAAAAAATTTACCCTAATATGCATCCGTTGTGATAGTGATGATCTGTCAAAAATACACGTTCTGATAGGTTAAAAATTGTAGCTGTGGAATTTCCAAAAAAAAAAACATCGCAGTTTCCAATTTGTGTAGAAAATGATCTGGTGAAACACGATACCAGCCTGTTTTTTTAAATGAGAATGCCCAATTTTTATATCATACTCATAATGTCCATGAAATACTTATTTCGAAATGCCCCACTTGTGTATTGTATTGGGCTCCTATGAGAGCCTTCATGAATGTCAAGAAACGTACCTACCTAATACTTCAATAGAAAAAGATTAACATTGAACTCTTCATTGTGAGATAGCAGGTAAACCTATTCTGACATATTTATTATTCAGTTAGTAGTTTTGATATTCATATTTTAATAAAAACCTCATTTCTTTACTACGAAAAAATAACAATATTTCAGTTCAGATGGCTAAAAATGAATATCAGAGAATGAGTCGTTTGTATTGGAAAGCAATATTCAGTGAGAGAAAGGAGAATTTCCACAGGAATTCATTACCTTTTGTTTTCTCGAAAATAAAAAGATACCTGCATAAATTCTGACTTTCTCACTATTTGAATTGGAAGTTCTACTACGATCTACGAAGTGTTGATGAATTTCTTCATTTCTTGCAAATATCAATCTTGAATGTTCAACTCATATAGGACTTATTTTTTTATGACGAACCACCATGCGGTAAACTATTCGTACAAGAGCATGTAAGGAAAGGTGTAACTTATTTATGCTTAATGCTGGAAATATAGGAGCCATTATATTATGCAACCTGAAAGCATTATCATTTCAGATTTATTTCCATATCAGTTATTAACAAGTGCTTTGGTCGGTTCCAAATCACAAATAGTTGAATCTGGCTCCAGCAAAAATCTACATTCATTGTATTTCCTGTTCTGGTTGATATTTAAATCTTTCCTTGCGCTGCCTGTATATTCAACACCGAACTTAGCAATCTGACAACAATTTTCAAACATTATTGTTTCAGTAGTTCTTCGTTAAATAGTCTAACAACAATGAGTTACAACTCAAAGACCTTGATAGTAAGTTTCCTAAATATAAGCTCCTATACTTTTTAACATTAGATTAGACCTATAAGAGGCATGTGATATGATGACATATTTAGTGTCGATAGCGCACGGTTAATACGAAAGTATTAATATCTTGACACTGAAGTACGCATTCTTTTCATTTTCATGAGTGACTTCTTACGCTCCCAGGCTTTCTTTGATCTAACTAAGAGATAGTCAAGAGCTGGGAGCGCTGATCTGCTGCCATTTACTTTGTATATTTTCGATCTTCGGTAGTTACGTTCTGTGCAAAGCGCACAGAAATGGGAAATGTGTTGTTGAAGTTTTTCTGAAACTGATGTCTCCAGAGGTAGGTTGTGCGTCACCACATTCAGGGGTTCCTTACATTCTTTCAAAATGCGAAAATGTCCTGGGTAGTCTCCAGTTTTCAGTTCTCGCTCTTTTCCACTCCGATAGCCCACTTAGCCACCTGATAACCTGCACGGCAGCAGTTGGACAAGAGCGTGATGCTCCTATGATGCACAGACACGTTGTTCTTTGCAGTTTTTTCAAGGCTGACTGTTCCGACACAAGTCTCGTTCTCGGCCAAATAGAGCTGCATATTTACCAATTGGCAGGAAAATAGATTTGTAAATTCACTTCGTCAGTTGAGGTTTTGGGTCCCACGTATTTCCGACCATTCTCTGGTAGAGACGATACCTCTCTGGCCTTACTGATCACTGTTTGGAGGTGTAGGCCCCAGAGAAGATTTTGGTCAAATGTAACAACCAAATAATGAGTGTGGTTCTAAAGGGTTAGGTTGAACTCATTGATTGTTGGTGCCTTGAGAAATAACTTTATTCTTTTGGTTAGTGGCACTTTTTGGGATTCATATTCAGACCTTCTTGGAGACACCACTCGTGAGTTAGAGTTAGGGTTAGGGCAGCCTAACCCTGACTCTGCTTGACATAGTGTATATTTGTGGTCTCACTTTCGTGTTTTATCATATCAGAAATTTCGATGGGCTTCTCACATTCTGCATAAAAATTTGAAATTTTTGTTTCTGCTTTCAGATAACTGAACATCACACAGATGAAACATAGATGAATTCAAAATAGTAATCATCGAAATGAATACCATTTTCAATTCCCAGGCTCAGAGATCTTTTATCATGAGGTTGGAGAAATGATATCAGATTTTGTCACTGAGATGAGAGATATACCGGTTTCGGCCTTGTTGGGCCTCATCAGTATCCCGCACATCTCAGGACAAAATCTTCATAAAAAACTTCAGAATTTATAGCAATTGGTTGTGAAGTAATGAGTAAAATATTACAAAGTACTAAGGTGGTGATATCCAATTGCGTCAAAATGAAGTTTCACATCTCCAATCAAATGCAAAAAAAGAAATCTGTACTTCCTCTTTCACTGAATGAGATTTTAGCAGTGGCTCTATTCAGGGCCCGCTTGCTAGTTTCTCAAAGTGATGGAAACGCCCAATTCTTTTTGTGACTGTGAAGCCTGATGTTTTTAAGAAAAAGAAAATTCTTTGCCTTTACGAAGGCAAAAATCTCATTCAGTGAAAGAGGAAGTACAGATTTCTTTTTTTGCATTTGATTGGAGATGTGAAACTTCATTTTGACACAATTGGATGTCACCACCTTAGTACTTTGTAATATTTTACTCATTACTTCACAACCAATTGCTATAAATTCTGAAGTTTTTTATGAAGATTTTGTCCTGAGATGTGCGGGATACTGATGAGGCCCAACAAGGCCGAAACCGGTATATCTCTCATCTCAGTGACAAAATCTAATATCATTTCTCCAACCTCATGATAAAAGATCTCTGAGCCTGGGAATTGAAATTGGTATTCATTTCGATGATTACTATTTTGAATTTATCTATGTTTCAAAAATGTTCTCGATGTGCCTTTGTAAAGACAAAGAATTTTCTTTTTCTTATCAAACAGATGCTTGTTACTGAATCGTTCAAGCAATGCTTTCTGAAGTGGAACATACTGTGTACGTCGAAAAAAGGTGTTATCTAAGGCTTGCCGCGAACTTGCGATTTTCTGTCTGTTGTTTCTATTCACAAACTTTTGAGCAATTTTCCATTCAAAATTTAACTTGTCTCTGAAAGGAAGACATTGATTGTTTCTCCCTGATTTTCGCCGGTAATAAATTGTTAAGCAATGGTCCCAAGTAAGTGAATGACCTTAACCCCACAGTCTTCTTCACCCTCGGCAGTATACCACTTCTCTCTACCCTCATACAATAATGCGAAAGTAAGCTGGTTAGTGGTTGTTTGAATTTATAAAAAATTAAAAGAGAACGCGCAAAAAGCTGTCTTATGGTGTCTTATAGTTGATCTGTTGGATAGCGTAAGTTTTTCCTTTATATGATTTTCAGTATCCACTTTTGCATCGTTTCTATTTTTTTATAGTAGCAATCTGCCGTTCCTGCCCATACCAAGACACAATACAAAAGATGAGGTTCAACCAGACCTTGAAATTGTTTTTTCAGTTCTGTTTCCCCACAAATATCCCTCCATAACTTAAATTCGTACAACAGAGATCTTAGTTTTTTAATGGTATTCTCAGAGTGCTCCCGCCACCTCAAGTGGTTGTCTATTATTATTCCCAGATATTTTATGTACTTCCCTTTCTATTTGTAGTATGTTGCCCAAATAAATTATTTTTATGCTCCGATATTCCGGCATTTTAGCTTCAGAGCTTGCGAAAGGGATGAACTTTGTTTTCTTGATATTAATTTTGAGTCTTTGGTAATTGAAAAACTGTATGAGTTTTAGAAATTCACCCTCTATTTTATCCTTCAAAGTGCCCCAATCAGCATCCTTGAAAAACATGCAGGTGTAATCCGCAAACGCCACTATTTCCGAATCCAATCCTATCGAGAATATGTCATTAATAGCTTTGTTCTCGGGTCGAGTTCCGAACCATTGCAGAACTCCTCTCAAGACATTGTGAAGAATAGCTTTCTAAACTGTGCACAAGCGCAGATCGACTTACACCGATAACGAATCGGTTCCAAGAGTTCCGGGGTTGAAGCAAGAACTGGTAGTTCCAAATTGATTCTTACCTGAGTTTGTTCTGTTGTTGTGTCTCGTAAATGTGAGACATATCTTTTATTCATAATTAATAGTCAAGTGATGGAGATCTTCAGGAAATATCAAGATTTGATGAAGTCCCAAGAATATAGCATATTTTGAAGAGGTTCTCCTAGACTTCAACGATGCCCAATTATCCAACATTTTCAACTGACCAATATAGCTAGGGAATTGTATCATGAACATAAACACACAGACCTTTTTTGATTCCAAGAACGTTCGCAGTGAGGTTAGATCAGAATCTGTTTGGAAATATAGCCTAGTTCATTAATTCTGGACTTGGTAACGAACCGGTTCGGAATTGGACCCGCGAACAAACCTAATATATAAGAGGAAGAGGAGAGGACCAAGAACAGTACCCTGCGGGACACCGCATGTAACTGACCACTTCTCGCCAATCGTATTTCCCAATCTCACCACCTGGGACCTGTTTTCCAAAAAACTTCTAATAAGTTTGAACGCTGTCCCTCTAAAACCCAGACTCTCTAAAGTCTAAAGTATTAAGCAAATGTTCGTTGTTGATAGTATCGAACGCCTTTTCAAGATCAATGAACATGCAGACTGCAGGAATACTGCTGTCCACTGCCCCAGATAAGATTCCCAAAGTTTTGCGACGGCATCTTCAGTTGACCTATTTTTCCTAAAACCGTACTGGTGATCTGAAAGAAGGTTGTATTTTTCAATGAAAGAGACAATACGGTTTTTGAGAATCTTTTCATAGATTTTTGCAAAAGTTGAAATAAGAGATATAGGTCTATAGTTCGATACTTCTCACATTCTGCATAAAAATTTGAAATTTTTGTTTCTGCTTTCAGTTTTTCTATCAGATAACTGCACATCAAACAGATGTTTGCTACTGAATGGTTCAAGCAATGCTTTCTGAAGTAGAACACACTGTGTACGTCGAAATAAGGTGTTATCTAAGGCAAGCCGCGCACATGCGATTTTCTGTCGCGATCGTTTAGTCGCAAAAATGAAACACATACAGTTAAATGAGAATGATCGCACATGCGACTAAATAATGGCTGCGATTAAACTGTCGCATTTTTGAAGCAACGCGATTGTCCCAGATCAGAATGAGTCAATCTTTCGACAATTCAGTTGCTGCCGGAGACCGAACTTCTTTGTGAGAGTATGAAAGTAGTTGCGATTAATTAGTCGCAAGAGCGCGCATGAAACATTCACGAATTGCTCTCTTGGCGATTGCGATTTTTCAGCAATCTCAGCAGAACAGCAGTCGAAGAAAAAAGCGAGTTTCTAGGCGTCATCCAGCAGGAAGCAGGAACAAAGCGGATGTTTCATGTGACGACGGTACTGCAAAGCACACGACTAGGTTCCTGCACTGCATATTAAAAATTGGACTCTTCAGGTGTCTCCAACTATTTCGAATAGAATTAATCAGTGGAAAGGAAGTGGACATTCATTTTAATAACAATATATTAGTGCTGAATGGCTGTTTGTGTTATTATGGAATATAAATTATAGTCTTTTCAAGTCGCTCCGTTTGATGTTGAATTGTAAGAGAGCATTCATTCATTCCTGCTCATCAGAATGTGATGCAGGCTGACGCGTAAGTATAGTCGAAATATTGAAAATAACCAAAAGCTAGAGAGAGTAGAAGTCTACGACTTTAATACTATGATATAACTGCTTTCAGCTGGCAATGTGTTCCAATAATTCATGCTGTGAATTTATCCAAAATTTTACTATAATTGAGTTCCGATAGAACTACGAATCCTTAGCTTCTGGAACCAATACTGCGTTTTTCTTCTCTGATTAAGATTATTTAGAAAACAAGAGTTACTTGAAACTGATATAAAATCCTTAGTTTTTATCTTTCTTCAATTTTTTTTTTCTTTTTGATTATCTTCTAAAATTACCACCGAAATATTTTGCTCACCATTCAGTTTGTAAAAAGAATCCTTGCTTTAATATTGTTCAGTAGTTTTACTAAACTATTCCATACCACAACAACCTTTCGAGTCTCGGATACATTCAAAGACATCCATATTGTGCGAATAGTCTTCGAACATTGCTCCAATTTAGGTTTCGAAGTAAATTCCATAAAAGTTGGCTGCGGTGGCTATGGAAAACTCGAAAAAAAAAAGATAAAATACCGTATGCTTCCTTTTTAGTACGAAACATAAATACTTGGATCTTCACTCACGTTCTCCTCAAATTCAAATCACTCTCTCAGATAACTGATGTAACTATCAACAAACTACTATGTAAAAAATCCCCTTACCGAATTGCCATAATTTTTCATGCAGCCTTCTTTATAAGACTCCATCGCTCTTTGTTCGTCTTCAATCAAGTTATCAATAGAAGTTAATTCTACAATATCGATAATATCTCTTTACTTCTACAATTTCTACCTTATACACTTTATTCAAGATGTCGTTGACTGATACAAACGTGTTAGAACGCGATAGTGATAATATTTCAAATTCCGGTGAAAATGTTTACGGAAAATTGTTTAAATGTTGTTCAAAACCATGTAAAGTGATGGTGTGCAAAAACTGTTTCAATTTCTATCATGAGGGCTGTACAAAAAGGATGAAAAACGTAAATCATCAAAATGAGTCGGTCCTGATTTGCTGTCAAGAGATCCGAAGTATTCCAGAAGTGAATGAATCAAATAATATGGCAAGTAATATCTTTGAACAGAAAATTGCTGCTCTTTCAATGGAAATATCATATCTGAAAGAGATAATTCATCAAGTAGAAGACAAAAATAAAATTCTAGCACATAATAATTTTTTGCTGATAGAAAAAATGAATAATTCAAATTGTAAACAAAGGGAAGATAAATTCAAGTATGAAACGAGGGCGACATCTGTTATCGAAAACCCTCCTAGAATAATTAATGAAGGGAAAGATTTCATAATGACAGGAGTACAGAAACCTGCAGGGAAAACAATGGTACCATCGATAAGCATTACAGATTCTAAAGAACGCATTGAATTCAACGAAGGAAACTATGCAAGTAAAGTTCGAACTACAGTAGATGACAAACTTCAAATGACAATCAGAAAACCAGCATTAGGAAATGACATAAACAAAGTGCAAACACAAACTTTCAAACAAAAGGATGAAACTAGCCTGAATATCCAATCAACGGGACAGGAAAATGATTCAGATGTAAATATCGAGCACGCAAGGAATGAGAGATTAGAGAAGAAGTTGGAAAATTTTGAAAATGATGAAGATGGAAATTGGAGAAAAGTGACATATCGTAAACGAAATAATATGAGACCAGTACCTATAAAGGGAGCAAAAGAAAATTTCAATTTGACAGTTGCGAAGAAAGAGAGCTGCCTATTTTTATCAAGTTTGGGCCCGGAAATAAAACCAGAAGAAGTCAAAGAGTACATAGACAAAATTCTCAAGATTGACACAAAGTGTGAAAAGATGAGAACTAGAAAAGACAAATATAGAAGCTGCTTCAAACTTTATGTTCCATATGATATGAGAGAAGATGTGATGAATTCTGATATGTGGGGAAAAGGAGTAACCATAAATTTTTTTCTTCACCTCAGACGAAACCTCGAAAGGGGAAGAGATCCAATGGAGAAATAAGGATAATGCATCAGAATATCCAGTGTATTAGAAATAAAATTTCAGAGGTAGAATTATTTGTTGAAACAATGGAAAAAAAACCTGATTTGATCTGTTTTACTGAGCATTGGATGGATAGGAGTGAGATAAATTTTTTAGATATTAAGAATTATAATATATGTTCAAGCTTTGTTAGAGAAAATTCCATTCATGGTGGTACCTGTATTTTGGTTTCAGAGGAAAACTTAGACTATGAGAATGTTCCTGAGTTGGTGAATTTAAGTGTGGAAGGACAAATAGAGGTAGCTTGTGTAGTGAATAAGATTGGACAAATAATAGTATTGTCAATATACAGAACTTGTCTTGGTAACTGTGCAATTTTTTTTAATATATTAGAAAAAATAATGATAATTTTGGGTACAAAATTTCTAAAATATGATACTGTGATATGTGGAGACTTCAACATAATTTATTTGATAAAAGTACAGAAAAAACTACATTTTTAGATATTCTCTGTACATTAAATCTAAAGCAGACCATTTTTGAGGCTACTCGAGTTACAAAAAATTCCAAATCACTGTTGGATAATATATTTGTAAAAACACATAATGTTTACAATAGTATAAATTTAGAATCTTTACTTTCTGATCATAAAGGCCAATTAATAACGATTGAATCAAAGGATATTTCAGCTCAAGAAATACTAAGAATAAAAAGAATTTTCACAAAACCTAAAATTGAACAATTTATTTACAGTCTAGATGAACTGTCCTGGCATGATGTGTTGGAAGAACCAGATCCAAATAGAGCATATTCTCTCTTTTCCAATAAACTAAAATCCCAGATGAACTTGGTGTTTCCTTTAAAAAAGTATGGCAGAAGAAAAGTAACGAATGAAACATGGATAACAACAGGTATAAGAACCTCAAGTAGAAATAAGAGGAGGATATATGAAGGTATGTCAAAGGGACTATATACTGAGGAATACTACAGACAGTACTCATCAATATTAAAATCTATTGTAAAACTTGCTAAAAGAAAGTATCAAGAAAACTATATCAATAAAGCTGAAAATAAGACCAAAGCAACATGGAATTTAGTGAATAGAATAATGAACAAAAATAAATCTACTGATAGTTTATTTAGAACATTTTCAAATAAAAATGAAAAGGAAATTTTGAATAATTTCAACAAGAAATTTACGCACCTGAGCGAACCTAATGAGCAAAAAAAAGAACACAGTACAGAAAAAATAAATTTATCTAGCCAAAGCATCTTTTTACACCCAGTAGTAGAATATGAAGTATATAAATACATCAAGAATCTGAAAAATAAAAAGTCAGTGGGATTTGACGGAATCCCTGTGGAAATATTGAAAGAAAGTGCATCAATAATAACAACACCCCTTACACACATCATAAATCAAACATTTGTGACAGGAATATATCCAGATGAATTAAAGGAAGCATGGGTGAAGGCAATTTTCAAAAAAGGTGATAAAGGAGTTGAAGATAACTACAGACCAGTGTCTCTACTCTCAAATATAAATAAAATATTTGAAAGAATATTATTCGATAAAATCATTGCCTTTTTGGAAAAAAACATGATAATTGTAGAAGAACAATGTGGTTTTAGGAAAGGAAAGTCAACAATCCAGGCAGTATATCAAGTACTGCAGGCAGCCATTAAGGCCATCAATGAAAAAAACTTCACAGTAGCAGTGAGCTTAGATTTGTCAAAAGCTTTTGACAGAGTGAACCACAATATTTTGATGAAAAAAATTGAAAGGTATGGCATTAGAGGTACTGCTTTGGACTTGATGAAGTCCTACCTATCCGGAAGAACTCAGAGAGTAATAGAGATCAACAATGACGGTGAAACAATAAGATCTGATTCATTATGTGTGAGACAAGGGGTTCCACAAGGGTCAATTTTGGGTCCACTCTTGTACATAATTTATACTAACGACATTGTGCAGGTTCCTATGAGTAAGAGTATAATGTTTGCTGATGATATATCACTGATATGTAAGGCTGCAGATAAAAACCAATGCAGGGATATTATAAGCAAGGAATTGGGGAGCATCAGTAAATGGTTGGCAGAGAACGATCTTATTTTGAATGTTGCAAAAACTAAAATTATGATATTTAGAGAGAATGAAGAGCAAAGTATCACAGTGAAAACTCAAAATACAGAAATTGCAACGGTAGATCAAATTAAATTTTTGGGAATAATAATAGACCAAAACTTGAATTGGAAAGCGCAAATAGAACAATTGGCCACAGATATTTCGAAATATTGTTATGCCCTAAGAGTTATAAGAGAAAACATAGGGGTGGATGCGGCTCTGTCAGCATTCCATGCCTACGTTCAATCAAAATTAAGATACGGAGTTATTTTTTGGGCCAGAAGCTGCGAGGCTGACAGGTTGTTCAAACTACAGAAGAGAAGCTTGAGGGTTATTTTTAGGAAGAAGCCAATTGATAGTTGTAAAAATCTTTTTATTGAACAGAAAATTCTGACATTATATGGTCAGTATATATATGAATGCATTATTTATGTTACAAATAATTATACAGAGTTTGAAAATTATGAACTGAAACACAACTATGAAACAAGAAATAAGAAGAATTTGATTCAAGATAGAACCAACTTATCATATATACAAAAAAAATGTGACATATAGTATTTTGGCAATATGGAATAGATTACCAAACAGTTTCAAATTAAAAATTAATTGTAAAGATAACAATAAGTCCAAAATTGTTTTGAAGAATTTTCTATATCGAAAATGTTATTATTCTTTAGTGGAGTTTTTTCATGAGGATGATTTTGGAGAGTTATAGAGTGAATATTACAGTTAGTTGATTATTGGTTGTGTATTATTAGATTAAGTATAATGGAAATTTGTGACACGATCTAAACCTTCTGGTATATGTAAGAGATCAAATAAAGTATATCTATCTATCTATCTATATTGTTTCCTTCTTATATCGATATCGAGATCAGTCAAGGATATAAAATTGGTCTTGAGCATAACTGATAAATTTTCCCAGATTTTGGTAATCTCTTTAATCCTGTTGATCTACCAGCAAAAGTGAACATTTAAAAATTGGGGGCAGCATAAATTCTTCATGAAACAGTGGATAATTGTTTTTTTATAAGGTTGATGATTTTCGCGTGATCTAGAACTGAAGCGACACTATACATTTTTCAATATAGATATTTGATTGCGTGTTATGCTTGAAACTGCTTTTTCTTTGCGATATCTGATTCAGAATAGGTAAGTTATTACCGTAGAATATATAACATTAAAACTGTTTTGAAATGAACATGAAAGTTTTGCAGAAAACATTTTCATTGGAAATACTTTCCTGAATGCATCTCCCCTAAAATTTTCATGAATTTTCTTCATTATTAAATTCTGATTGTTTGTCATAAGAAATCTTTTTCTACGTTCACCACCTTTTTCCACGTAATATTAACGTGCGTCCCACCAATTATAAATATAATCTCGAATGAATCCAGTCAGACATCTGGCAAAAACGAGCATAATATAAAATCTCTTGACCATATACCAAATTATTATCTTGGAGGCATAGCCCGGTGCAGCGTAGAGATATAATTATAAAATTGGAGCAATTTTTGCATAATAATCCGCAGATTGGCAGCACCATTAATTAGTTGTTTGTGAGGATGGATTTGCTCCAATGTTACAACGCAGAAAGAAGTGAAGGAGGCAGGTGCGATTCAAATTTGCAACTTGAAAGAACGCATCACGTATCAGGTGAGTTTCTTCAGGATACCTTTCGTAGAATCTCAGGATAGGATAAGAAGTTTCTGAAAAATACCCTTGAAGGTTGAGGATAACTGAATTATAATTAAAAAGAATTAATATGACAACATATTCAGCATAATCAAGCGAAGAAAATTCAATGAAATTACTCGTTCTCAATTTCTGAAAAACCATTATGCATATAGATAATTTCAATTCTGATAATATCTTCTCCAGTCACTTTATCTATCATTTATTTAAACATTTTTGGCTTTTTTTGGGTTGCGTAATGAAGTTATACAGGACCATGAATTCACTTATAAAAATATATTGATACAATATTGAAGCATAAAATGCGTCAATATATTCAGACTGACAAAAGATATCCGTCTACTGTTTTAGCAAGACAATGTATGCCATTTGACTTTATTTCAGCTGTTTAGAGTTTAATTTGCATTTAAACTTGTTCTAGAAAACTGCGTAAATGGAATGAAGTGTTACATAACACTTTGTGGCATATTTTTGGATTTTGAACTCGGTGGAGGACTATTATAATTCAGATACTCTGAAAAGAGTTCGACCAAAACCCGTAGTAGCCATTTCCAGTATGAATATTTTCTGTGGAATGGCGCGACTACCCGCTAATGACAATGAAAATCCACCTTTGGAATCACTCTGGAAAAAAAGGACATGACGAAATAATAAGAGTTAAGAAGTACTCGAAAAAATTAATCCTTCTATTTTTCCTTAGCATTTCTATGTATAGGTTTCCTCTTATGATAGCTAAGAACCATCAACAGAATGCGTATGATCTCGAATAAATAATAATAACGTCGTAATCATATGTCATCAGAGCAATCAACTTAATTTACATTATGTGAAATATTTGTCTTTATATGAGCCGGCTCAAAATTCCAAACTAAAATAGATAGAACTCAAGGCTGAATCAAATGAGCGAGTGAATCTTATGTCACAACTTCAGAAGAAATTTGTTCTCTGGAATGGGTTAACTATAACTTGGTCAGATCAACTGAACATAGAATGCGAATAAAAAAGCACTCCGTTTTGTGAATTTCTCGACGAATAACATATGTATGTTCTGGGTTGAGCTCAGTCAGGCTATGAATTTCGAAAATGCAGATCTGAAGAAACGTCATAAATCTGATTCAATATAAATTATATGGATTGAATTTCGAGAGCAATTTGATTTATATAATCTTGAGTGATGTCAAAAATGATGGATAATTTTTTATAGAATTATGTTTTTTTCATCAATTCTTACAAATTATGGTAAACACTTCAATCGCCTATAGGAAGGGGTGTTTGATCGACAAATAATATTCAATCAGGTAACAAGAAAATTACATCACTAGTTTAGTGTTTATATCACCATCGGCTATGAAATGATGATAGGTATAAAAGTCGATGAACAGCTTCTAGGACCCAGTTGACCCCATTAATTTGCATACTCTTTGCTTCAGATGTAAACACCAACTCCACTAAACCAACAAAATCAGATCAGAAGATATTCACTCTGTTTATTTCAGATACAGAAGAAAGCGAAATGTGCTGGATTTCCAATTAACTACATTTTAATTTGAAATAGGCCCGAGTATATCGATTGGAGCCAATTTTAAGAACACCTGTCGACAGGTGCTACTCAAAGGTTGTTCCATCACAATTTGCCCCTTTTTGCATTCACTCATCGATACCAGATGTTGGGAATTTGGCCATGGATGGCCGATTGAATTTAATGAACTTATAAGAAACTACTTTTGTTATGCAGCAAAAATCGAGATTCTGATATAGATATTTATTCTTGAGTTCGCTTTTAATTGACGAGTATGAGATTCATTTATATTTCGTACCAAATATAATCAATAAGGTGTTATCAGAAATATCCTGTTATAAATTGAGGAGAAATAGAGTATTTCAAATTTTTGCAATTATTTTTCTAAATGCATTGATGAATCACAACCTATCTAATCTTCAATAAATTTCAGCCTCAAAAATTAGAAGAATCCATATTTATGTTTGTTCTTTTATTAATGTGCCATGAATTTTTAGACACATGCATAAAAGTTGAACATGTATTTTTTCGTTTTCAACATTTTTGAGTTTATGTTAAAAAGTGACTTTTTGAGTGTATGTTTGAATCAGAATAAAAAGAATAGGTTTCAGCCACATGACGTTTTATAAAAGTAATAATCAAATGCATATGTAGCAAAATTCATAGCCTACAATTAAAAAACCAAACATAGATGAGATTTTTTGGAGCTGAAATTTATAAAAAATCAGGTGTTCAGTGTTATACTAGAAAAATACTTTGTGTGTGCTCAATCTTGAAAATGGTGGTCGAAGAAAAATTTTTGAATACGCCACGGACTTTTATCTAAAAGTATCTAATGTAAACAGTTTTCATTTTTTTTCTATTATATAGGAGAAATAATAATATCTCCAAAAGTTAACATTTTCGTTTTCGCCCTGTATTTCAGGAACAAGTAGTTGGAGTATTTATGGGGTCGCGAAAATCACATGTCTATATATTTAATAATAGCAGTGCACTCTCTACCAAAATGGGAAGCAGTGTACAGGGTATCCTAAATTGCTTGATTTTGGCTATTTCTGGTACATCTAGACTAGGTAGGTGCAAACGTTCAAAGGAGTCCTGGGCTCGATTTTCGTTAAAATACCAGTAGTGAAAACCGTTTCACGATATCTTCATTTATAGTTTATCGATTTCGAAGATCTGCCACAACTTTCTCATTTTCTAAAATATCTGAAGAATATAAACACTTTTTAGGAGCACTGAGAATAAGATACTAAATTCCATTTTCTATCTCTAATTTTTCTTATAATGTGGGATAAAAAAGAATATGCTCGTATTTTAAATAAAAAAGATTTTTTTTCACCCTCAGTCCCTAACGTAGTTTACTTGCCTATGTAGTTATACTACACATAAAACAACTGTGAAAAATGATCCTTGTTATTGGAACACAGATGATCAACAATTTGTTATCCACTAGTATCTGTTTTTAATGTTGTTTTTTGTCCGAAGGTTTTGAAGTCTTGCTTGTTTATTTTTTTATAAATATAGGGAATGTCGTGAACTCAATTTTTTTTCATTTTTGTTTCTTATTTACTTTTTATCAATAGATATCTCAAATCATATCGTGTTTTTTTTGTCGAAGATGGAACCGAACATTCGAATTTTTTCTGAAAGTCAATGAACATTCGCAATAATATTCAATAAATTCGTTCTCTATCACTATAACAATATTGGTTGGAATTTTATTTTTTTAAATTTACTATTGTCTTCTCTCTTAAATAATGATAATAATGAATAAACATTATCATTATCATTATTGTTATCAGTAATAATATAAAAATCTTCATTCATTCACAATATTTACAAATATGTGAAGAAAAGGCGAAGTACATCTGAGTATTTATTATGAGCAATATCATGGAACGTTTCTATCATAACTGTTACAATTCTCGATTGGAGATTAGAAGAATAATTCAGATTTCTGAAACTATGCATGTGCCTTTTCGCGAAAAACGATTGATTACAAATAATTCGTGAATTTTTTCATAGAAACATCTGAGAATGAAATTCGGTTATTAAATTTCAATCCTAATTTTATAGTGGGATTCTCATCAATATGATCCAAGAACTTCTTTAATTCTTCACTGGTATATTGCCAGATCACATACATACATCACATACATTAACATATCGTTACTTCAGTTTCAGTGAAATATTCCATGAATATATTACTCATGACTGGCGATTAAGCATCCCTAGACTACGTTAAAAGCAAATGTTGCTTGAGGAGTAAATTTGTGCCCAAATTATCACCATGAAAAATGTCTACCATTTTTGGAAGTTTCTTGTCGGCGTGAAGCATTCTAATTAAGGGTTGAAATTTCAGAACATTGGTTTTCTGCAAAGGCATGAAGAAAGTCCGGAAAGTTCTGAGATTGAGTGATGGTATATTCGGGCCAACCATTAAAACAAGCTCGGCGCCTGCAACTCACCATTTACAATTTTTTTTTTCAACATCAGAAGTTCATTCATCTCACGCCTGTTCTGAAGAGATGAAAGAATGAAATTCATTTTCACGAACAGTGGAATAGCATTTTATAATAGTTGAATTCAGATTGAGATTTCTCGAATTTTAAACCTCATCATATAGATTCATCCATAACTTATAAATCACAACAAAACGTAACTGGTTGACTGAAGATATTATAATGTTTTTACCTAAAAACCTTGAATTACAAGCTGATGTTTCCACAAAAAGATATTCATTTACATACTTTTCTTGTACAAGTATCAGAAAATTAACAATTAAAATCACTAAGGCAATGACATAGCGTGCTGACTATTTCTGTAATCTTCAATTTGTACAATTTTGGAGAATTATTTCACATCAACTTAATGTATATACATTGGACAAAATCAAATAGCTGATTTGGAAACAAGGACACACATTTGTCTTCACAATCTCATCATATGTATCTATTAATGTATGAATTGCAGCTATATACAATGACTTCTCGAAATGAATTATACATTTTTCTATGCATTCAGAAAAATTCTCACAAAACCTCAAAAGACAACGAAATATCAACAATCTTTTTTTTTACTTTTGAAGAAAAAATACAACGAAACGTAACTGGTTTCCTCCATGTGGGTATTCATTAAAATTATAATTGAGTAACAAAATCTTATGAACAATGTTGGACACAGACAACCATTAATTTTTTCAACTTTAAAACACAACAAAACGTAAAGTTTTCTATACATTCAGAAAAATCAGTTGTGTGAACCAAAATTTTATGAATCCATTTGAACAGACACAAAACATTGAAAAAAAAACAAAACATAGGGATAGTTTATCATTATCATTTATCAACTTCATTCATTTATTCTCACTCATTTCCAATCCTTTCATGACTCATTTGATCATTTGACAGTTTATACGCACACAAGTACTTCCGTCTACTTCTTTTTTTCTGATAATGACCAAATTTAACACAAGGTACATTTTATTCAATGTTCTCTTCGACGATGGTATGTAGAAAAACTAAAATTTTGTTACCCTCAGTTGAGCCTTTCCCTTCATCTTTTTTTTTGTGAATGGCGTTATCTTTTTTAATATTTCCAATGACATATACCTTCAAATAATTCATAGTTTTCTGACAAGTGAATAAAGGAATCCGTCTCCTAAAATTTCCAAATTTTAGGGCTGAAATTGTTGAAGCTATCTAGGTCAGTGAAGGTCGTTTCGCACACATCAAAACACGAGAACTTTTAGCCCCAAAAAACGTGTTCCTATGAAAACTGGCTCATTGTAAAAATAATAGAATACCACGAGACATCTGGAAAAAATATTTTCATTGAACAGCAGGGTATTGTTAAGAAATGATTTTCGCGCGTCAATAAACATATCAACACGAAGGGAACTCATGAATCTGCGCATATGCGAATTAACTCAGCGACAATAAAGCAATTCCTATTACCAATCGAAAAAACAACTGTGGCCTCACAACAGGAAATAATAAATCATTACATATATAAATTTATGAATGCTATAACGGTACCAATTATTGCCATTTAGTGACGAAAAATTTGCATAAATTAGAATGAATAAAACTGAATCCAGCCAATAACAGATGTTCATTCGCACCAGAGAAATATTAATGTCTGGAAATGATACAGCTGCTGCAGTGATACACCTGCTTGCTTGGCGTCAGTGCGAAGACACAGATAGCCAATCGGGGAACTATTAGATTATGTAAAAGTGATTCTATATTGGTGTAATTATAATAGAATAAATTCAATCATATGCATGAAAAAGTTAGGGAAGATTGGATTCGCTGGGATTTCAGCTGCATAAGTTTTTCTCAAATTCGGTTATTATACACTTCGAATGCACGTTGACTAAAGATCTTGTGTAAGGCTCGAAACTATATACAATACATTTTATGTTTATGTAAACCATCATGTACAACTTACTCTTTCTCAATATGGACCTGTTTCAGATATTATGAATAAACTGCTCCACATGAGTTAGGGATATTGACTCAAATTGCAAAGAAATATAGTTTAAATGAAATTTTGTGATGAAAATTCATATTAATATGATTTCAAGAAAATAAGGAAATAAAATTAATTCTAGCCTGTAGGTCTGCAGGGTATACAGGGTTGTTACGAAAAATCGAGTAAAAAAACGAAATTTTATTCCCAGATAATTCAAGCATTTGAAGACTGTCAATAAAACGTATGGCCTATATGGGTATCAATAACAGCTTGACATCGTCTTTGCATACTTTACAATAAGTTGTTGAACATTTCTTGAGGAATTTGGTTGCATAAACGGGGCAGAAGCTCTCTCAGATCATTTAAGGTTTCTGGGTTAGGTTGATGATTATCTAATGTTCTTTGGAGCATATCTCATGGATGTTCTATGCAATTCAAATCTGGTGAGTGCGGAGGTGTTGGTAAATGTGGAATACCAAGCTCCTCGCGCGTTTTCTCAAATATGGCTGCACGGTGCTCTAGCGTTATCGTCTAGAAATTGAAAAGTATCACCAATAACTGCATGAAAATTGTCAATGATATGCTTCCTATAGTGTAAGGCGGTCATATTCCTAGGACAAATGTGTAGAGCCCATACCATAACACTACCCCCTCAGAATGGATGGGCTTCTTGAACATAGCAACGATAACGGGGTATGTGTGGAATTTTCCATACCCTTATTCTTCGAGAATCTGAAAATCGTCCATATCTGGATTCATCAGTGAAAAGGACATTACGCCATTGATCTTTAAAATTGATAGGTTGCCTTGCTCACTCCAGTCTTCGACGCTTATGGTCACGTGTTAATTGAATTCCTCTTAATGGACGCCTAGAACCTAGATTCACCTCTCTCAAACGTCGTCTGATGGTTTCGGTGGAAACTTGAACCGTTACGTGCATTTTGCTGAGTATTCTGTAGCATTTTACACGTAGATGTACGCTTTCTACTCGCCGAAACGGTGTTGAAACGAGCCTGAGCAGGTGTTGTTTTTCGTCGTCTATCAAGCCTTGGTCTTTCCAACACGGAACCTGTCTCTCTGAACCTATTCCAAAGTCGAGATATCACACTTTGGCTGACTTGGAGCCTTTCCGCTACAACTACCTGAGTTAGGCCATCAGTAGCATTCCGATACTGCCATGTTAATTGAAAAGGGCGTATCTGCAAAAAAGCACTTTTGAGATATTTGACTTTAAAGACAATTTTAATTTAATTAAAATGAAAAAGCAATGCATAATATGGCATATCATGCATTGCTTTTTCATTTTAATTCAATTCAAATTGTTGATGGCATAAATGAAAGTCTTTAAAGTCAAATATCTCCAAAGTGCTTTTTTGCAGATACGCCCTTTTCAATTAACACGGCAGGATAGCCCTATTAGCCTCAGCGTTTGCTAATTTAAGTCTTGCCATTTTCAGAAAACTCGTTTCAAATCGAAGCCGTTGATAAACTGACCCCATTTCAAAATAAGAACATTCATGAAGCATATGCAAAGAACCAAACTTCAGAAAAAAAGCAACCATATTGACGAAATGTCTCATACTGATTTTTATTGGATCAATTCAAGATGTTATTGAGTTTCAAATGATTTTACAGCGATTTTCTCGCTGTGGAACAGTATATTTGCGAACCTATATAAACCTACATATAGCTTCGAATCTCAATTCAGATTCAAAAACCAAAGTGATACTTTTTTCTCAGAAATTGTCTTCATAATATTGTAATTATTTTTCTTCATTGAAAATAAACATAAAATTACAATCCGTTGGCTGATATGAAGCTGCAATTTTTTCATTTCAATGATTCCAGGATGAAAATTTTTTTTCAGGACGAAATAAATCCCGAATCCCCATTCACGGGATCGAACCTCATTAATTGATATAAAACTGTCATGAGTTCAATCGAATTAGCGCCATCCACTCTAGTTGAAAAGCATTGTGAACAAAGGATAATTAATCGACCAGTTCAATACCCTAGCCATGCTCTTTGCAGAGGTCAGATAACGGCGCCATCTTCACCGCAGCAATCGTACTAACCAGTGCCGCAGGTGGCGTAAACAGAATACTGTTTCATAATTCGTGTCGAACAACCTTGAGCTTCTGATTTCTCTCCATAGAGGCACAATGCACTGATCGATCCGTTATCACCGAGGATTGCTCTTTTTTGTTTGATGTCATTGGTCGACTGTTGCTTTTTTGGTTAATTCTCAAATCGAATGAACTTTGAAATCAGTCGATATGTCGCACCCTCGCTTCAAAAGTGACACAACTCAAAATTCCCTTTTTTCAGTTGATGCTATGGATGAGATCAGGAAATGAGGCCACATTAAATAAAAAAAAATTTACTCACATCAGTGGATCCTACAAAATTCATTGAGATTCCTACATAGCATAGTAGGTATTCATTTAATTTTTCCAATTAATTAGAAAATATTTAGCATTTCGCACCTCGCTACAAAAGTGACACAACTATAGATCTAGATGAAATCATGGAAAATTTTTACCCACATCAGTGGGTCCTCCATATATAATATAGATAGATACCTACATATTAAAATTGGTGTCTATTTCATGTTCCCAATTAATTTGAAAATATTAAGCATTTGAATATTTTTGATTTTGAGTTGTGTCACTTTTGTAGCGAGGGTCCGATTTGTATTTTCGTCTTTTGATTTTGAGTTGTGTCACTTCTGAAGCAAGGGTGCGATGTGACAAACCCTAAGAACAAGGAATTAGTTTTCATTCTTTAGTGAAATTTTCGATATTTCAATCTAGTACATTCAATCATTGTATACTCCTAATTTAGGGCAATTCAGAGAATGGCATGTTCCCCTTTATTGTCTAAGTCTATGTGCTACATTTAACTTACACTGAAATGACAAAAATCGCTCCAGAACTCGGATAACTCACCTGTAACAAAAAAAAAAAACAAAATAAATAAAAAGAAAATATACAAAATGATACATAAAAAGCTTTTCTCTATTTCATTACCGTAATGAGTTCATCACAGTACTAAAAGTAGTGCTGTAATGAAACTCATTACAGCATTGTTTTCAGTTATATTTTTCGTTTTGTGGTTGTCAGTACTGACCTCCGATCTACTCAATTTTCGAATGAAATCAATTCAAATTCCGCAATCTGTCAAATTTCGTTAGTGACACCAACTGCCAAGGTACAATACAAAAGTCACTAAGATGAATTTTTATTCGAATTTTGAGAGTTTTCCACAAAACTTGACTGAAATAGAGAAAATATCGTCTAATACTCGTGGCAGAAGGCAATTCCAACACTCATGCTTTCGAAAACTCGCTCCTTCGTCGCTCGTTTTCGAATTTCGCATTCGTGTTGGAATAGGAGCTCATTCTGCCACTTGTTTTAGAATATACTATATTCCACGATGTGTAAGTAAACATTTCTGAAGAGTAACAGTGTCAATCAAATCTTGGCGTCTACCGAATGGGAGAATAAGTAGATTTCCTTTTGACCGCCAGCCAGTCCACATTTTCGGATAGAAACACGCCTAATTCAACGTATTTTCACCGAACTTATATTTGAATGACATGTCACTGTAGGTGCTGTCAATACCACTGCTTTCCATGTATGACCATAATTTACTCAATGGTACAGTATCATGAGCTTTGCATAAAGAGACTAATATCAAACAGACAGGTGCAGCTGATCGTCAGTTCTATTCTTCTATAGGTACTCGTATATAAGTGTCTCAGCGAAGACATAACAATTATACCCTCATAACCAATTTTAAGGTATCTAACTCTCCCACAATGAAGAAAACTAAAAACAAACTCAAGGTATCGAAAGATTCGAGGAACCTACAATTCCTCGATTTAGCTACTCGCGATTCTTCAATTACATCTTGGTAGCACGTGACAAAGCGTTCTAGATTACGTGTAGAGAAATAAACGTTAGAAAACTATGCTGTAAAGGACATATTTCATCCGGAATAAATGCCCATTAATTTCATTTGAATTCATTCCATGCCAGTCAAGACGTCTTCAAATTGAACATTATTTTGGATTGAATTGAAAATTGGTTACCGTGGTTTATCCTCGGTAGATAGACATAGGCCGTCACGGACTTTTGATAGTACTTTCCGAGCACTCCAAAATTGTCTCGGATCGGCCGTCAATGCCTGAAATTAACTGGTTTAGTAAAGACTTGTTGATGAAAAATCGATAAATTTCTTCATTTATTCGTTTTAAAGGGATGAATTCCACATGACAACCTAAATAAATTTTCTACACTACATTAAAATTTTCATCAAAATCACATTTATAATATTAGTATGGACTAGTATGGATTATTGAAGAAAAAATGAACAAAATAAAATGATTTTGTTATAAGCAACGTAAAAAACATATTCATGTAAAATATTGCCAAGACGAAACTGCATTTCTCACATTTTCAAAAAGTTACCAAATTTTATGTACAGCCAAACTGCTAACTCTGCATTCTTTAACTTTACAAGCAGAGATGTGCAGAACTAGTTTTGGAATATATTTGAATACAAAATGCAACTACTTTTTTTTTTTTTTGTATTTCAAATATAAAATACAAATTTTTTTAAACATTTGAAAAGCAAAACAGGTATTTTCAAAATGATTCATTAAAATGAAATGCTTTTACTTTTCAACTTTGTTTATTTTATAATATTGTAATCAAGTTTTTTTAATCTGAAGAAGTGATCAAAGCTACTCAACATATTTTAATAGGTTTCAGTTTTTTTCACACTAAACGGACAGTTTTAGGTTTTAATTCAGGTCCCTGGTTCATCCAATTTAGTTCAAATCAATAATATAATAAAAGTATCAAACAAACAGTTTAGTATGCAATACGATAGCAGACAAACATACGATGATAAAAAACTTATATAGATTATTGGATTTGTTATTTTACAACAAACATGAACAAACTAACAAGGGAGTGAGTGACAACTGGCTGAGGTCACAGTTTAGATATATTATGAATTATATTATATTATATTGCACATATTATGACATTCATTAAAGCGAGAAAACTCAGACTATCAACAGAACACAGACATATTTCAACCATAGCTTTTTTAGTGGCTCAAAAACAAGTTCATCCCAGTGCTGTAGAATAAACTTATCAAAAAGTATTTTGCATTTTGCAAATACAAAATATGTCACAAAGATATTTCAAATAAAATATAAAATGCTTTTCTAACAAAATTATTGTAATAGCATATGGAAATAGGTATTTTGTATTTGGTATATTTTTTCCAATGCTTCTTTTTTCAAAATGTCACATCCCTGTTCACAAGTCATTACTTCTCAAACTATACACCTTAGTCAAAATATGTGACTTGGCCAGTTTAACAGAAAAGTTGTGACCCTCGAATGAATCCTTCATATTACGCTCACGTCATGTCTACTTAAGGTGTAAAGTAAGAACTTGTAAAGCTGAAGAGTGCAGAGAGCTGGTAACTTTTTGACTATGCGAGAAATGCGGACCTGGCAACATTTTACGTGCAAATGTTTTTGGTTGGATTAGTTATACCAAACCTGTTGAAAAAAATAAAAATGTATTACTATGAAAAAGTTACATGTACACCACGTAGACTAGTCTTATCGATGATTATGTTCAGTTAACCCGGGTAATGACCAGTTTCACCAGACCGGAAATTCTCAAATACGTTAATTAGTCTGCTCTGCGCCGAGGATGCTTTACCGAATCGAGAAAATTTTCGACAGCACTTTTAATCTCGAAACGACGTTATGCCGAGTATATTTCTTACCAAATGGATATAAATGGAGATGAAATGGATAGCGCGAGTTGGGGGAAGGTGCATCCGAGCTCGAACAGGAACCGACTGCGATATTGTTCCAATCCGAAAGCTATTGTTGACGGATAATGAGCGGTTCGCGATTCGACCGCTGTAATCTTTGGAGATTCATCCCCTGAACATTAATTCTCTTGTTGGGGTTGACGTGACTAAACTTTCTATAATTCCCAGAGAGCTGGCAGAGTTTGGTGAAGCACGACGCTTTTGTGAGGGATCGATTATTTTGGAGCGACGAGTTATTCGAGGATATTGACATGTCATATCTCATTCATACTGATCCGTGAGAGAAATAGTTAGTGAATTAATTCCTAAACATGATTTGAATTAACAAATGCTATTGGAAGAAGCCGAAAAAATTAATAGGAATGCATTTCATATCAACTATTTAAGTTAAGCGCTATAGTCAAAAGGAAGAAAAATCAATTTCATATCATTTTTCGGGAGATATCTGATAAAATAGTTTTTGTCAGCGATTTGCATGGGGACAACTTGGAAAATAAATTTCAAATGGGGAAAAAAGAATCAATCAACAAAAAATATAAAAAGAAAAGAATTAGAAGTTTATATGTGAAAATAGAAAATCGTTCATCGAAAAAATGTTCATTAATTATGAAAACAGAATATTTAGGAATTTATATCTCGAAAATAATGTCGTCTTAACCCTCGCGGTCACGACACTGATTCAATCTTCTTCCCTCGAAATCGCAATTTTAAAGTCTACCGATCTATAAGTCTAGTCACCTCCTTCTCCAAACTATTCGAGTTTAGGAACGCAAAAGTAGCGATTTATGAACTGACCAGAATTAAAATCTTCTGATGATTCTGCAAAATTGAGTGAAATATAGAAATTGTCTGACGAAGGAATCTGATTTAGACTCCGAAACGTTACGCTTTAGAGTTCGAAGTGTTTTCTCTTTTTTCATTCTTGTAAAAATTTGGCCCGTGACAAATTAGTGCTCGAGTTTTACGCAAGGGCGTTCCTTCTACTATTTAAAATTTTTTTACAATTTTTTCTTGTTTCAGAGACTGGGAAAGAAAACCCTAATAAAACTTTTAGGAAAATGACCAGATCTATTCTACGAGCTTTGGAGGAAAATCTCATTCATATGGAGCTTCTAATGGACTTCTCCAAGGCTTTCAACTGCGTCGATCATGATAGGTTGAGTTGAGAGGTTTTCCGTTGAGATCGGTGGTGTTGTCTACACTTCACCTGATGAGACACTCAATGTGGCATTGCCACACCTTTGCTCTTTTTGATTTACATCGACGACTTGGCTGACAATAATCATCTCGAGGAAACCGTTGGGAACAACGATGTTCAGATGATACTAGGTACGAAGCTTGATGATGAGATGAGTGTAGACGTGGTACTATACGCAAATGATACCACTATTTTAAATAAGGCTTCCAAAGTATCTGAAGAAATCGATCTTACTCAGAAAAATTGTCAGCAGTCCCCAACTGGTGTCTTATTTAGCAAATTACATCAAATTTGAATAAAACTGAATGTGTGATGTTTGGTACTTACTACACTACACTGAAATCCTGAAGGCCGATAAAATTAATCTGCAGTGGCATCTTTTAAAGTACACTCACAGTACTATTCTTTGCCAGTTGAGATAGATCAATATTTGAAGTGGTATGACCATATTGACAGAATAAAGTAAAACGGATGCAGCAGCTCTGCGTAACTCGTCAATGTTTCTTGTACGAAGAATTAACTCGTCAATAATCATTGATGAGTTACGTTACTTTTTTGGCGCTGTATTCATCTAATATAATAGCTGTATACAGCTAATACTATCCATATTTAAGATAAGATCTTTTATATTTCTATGTGATTCTCGAGTTATTTAGGATTTTTTGATTTTATGTCGTACCTAGAGTCAAATTCCAAAAATCTGATAAATATCAACAATAATGAAAATATTCAGAAAAAAGATCTGTCCCTAGTGAATTATTGGAATAATTTATCACCTATAACTATAGATCATTGTTGATATGAAACAGATTTTATGAATTTGACTCTAGATACGACATAAAAGCAAAAAATCCAAAATAACTCAAAAAGAATTTATTTAAGAAGCATTAACATGTTAGAAAACTATCATTATTTTTCCCCACAGAATCCAACGCAAACATCAAAAATAGGGTTCTAATTCGAAACACGAGAGTTATGAGCCAATCTGGATCCCAATTTTTAAAGAAACATTTGGAACACCCTGTGACTTTTTTTTTAAATTTTAGAAATTCCAATATTTTCACAGTCTTTGATTCCGAAAATCAGAAAACGGTTTATGAATATACATTGAGAAGGGGAATAACAAACATAATACTCTTATCTCTCATATTTCTTCAGTTTTTTCTTCAAATTTTGAGAAGTATTTCGACGAATGCAACGATTTAAATAGGAATGTATTCAGAATTTAATACTCCATCAGAATTGAAATGAAAAAATAGAAAACAAATGTTCAGAATTTTTTTTTTCATACCCTGCATAAGTGAAAGTGGTCAGGCTTCAAGAATATTTTAGCTCGGTAGATAATGTCGTACAAAATCATAATCCTAATTTTCAGATTTCAAATAGGTCCAGTTGTCCAGAAACATCTAATAGGCCGTCGAACATGGCACAACCTGTAGGTATACATGAAATTTTTTCACGATGCAAAATCATTTTATAATTGACTCTGTCAGAAATAAATGAATATTTCGTGAATATCTATTGGAAAAAAGCTTTTTTTACATTTCTCAGATAATTTCCCAATCCTAGTAATTTCAAAATGTCGTTCTCAACGTTCAACCCGAACTAATTTTTTTATTGTAACAGGAAACTAATCGAAATCCAAATTCAGGTACTCTTAAGTTCAGACGATGAACAACTTCTTAGAAATCTCTCCCTTCTTCAGATGAACCCATAGGAAAACGAGATTAAAGAACGAAATATAAACTGACTTTCTTCAGAAACTAATTTCGTCATATTTCCAGAATCCATATCGGAAGTATGCACCAAGAAGTAGGTACTTTCAATTTCTTAGAGTGAATCTGTTATTTCTACCCTCCTTACTGTTCGAGTAAATAGAGATATCATACTGAGAGGTGGGGTTGGAATTGACAAACCCCTGAAATTAAGGAACCAGGGGAAGACTTCCGGTGACAAAGACGAGTGAAGGCGATTTTTCTCAATATGCGCTAATTACGTAAAACCCCCGATTTATAACCTCTTCCCGCTGGCAGATCGAAACTTAATTGAACCAACACTCTGGGGAAATTGTCGTAATGGAAGAGATATAAATGACGGTCTGCGTTTTCTGGACCTGGAAGATATATCTAGAAATATAAATCTAGAATGTCATAATAGGTATATCAAGCGGAATTTTTTGCAAGACAGACGATGAGGGTGATATGTCTGGGGAAGTAGAATTCGACAATTGAACGAGTAAAGCTTATTTCATTTCGTTATCAAAACCTTAACTTTGATTCAAATTTCAAGAGTAAACATTAATAGTTTGCTTTAATTTACACTTGTATAACTATGTACAGGGCGAGGTACAATACAACCACTGAGGGGACCCCGAGATTAATAGCAGTTAAAAGTAATCGGATGACAACTTTTCTGACTAATTATAATTTGAAAACAGCACCAGCCTCCCATTTCTAGATTTTGAGTTATAAACGCAAATGATTGAAAATTACTTTCTTGCTTCGACTCTTACTCAAAAATGATTCTTCAATTCTACAGGTACTTCTTTTATGAGAAATTTGAATTCAATCATTCACAAATCAGTTACCATTGTGCTTAACCATTAATAAAGTGCACATTTTCTTCGCCAGTCTAGAATAAACTATAGCTGCAAGTTTTTTGATCTTGCTGCAAATTTTTTGTTGATTTCGAAAATGTATCATAATTATGTTAATATTTGCTTAAATATTCTATGAGGAAATATTTTTACATTTTCCTGCTTCTCATTTCACTATTGAATAATAAGTAGGAAGGTTTACCATAGCGACTGTTGAGTATAGGTACATTTATTGTTCGTGAATTCAATACTCTGTGATCGGGATCGCTGACAACATAACTCATTACTCATAAAAAACCTGTAGAATATAACAATTATTTTGAAGTACGAGTCGAACCAAACGAGTTATTCAGAATTATTGAAAATAGCAATTTGCCAATTTTCATTCATAACTCGAAATGATAGCACGGTGCAGCTTTCATATTTGGATTAGGTAGTAGACGAATTTTTCTCGAATGTTAGGTACACTGCGTCCAATTTTGTTTGAGACTGCACTTTATCTCATGTACCCATTAATGCTCACTGCCAACTTCAGTTGCCATTATTTTCTAAAGGCAGGCGTGGCAAAAATTTTTAAGTTAGGTTTTAAATTTCATTGTGAACGTGTCAGGCAGTTGATACTCTCAAGTGTTTTCAAGAATACAGTGATTATTCCACCAAAGGTTTCAGGCTGTTAGCCTTCATAGTCACAAACCTTCAGAGGTCAGGAACACTCCCTTGAAAATGTTAGTACTTTTTTTTTTTAATAATAAAAAATTATATGTATTACTACGACATACCTCTGTATGGCTTCAATACTGACAGTTGATTCGCTTTATTAGATTTATTGCATCATGTATGCAAAGTGAGGTGGCAACTATAGTTGCCACCGAGCTTTAGACTATACAAAAATTCAAATAAGAACGTGTGATACTAGGACCGACCTTGAAGAAGGCTTGTTCGTAGTAAATGAAATGTTAAATGCTTACGAGGATTACTACGGTGCAGAATCCTCAGAGACAAAGCCATAGTTACTTATGAAGAGTTTGAAAGTGAGAAAGATAATGTAACTGAGATAGTAGAAGGCCAACCCTCTACATCGAAGCGCATTCATCTTGAAAAGAAGAAAAAGGTGAAGCCTTCCGAATCAAATTGGTCTTCAAATGCTGAGCACGTCTGGAAACTACCATCCATGGAGAAACATTTTGCGCCTCTTACTATTGACATTTTGAAAAACACCATTACAAGTCGTTTTACAAATCCTGAATACATTTGGTATACAAAGCATGAGACCGGAACCATCATCGCCATATGCTAAGTCAATTTCACTTGATGATATCAAAAAAGATGGAAGAGGCCATATTATAATATGGACTGGAGGCGATATAGAATAGAAGTTGCCACATGTTTCTGGTGCTCTGAAGATGGAAATTTTTTTTAAATATTTTTCTCTAGCTAATACATATGTGTAGGATCAGAAAAGTCTCAAAGCACCAATGGGTTGAAGATCGAGACATGCAGTGTTGGCGACCCTGCATAATTTTTTTGTAAGACTTTTAAATCCACAAACAGAAATATTGCAATTACTTTTGTTCCTGAAAAACAGGGCGCAAACAAAAATGTTCACTTTTGGAAAAGTTATTAAGATAGATAAAAAATGAAAAGTGCTTATATTCACATAATATGAGTTTTGTTTCTCTAGAATAATGTTCATCACAATGTGACTTGGGTTTGAGTGTTTTATATGAATAAAATGTATTTTTCGAGCACCTGAAGGCACTAGCCTTAGATTATTTGGTAATAATAATTACAGATTTCAATGAATTTCCATCGTTTGGCTCCTCACGAATTCCAATTAACCACAGAACTCGAAAAAATACTGTTGGCTGTTATCATTGCTATTCCATGATCGATATAGTTAACTGCGCTGTCATAATCATTTATAAAGATCCCGTACTTTTCTTTAACTTAAATCATGGTCGTTGTCAGATGACAGAAGCAAAAATTTCTTATATAACCAATAGAAAGCACTAAAACTGAATAAAACTAGGTACTCATACTCGAAATGGTTACCGTTTTCATCTCGGGAGATGAGAGCTAGTATTTTGCTCCTTCTCTATGAACCGGCCACCGTCTTTCAATTCTAAAAGACCTTCTCTTCCGTCACGTACTGCGTTCCTGGCAGAATTCAACTGATATGCAATACCCAAAGAGGGTAAATAAATATAGGAACGAATAATGCCGTCCACTTCAAGTGATTGCATGCGTCCCCAGCAGTGTTTTCTTAGGAATTGTATATTTACACGGCCGAGCAGCCATGAATATATTCAGTTGTTCGAAACCGCCAGCGATTTCTTCGATTACAATTTCCCATTGAGCTTTCAATATCGCCGACTCATTCAGGAATCCAGGCTATGCAATGTTTACGCTGTAAGTTTTTCAACTGCATCTATTCGCTAGATGGAACTTGGTTTCAATCGATCGACTTGGGATTGGAATTTTTTTGTATATTCCGAAACGCGAGTATTCGACTTGTGCAATACCTACTCCAGAAAATTTAAAAGGAATTGAAGGTAACAGATGTAGTAAAATCTTCAAACTTTTTCGCGAGGTGTGTAGGAACACAAAGATAAATATAGTATCTGGCCCAAGCGAATTTGTCTGCCTAAATCCTTTTTTACACTTTTTAGTTTAGTTTTATTTATAAACACGAAAAATAGTGAAAAAACCTAGATCCTGATTGCAGAGTTTATGTATACGTCTAATCTATACCTTAAAAACTGAAACTACAATCCTATGATCAAATAACCCAATTCTGATACGTTTGAAATTCAAATGAGAACTACTTATACTTCGAATAAACTAACCAAAATGATATTAACGGAAAATGAACACACTCGTCAATGTTGTCTCCTCTACGTAACAGTTAACCCGCTGACTACGGTAAAAGAACGCTGAACCGTTGAATTGGAGCTGAATCGTGTCATCGTGATAACTTTTGATCTATTCGTCGAAATTGATTTCTGTAAATGACAAAGATCATCTATATTAAATGCTGAAAGCAAGAAAATTATTGATTTTGATAAAAATTTAGTAACTCCTATGAAATGTGCACTGTAAAAATGGCATCCAATTCAAGGATATTTATGGCTCATTAATGGATACAATGGCTTCCATACGAAGATATATTTATGCTGTCGGAGACTTCAGAGCTTTTTGAAAGAAATAAACCGATGGTACATTATCTTCGGTTTAGCAGCGTACACCTAAATAGCTTTCAAAGCGCAGTAATTTTTCCGATTTGTCGTTGTCGATGTATTATGGTCAGATTATATGAAATCTTCATAATTTGTGAACGAATTATGTGATATTCTGATAAATGAAGTTTATTACTGTAAAGTTTCATCTGATTCTGTTCGGTACTTCTTACGTGAAACAGAAACAAACATCTTATACTCATATCCTCACAAACTTTCGCATTTATAATTTTAGAAGCTGGAAAAAATTGCATCAGGTTACTCTAGGGAGTATATTAATTTTTAGTTCCTAATATCCATTCTCGGGGAGTATTAACTCATATAACAAAACCTTAGATAGACTGTGTCAAAATCTCGAAAATGGTACATTCTAGATATAGAGAACCCTGAATAGACCCCACTTATTTTTACCCCACAAATTCATATGCGAGTGAAAAAAATACCGTTTTCATTTGAAAAAATAGAGTTTTTGGCTTGTTTTGAATTCCAACTTTGTTACTCTCATTTCACCCCCCAGTATATCAAAACATTATTTTCTCTACAGAGTGATGTTGAATATCTTTTCGGTAAATCTAAATAGGAATTATAGAATCTTCTTCGATATCCTCTGATGATTCAAGTTTTCGAGATTTTTCCATAGACTGAAAAATTTCACCGATTAATCTCATAATATAGTTGCCACTTGAATTTAATATTTTGATCGATCAAAACATTTATGTCTAATCTAGGGCGTGAGGGAATCTATCGTCGTGAGAGAGAATAATCCAAATTCGGCGATTGATTTTACTAATTTTTTCGAACAATGGTGTCGATCGAGTCAATCACTCCAATATATTACTACCTTGAAAAAAATACTTCACAGAATATAGGTTTATAGAATATGAATCCTATAATCATGCAACTTCAAATTGATCATACAGATTTTATTTTAGTTTTATAAGATTATAAAGCAAAATCCTTCAATTTTCTATTTGTTCCAAATTGGAACCTAGACTTTTTTTTTCTTCGAATCAATAGAGGGTTACATCTGAAATAAATCCCTCTCGTTACGTCTATGTTTTCGGAGACTCTGGCAACAAATACATCGATTTTAACAATAATTGACCGTTCTGAATTACTCAAAGGGAACTGTTGGAACCTGTCTGGTTAATACGAAGTCTTCTAATACGATATACTGAGAAACCATAGCAATCATATGCCGGCTTTGTTAGCATTTGGCCTTCCGCATTCAAAATGTATCAATTTTTCAATTAATATAACCCTTAGGGATATTTTCATTGGAATTGAATACATATTTATATCACTATACGCAACTGAACAATAAATCTTCATGAAGCAGAAACTATAAATTAATTTGTTATTGAAAATTCGCATCTGCAATAAATACTTCATTGTTTAATCATAGAGTGATCAATACAACTACACATACATTGAATGCCGAATTTTGTAGCTTCATTGACCGTCTGTTATTGAACAATCGCATCAATTCAACATCCGTTTCATGGTGAAATTTGGAACAATCAAGTTTGTTATGGAAATGAATTGACAACTCAATTATCGAAATTAACTGTATAGGAATTCGTCAATTCATTCACTCATCTATGCCCAATTTAGTTAATACGGTACCCTGATTGGATCATTGCGTAACGATGTTATTGAAATACTTTTGTCGTTTATCAAAGGAATCAATGATATTTCATGCGTTCATACGAATGAATAGCAAATTAAATTAACATGTTGACAAAAATAATTGAATGGACGAGGAATTGTGGCTTTCGAAAAAGCAGGTTTAAAATTTTCAGGAACTGAATTCGTGAAAATGTAGTTTTATCGAAAAAAGTTTCAAACAAATGTTTTAAATTCTAATGAATTTAAACCTTCTTCCTCATTCTCGTGGTGTTGACTAATTAGCATGCATGTCTGTAGTGTCTTTATCACTTGCTAACTTCATAACGTTCTATTTGCCTCGGTCAGGGAGCAGATAGGCTTACCATTCCCATTTTATTATCTTTATGTTTATGAACTAATAGACATTTTCTTTTTGTACGTGCATCATATTTCGAAAAAAATTTTGAGATTGTACCATAAAATTTCTTTATTTTCCAAAATACTTCGATGATGAATACAATGAAAAATGGGGTTGCAATTAGAAAACACTGAATTTTCGTCATGAGTAACTTTGATACTGAATATTGGACCATCTATATAAGAAATTTAGTTTCTAGTTCAGCGAAAGATACTTTAATATTTTCACTGATAGAAGCTGAAAGTTCGACCATTTCAATCAAGAAATTTTAGAGATGTGCTCGTTCTTCAGAAAAGTTTGAAAGTTTTTCCTGTACTTCGTCTTTTTTCCCTTAATGAAATTGGAGCATTCCATTTGAAAAACGAATGAGTGACGAACACTAAAGAAATCATAGAAAGACAGATCGCATTGATTCGAAACTTATACAGATCAGAAAAACAGAATTGGAAACATCACAGTTTCTATAGTAAATTCGAACAGGGCCATATTCTGGTGGAACAGTAGCAAAATAAAAACCTCAGAGGGAAGTGATATCGAATATACGACTGAGCTGACAGACTCGGTTGGGTGGGGATGTAGAGCACAACTTATGGTAAGCGAAGTGTCAAAGTCAATACTCCAAACACGGTATGGGTGATTTCATATCTGTTGTAAATGAATACGACAATTTAGTTCCACTCTGACGCGAGGAATTTATTTGCTTCAATGAATGACAGGAATAATTTCCTGTGGAAATTAGTAATAAGGTTTTTTTTCGCCAAAACTGGTTTGAAAAAAAAATTAATTCTAGATAAAGAAAAACTTGAAAAACAAAAACACATTCTACGAGAAGAAATTAAAAAAAAATAATTCTATGAATATAAGACAAGAAAACAAAAAAAATTCCTGAAAATACGAAATTGAAGATCGACAAATTAGATTTTCGAATAATCCACCTTGTTGTGCCAAGCAGTAGCCAAAGATAAGGCATACTTGCTATTTTGGCACGAAGTTGGAGAGACGAACTTGAGGGTACCGGCCTATCTCCAAAGGCAACAATAAAAGAGGTTATTGTCTCCACAATAGATTGACCACCAAGTACCATTTTATGATTTGAATTAACTCTATAACCGTGAACATTTTGATTTATGCAAATCTAATTTATGTTCAAACCGTTAAGCTATCACATCTGACGTTCGGATGCGACTAATTCGCCGCAGCCGAGATCACCCCCTCCTGCCGAGACTTGCTATTCCAACAGTCCATTCCCTTATTTGTTATTGAATAGCAATGAGATTTCGATTATTCCACTGTTCTACTAGACTCGGAGCGCATTCATTTTTTCAACATTCACATTCCTATGTTTCCATAAGGATTTTCTTAATCTGTATATGAAATGTTATTTAAAAATTCCGAACCCTTCTATTCTAAGCGTTCAAATTAGTGGTACATCTTGGATACACAACAATATGGAGTATGCGGAAAAGGTATGTAGGCCATCAACTGAGGTCGATGATAAGTCCTGGAATCTGTTCAACGTTGGGCCGACCTACCTAGGCCAACTATACTCATTGCATTGCCCATCCTCATTTACGGTTTCCCTAGTTTTGCCGAACGTTGTGGCTCAATTTCACATTTCGTGCTTTGCGTGGACATTTTGGGAGAAAGAGGTAACATGATCCACCTGAAACCAACAGCCAACAGCTTAGAAGGTCATCGTTACAAATTACGGAAGTCAGTTTTCAAACCTGAAGAATCCCCCTACCAGAGAAACCATGGAACCAGCTGCGTCCAACAGTTGTTAGGGCACCATCTGTGAACGATTTCAAGAACTGGTTGGACGCACCGGAGCCCTATTTAAAGTCCATTTTCTGCGAGTTACCGTGTTATAAGTCCGGTTATACTTTTGGTAATAGTGCGGTTACCCCCACTCATCCTCACTGTCAATTTCTTAACACGGTTATACATCCTCGCTAAAACATACTTGATTACTGAGGAATCATATGTTTTAGCTAGGATGTACTTATTTGAAAATGCATATTTCCAGAAATGCTAATGAGTTTCCTGCATTATTATATTCAAAAATAATAATCTGAAAACAGAATTACCTCTAGACATTAAGCGTAAAGATAGGTCAAAAATGAAGCAAGAAGAAATTTGGAAAGAGAGGATGTGAAATCAAATACTAACAATATTTTGCATAATTTTTGGTTTTCTTCCACATCTTGCTGAGATGGTGTTAGAAATGAATCAAATGAATAAATCAAGAAACTTCATAGGTATAGGCACGCTTCAATCTACAAGATGCAAAATGAAGCAATTTTCGTATTTGGCGCGAATGAGCTTGTTTTGATTATAACCGCTACCAGTTACCCTGCTTTGGAACAAGGTTACAGATTTTCAACAACGGTCACAATGACGGCTACGTCATAACACCTTCCCCTCTATTATCGCTCTCGCAAAAATACGAACGGTATCAGAAAATCGTAACCGTTTATGACCGTTTGTAACACGGTAACTCGCAGAAATTGGACTTAACAATGAAATAATGTTGTCCGATTCGACTCCATCTGATTGTTTCTTTTTTCTTGGTAGTAATTTTAACTCATATGGGTTTATATTTTAACCTCAACCCTTCGCACTGGTTAAATAAATGATTAATGAATCAAAACGCATTTATCTCGCACTATACAATGCACCAGACCGTACGTTCTAATTGAGTAGATTATTGTGCTAAACGCAATATATGGGACATCTACGTCTGAACTGAAATTATTGTTACACAACAGTCTGCGTTATTGGAATCTGTAGGAGGATGCTGTATCAGGAACAAAACGAATGTGGCGAAGCATTGTTTGCTCACGGTACGTGCACACGTTGTGTTGAAGCCACAGTGAGATTTATGAGTTGATGGGATCGTGCTTCTGAATTTTCCGTGAAATAATGACGCGCAAAATGTGAATTGTATTAGGTAATAGTGAATATAGGGCGACGATCCATGAAATGGAATTGTATCGGAAGCATCGGGTACAAAATCAGTACTCTTCTATTGTCAAATGGGATATTTTCATAATTTCGAAACGTGATCTCGGAAAGCAGGGTTGAAAAATATTTTGAATTGGCTTCATATCAAGCCGTAAAAGACCTCACGAGTAACTCAACGACCATCAAGATCCATGGTATATCGATTGAAATTTATTCAAGGAGTATTCTGTCATTTATGAAACAATTTTGGTCATGCTCCAATTTAAATTCTTGAACTAAGTTGTTGAAGGAGTAAAACAATTCAATAAATTGTTGCATTACAATTAAAGAATAAGAAAACTATGAATGATTAAAACAGGTACATACCGTTCAAAGTCTATTTCAGACCAATAGTAAGTTTGAATGAGAAACACACTTGGTTCTTGTTTTAAATATTCATTCTAAAGGCGATCGTTTTCGGTTTATACAACCATCATCAGGTCAGCTGAAAGTTAATAATAACATTAAATAATCATTATCACAATAAAATAAGGCTTTCTGGTTTTCTTGATGTAGACCAGCAGTAGTAAAGTCAGACCACATCTTAAAACTTCTCAAAATCGTAGATTTTTGATTTGTATTGGCGGGTATCGCAAATTGCTTGATTTTGGCTGTTTCTAGTACTCCTTGATCACATAAGAAAAAACGGTGAGAGGAAAACCTCATTCAGGGCATGCTTGGACGAATTACAGCTGTGAACGGGAGGTACACTTGTCTTTGAGTTGTTTTTCCCTTTATTTTCAGTTTGTTTCCATTATGTTGGATTTTGAGTTCAATTCGTATTTCATGGTTACAAACATAGGAAAAATGTAGAAATGTAACGTATATTGTAATCCCTATAACTTTTACAAAAAAAAAACTATTTTCATAAATAGAAGTTGGAAATTTTGAGAGAAGTTGTGTCCTGATGATGAAATGAGAAATCACTAGGTGCAAACACTAGGACACTCCACAGTTGATTTGATTGAAAAAAACAGATTTAGTTTCATACATACAAAAAATTATACAAAGTAGTGCCAGATTTGGAAATCGCTTTATACAGGGTGATCCCTTCTCTAGAAAAGAGAGAAAACTGAAAAATTATTTGGGTTTGTTCTCTGAAAAATTTTCGTAACGCCATCCGTATCATGATAAAGGGAATTAAAATGAAATTCTATACGAATATGTTTTGAAAGCTGATACATCCAATGAATTTGTTTTTATGTCTGACTTCCTTAGAGGGCGCTAGTTACACGGTTCATACCAAGTAGTATTGAATATAACTTTTTTAATGTTAGATTTAATATGCAACATTTCAAGCAATTTTAAACATTTTTTTCCTATCCTGAATACAGATTGCGTGACGAAAATTTTTTATTGAACAAACACCAATTATTTTTCAGTTTTTTATCTGTTCTAGATACGGGATCACCTTTTTTTGACACACCCTGTAAAACTATTGCAATGTCCGAGTAATACAATGAGTTTGCGGGAAAGAAACCTTTTTTCTGAACTTTATCGATCAAGAATAAGAAATTCAAGAAAAAAGTACATTGAATTTTGGCTGTCAATTACTGCAGCAGACTAGTTTCGCTAAATCAAAATGCAGGATGAACTGAAACGGACAAGAAACTTCTTTTCCTAAAATGCTCTGTGATACAAGATCCGCCCTATCAATTAAATTTCAGAAAAGAAGGAGAAACGAGTCCCACTTTGAGCATAATTCTTGATATTCTCTATTGGGTAAGAAATACTACCCCAGAATATTATTCCGTAACGGGCTAATGATTTCCGATTTTCTATGTAAACATTTTATCAACATGACTCACCAAAACTCTCATGTAATAGCACGATGAACTCAATTTCTTACTAAGATTCGGTGTGGTCATTTTGAAAATTGAATACATACAGGAATTTTGTCACGCAGTCGAGTCTGTACCAGAAAATAAATTTCATGGTATATTAAACTCGCAGAAACATGCACTGATAGGTACTTTATTGACACTGCTGTGCCTTATGTGAAGTTGGGCCTCAGTTACAAAGTCTACGCAAAATACACCAATTTTCTAACTAGCAAAGTTTTAAGTAGCTAAACAAAAATTGTCTACTGATCTAATACAATTGCTCTTTCCGTAATGGCCAATTGATTGAATTTTCAATCTGGTTCTATATGCTGTTGTTTTGCTTTCGTTGATAATAGGCTTGTTCCAACTTATAGAAAATCGTATAATGCATTCTCAGAATGATGCCTTGCTCGATCATTTTCTGAGTGGGACCAAACCTATGGAGTTTTTCTCAGCATAGAATTCCTCAATATATAAGAGATAATCAGAAGGATCTAATACACTACCCTGCGGAACACTTTATTGACTTTGATATATCAATGAATTTGATTGTATTCCAGATCTCCAGGCAATATTTGCTTTCTTTCTGTTGCACAACAAAGCATTTCTTCTAATTTCTACTTATATCGTTTTTATCAATATGTATGATCTTGACGGGGAATCTAGTGTATTTTGAACAGAAGATTGATTGAAAATGTTGTCCTCAGATTTCATCAATATATTTGTTAAACATTTTAAGCAAAGAACAAATCGAAATTTTTCCAGAAAATACGCACTTCATCTTTTCTGTCTTTCAAAAACATTTTTCATTTCAATGTGATTCGCCTACGGTACAGTTGATGGACTGCAGGAGGAAGTCGATTTATATCGAGTAATTCATAAAGTAGCTTTCGCCATTTCGTTACCCCCATGAGTAGGGTTACAAAATGGTGAATGCGCAGTTAGTATCTCATCAAGATATGGGCCAAGTAAGCAATTGTATCAGAGAAAACATGAGAGAGAATGAGAGAAAGGGAGACTGAGAGAGAATAAGAGAGAGAGATAGAAAGCCCAGATACCAGAATATTTTCGTATGAAGAAGTCGACATTTTAAGGTTTGAATTTTATCGGATTCAATTTTTGATCAGCATTTACAGAAGGGCCATCATAATCTAGATTGTAACAATCGAGCCATTCACCATTTGACTTCTAGGAATACAAGAATGGAACATTTAGCGATATGGATTAAAAATTGACATCTAGTAAATGTTGATATATCGTGATCTCGAAATATTCCTCTGACTTATTAGAGACTTATATTCCGCAGTCTCGAGCATCTGAAATTCTAAAACATATCATAATTTTTATAATTTAAGAACGAAACTTTTAGATCAGAAAAAAAAAGATTTCAAATATATCATCTCATGAGTGGCATGGTGAATGAAATTTTTTTGCTCATTCTTAGAAATTCGGCAAAATTTCAGAATCTGAATATGATCAGTTATAGCAAGTTATCATCAATATCATTCATATTCAATCTCAACTTCTGGCTAATATTAATGGGTTTTGTTTTGGTCATGTTTAATTGTACCCTCAACCATGTTTTTGTTCACCTTTGCATAATTTATATTCATTATTTGAGCAACTATAGGCACGTTCCACTTGGCGTTCACAACGCTCCTTCAGCCGTCTTATTTAACGATTTTGAGCGTTGTGATCGCCAAGTGAAACGCACCCTATGTACAGAACCATTCACCCCATTTTTATCCATATCTAAGGTATCTTTTTCCAGTTTCTGGTATATTTATCAATTAGAAAAATTTTATGAATGTCCCTGCGTGAACTCGTGCAGTAACTTGTCTTGAGCCGAATCCTTTCAAAACATTTTTTGACTAACACTGAAACAAAAATATTTACACATCTATTGAAATATTTTCTGGGACGTCTTTGCATATTCCTGAAAATTTTTTTTGGGTTGTCTCTCCCAGTCTCTAAAACAATTAGACCAATTATAGAAGTAAGGCCCCTGTGTAAAACTTGAGCACTAATTGGTAAGGGGTCACAATTTACACTTCGAACTATCAAACTCTGTGAAGTGTCGGAGCCTATATTACCCTGAGTTGCAGGAACGTCCATTAAATTTAATGCTGCCTCAATTCTCCATTAAACGGAGTATCCATGGCTACCGTCTATGGATATTCCGTTTAAGGGAGAATTAAGGCGGCATTAAATTTTAATGGACGTTCCTGCAACTCAGTGTTAGACTCATGTATCAGACAAATTAATCAATTGACATTTGTCAATAAATTGTGACATTGATGTATTTTATTCTGACATTTTGTGATGTCAACAAATCAAACTGAACCCGATTCATCCGCACCGAACGAACGCTAAATCCGGAACTAATTCAAGTCCTGAATCAGATGTGCAAGCATAATAAATTCAAAATATTATTATGCGCACGCGTCTGATTTGTGACTCAATACTCAATTTTGTTCCGAATTTAGTGTAGTGGCAAGCGGCCCTTAGGCAACAATTTTAGTGCAGGGGTCTTTCTTTTATTATTCAATGAAGTTTCCAAATTGGTTATATTCCAGAGACTGGGGAAGGGGAAACCATTCATTTCAACATGTAACAGAGGCAAAATATGTTATTGGGACTGGACATTAGAAATGTAAGGAGAGAATATCCAAACACAAGGTGATACGATTGGTCTTGCATTCAAAATCACTTTTTATAAAATAATTCAGATTGATTGAACTCATTCTTGAAGAGTTTTTAATCAACGAAATTTCATTCATTCATTCAAAATCAACGTAGGCCCATATTTCAAAGCTAGTCAATTGTGAACAAGCTAGTTTTCAATCGTTGATAAAACGGAAAATCCGAAACATGGTGAAAGAAAAAGACCTTATTACATTTCACGCCATTCGACTAGATTCGATTATGACTCGATAATTCAATTGGCCGAAACTTCGATAATGTCATAGCAGTCTAATTTTGAGACGTCAAAGCGAAACGATTGACTCGGAAGCCAGACCTTCTCCCGGCGAACTTTTCATGCTGTATACGTCGAAAATTCGTATTGGAAAAGTTGGAAGAGATTTCGGCCAACTGAAAAATTGGAATAAGCAGCGGGCACATTTGTCGTCAGCGTGCTCTCGTGGGAAACTTCCGTAAATGCTTTATGCTGAAACTCTGAATTACTGGCTGCAAGAGCGGGTGAAGAAACTTTTTAACGAGTTCCATTTTTCGAACCCATTCAAGGCTCGAAATGAACGGCGCCTGTCGGAGTTTCAATAAAGGAAGTGTCATTTGGGGTTGTAATCAGCTATATTTTTTCTGCGTTTTTTGGCTGCGTGGTTTCTCATTTGTTAGAGACCGCAAGAAATTCGTTTTCGGGTAAAGAAGCGATGGGAAGAGTAGAGTGGATTGCAGGTCGAGTTTTTCTGATAAAGAGTCGAGTTTTTTCACTGTCGATATGGAACGTGTCATCGTCTCAATAACTTCAGACAATTGACTGGTTTGTATATCTCCCAACATGACCGTAGCCAGGGTGGGAGTTTTCGACGTTGTATTATCATATTTTGTTGGAGAGAAAATTAAATTCTGAAAAATGTTATGACAATATGTTCAATCGAAGAATGGTTGTGACCACCAAATATATAATCAGAAAAATAATAAGTAGTTCAGTGTGTAGATTTAAATTTGTTGTTCGAACCGAGCGCTCTCGACACAAATTTTTCATCGTTTGGGTACACTGAATGGGTAATTACGGTTATTTCTTAAATACAAATATGGGAATGGAAAAACAAGATAATTATGCGTCCAGGAGTAACACAACAAGCGGCATGCGAAAAGTCGAGTATATAATAATAATCATTCATTTGCCATATTGAAAAACAAGACATATAGTAACCATTCACCATAGGCAAAAAGGAGGCTGAAAACACATGAGTGTGATGATTAATTTACTTGATTTCTTAAATTAACGGCAGATCAAAGCACAACAAATCAAAAGAATGACAGTAATCAAATATATCCGTCAAAAATTGACATAGCAGCGAAGTATAAATAATAATAATAATAATAATAATAAAAATTACACTTGTTGATTGGTAAATCCATGTTAGAAGACAATATTATGAGTGTAAATAATAAATTAAAAGTCTTGATTCTTCCAATTTTTATTTAAGAAAATTAGACTACCGGTTTCGCGCTGAAGCGCATCATCAGGTCTTAAATACAGGTCCGATAGACAATCAGCTCAGAGAGTTGTCAAGAATAATGTGAGAACCATGAACCAAAATAAAACTGAAATGTAAGCCCTCAAATATCTCATCAACTTCTCACCAAACAATATTTAAACATGTAATCGTTTTATCAATTTATCATTTACATGTTTAAATATTGTTTGGTGAGAAGTTGATGAGATATTTGAGGGCTTACATTTCAGTTTTATTTTGGTTCATGGGCCTGAACAAGTCCTTTCCACATTCGCGTATAGGCAAAGGCAGCCCGAATCCTTGGCCCGCATGATCTCCAGACCTAGCTCCTTTACGTTCATCAGGATTCACAAATATTCCAAAAATTTCGATTCACATTCGTACTGTAGGATTCGCGCCCTAGTAGTCGACTTGAGAGGTTTCTAACAACGATACTTTAAATGTTTTACACAGCTGATTTTTGAAGAAATGCCCATGTTTGACTTTCAATTAAAATATAGGCTCACTTTCGCCCGATTTGTCCACAAAAAAGTTTTATTTACATTTACTCGATCCAATGCATATAACAATACAATACAAATAACGATATACCTAGTTTTGTTGTCATCCGATAATCTCAAAGTAAGACGAAGCGTCTTGTTTCCGATAGTTTTCAAGAGAGGAAAGGTATATCGCGGCACAATTCTGTAGCTCAAAGAGATACTTGCCGATTTATCTTTTCGTTCGCTCGTTTTTCACCCACTTCAAATGCCTATAAATGGGATATTGGGTGGGACAAGTCATATTTTCTTATTCAGACCGTGAATTTATATCGCCCATGGGTAACATTTCAACATTTACACGGCATATCACACGGCACCATCTGAGCGATTTGGCGATGCGCTCTCTTGGGAAAGGCAGAGGATGCGTAGGTGAATGGTTGTAGCATTTTCACAGAAGGGCGAAAAGCACTTCTTATCTATTGTCCATTTAACATGTGTGCTCGTGGGGAAATGATAATATAATCTGAATATTCGTTGTTGGTTCAACTCATCGTATTGATATGAAACACTCACCGAAAATTTCCAAGTTCTACCAACTCACCTGAAAAAAAAATCGTGATTAGAAAACAATAACTTTATCCATTCAATCATCAATACTCAGATAATATGGTGAATAGGTCATTTCAATGGAAACTGTCCACCCCAAATTATTCTGAAGGCGTCGCTTTTATGAAATTTTGAAAAAACCGTCTTTTTTATTACATATTATAGACGATATAACTTGAAACCCCCTTATTATGGTCATCCCTCCGAATTTCAAATGGGACATTAATAAATTTTCCGATTCTCCTATACAAGAAGGTTGAAAAATGTATTTATTATACATAAGTGGAAAGGCAAATGATTTATTTAAGAAAAAATTTAATTTTAATTTTCAGAAGGACCACTGCGTAACACTTGTGCACTAATTTTCTCCCGAAAAATTGTTGCCTACATTGAAAAAATATTACACTTCAAACTTCGTAACGTTTTCAAGGCTATATCTGACTATATCCTCTTTCAGAAAAATTCTGAATTCTTGAAAAACGAACAGAATTGTGAGAATTTTTGATTTAACAATGGATATTTGTGAATACATGGTGACCATAGATTCATAATCATTACTATGATGGTGACGTTGATCTACTTCATCTCTAAATTTCCTGATATTAGTTTTTTCCTCAACAATCAATTTGAACAAGATCTAATCCCACCGAACAGTTGGCCAGATTATTAGTTTCATCCAACAAAAAACAATATTTAAATAAAATTTTTGAGTTATTTCAATCCATCATGTCATGATCGCCTTGTTGGAACAACCATGATCTGCAGTCTGCGATCTACTAATATCTCTATTTTTTATGTTCACGCTTTCTTATCATTTAGGGTCTTGATGGTTCTCCTGCTTGATACAGGAAATATTTTTTTATTTTTGTTTCTCATTCGAAATTTTAGTTTTTGTTAGTATAGATTTCAAATCATTTCGTATTTTTAAATCAATTTTAATGTTGAATTTAAAATAATCAGATTTGATCAGATTGGTTGTTCTTGACGGATAATTCTTCTTGTATAGGTTGCAGAAATACCACGAATTTAGGATGCACTATACATTAAAATATGAAGTAAAATTCGATCATAAATCATGTGGTTTTTACGATAAATTATAAAACATGAATTTATAACTTGTACACTTAAGTTCAGAAAGAGAGAGATGCCCACTTTTCAAGTAGTGCAACACACAATTTTTCGAATTCAATCTCAATGTTCCGTATTTTCAAAAAGAAAGTGTCACTATAAACACAAAAATTCTGATGAATCGAATCCCGTGTGAGAGCACTGAAATGTTCTGATTTCTAGTGGATCAAATTAAAAAATTACTTCATACAGGTTGTTGAATTTCTTTCGTAAAATCCCATATTTTTTTGAAATGCACCTGGATTCAATGATCAGTTCAAGAATGAACCGATTAATTCATAAACGTGTTCCAAATATTTTTTTTTATACAGGGTGTGTTCAAAATAACCAGATAAAGGTTTTTTCATCTAGGATAGCACTTCCTCAGCTTAACGTATGTACCTACTCTTAACAGAGAAAAACTCATTCATCATAATAACAAATCCTTATTCCTGCCGTACATTCGAATTCCCGAAATTAAAAAAACAAACCCAGTGGACCATACCAGATAAGGTAAAATTGCGGTGCAATTTCTTTGAGTTGGCATCCAATATTATTCACTAAAAGTTTTTCAACCAATTATGTGTCTTGTGTGACATGAATTGGCTGACAAATAATAATATGAATAAAAGCTATTCAGAGATACCAACACAAAAGAATTGATGATCCATAGGACTATGAGTAATATTGAGGAAGACTCACGTCAGATAATATTTGCAGGTTTATACCAATGGTTTTTCGATCTAAATGATGTTTCTGAGCCATCTGTTTTTCAGCAATAATGTTTGGTTTGCCCTACCTCATCGCGGCAGAACGATAAGTGGTACTGAAGAACATTCTGGTAGTCTATACTTGGCAACACCTCCTCTTTCACCCGACCTCAAGCTGCTTATGGTTATAATCAGGAATTGACACAAACACTCAAAGAACTGAGGTAGCTTTCACTGTTTGTGGTGAAATGAAAACAACAAGAACAATCTGATCGAGAGTATGTGGATGTGAAGTAGAATATTTTTCTACAAATAATGAAATTAACTAACTGACAACGAACCTGCAAAACCCAGGAGGAGCTGTTTAATTTTAAAATTTTTTACTTGGTTTTTTGAGAAATACATCGTGAAGGTTCTTTCATGTAAACATTTTTTGTTACTTAAATATTGTTAACATGCCTAGAGTACGTGTACGCGAAATGTATCGCCAGCTAAGTGAATTTTAAAGAGGCGGAATTATTAGTCTACGAGAAGCGGGGTTGTCATTCCGAGAAATCGCTAACCTTACGAACAGAAATCCACCTTCTGTTATGAGATGTTGTCAAGAGTGGTTTGATAATGCCCAAAAATCCAAGAAGAGTAGGCATGGGACGTCGAAGGGGCACAAATGACATCTAAGATTTATGGCCATCAGAGATCGATTTGCGACAACTCAATCTTTGGGTTATGAGTGGTTAGGAGAACAAGACCATCGTGTAACTGTCCGAATGGTGTACCGCCGGATAAGGAAGGTCTTTTGGACTACAGCATTATCGGCCCCGTTTTGTGTTAACTCTTACGATCGAGTATCGGCGGCAAAGATTATAGTGGTGCAGAGAGAACAACATCTGAATGTGGAAGGCATGAGATCGTCCTTTCTGATGAATCTCGATTCTTCTTGGGTGCACATGATTGCCGAATAAGAGATAGACGACGTCGGGGAAAAACCCGAACCTTATTTTGATATTGATCGTCATATACAGTTATGGTATGGGGTTGAAGTGGCTGAAGGCAGTTCAGAAGCGAATAATCAAAACATGAACAAAGATAATTTCAATAGATGCTGCGATGAAAAAGCTTCTACTCTCTGAAATCAGACATAGAATTGGAAGAAAATCATAAGAAAATTGTAAAGGAAATATATAAATAAATAACGTCTTTATTCAGAGAAATAGAATTATAATCTGCCTTGCAATCATGACATCCAGGGCAAAGTCTAGCGGGCATTTCAACTTAACCGTACAATGATGTACGAAGCCAGACTAATATTGCATAATTTTAATGTAATTGAAAGTAACGAGATGGCTCAAAATAAAATAATATGCATATCAGATAGCACTCCCCCCACACCACAGCAAGATCAAACAAGAAAGATAATATTTATACATACATATACATTGTAAATATAATATAATAAATATGATATTTGCAAAAGTTTTCTTCATCCAAAGTAAATCTATCCGAAAATAGCCACTATTTGAAAGTTCTACTCCCAGATGAAAGTATCAAAGTATTGAAAAAATCTTTTTACATCTGGCTATTAAATGAAGCAGAAAAAAATTAGTACTAATCGAATAAGAAGACTCCAAAAAGGGGGCTCCAGTTAAACTACATAATCACAAGAAACCGCAGAACCTCGCGCAGAACTTATTCATCACCTCAAATTAAAAAAATATCGCGAAAATATACGCGAAGGCCAAATGAAACTTCTGAAAAAGAAGCTCAGATATAAGAGATTCAGTGCGATTATGATGAGATAGGAAACATCACTGAAAAAAAAATTCAAGTAGTAGAAAAATGTTTTTTATGTTCTTCTTCTAGATGAGGCTAGTCTTATTCGACAAAAATGCATTTTATCAGCCTAAATAAAATTTAGAGCATTCGGAAAAAATTCATTGAAATATGAAACGGTTTTTATTTGCTTTTTCTTAAATGTTATAATTTAAATTTATATTCAAAAACTGTTGTTCTAGAAACTTATATATATATATATATATATATATATATATATATATATATATATATATATATATATATATATGTATTAAATTCTATGTCAATAGCAATTAGTAAGTACTTCATATTAGGGATTTTTATGACAACTGAACATTCTCTTCTATCAACGGTTCTATACATTCTGTTATGCCAGTGTTATTTTCTTTCCATGTTTTTTATAGACTTATTTTATATCGTTTATTTTCATTTGGGTTTTTTATAAAATATTTTTCCATAAAACTACGGACTGAATTCTACATTTTGATCTTGCTAATTTTTGTTCAATTAATGTGAGTGTGAAAAAAATAAAGGGGCGTGAGAGGGAATTTGGAGGGAATGAGAGGGTAATGAGGGGAAATGAGGGGCAATGAGAGGAAATGAGGGGAATTGAGAGGCAATGAAGGAGCAAGGAGAGGAATTGAAGGCAATTTTGGGGGAAATGAGAGGAATTTTTAGTCAAAGGGGAAATTAAGTGTACAAATTTCGGTCAGTGAGAGACCTCTCGTTGTTCTCCCATACCTCAACTGGCTCGAGAATAAAAAATTTCAGATAGTGGTTGTTATGTATTTAAATTTTGCTTCGAATTAATATAACACCTATTTGATTTTCAGAGTTTTATTAAAAGACTTATTACAACGTGTTTCAACTAACCTCTCTATATAATTAACCTCTATTTTCCATGACTAGCATAGAATTAAGTATAATAATATTCTATGACATTTCAGGGTTATAACAATTCTTCGTCACTAAAAGAAAATATTCATAAGATTAAACGGTCAACAGGTTTTCTCTCTCGTTGCGAACGACGTAGAGGTTGTATACTGGATGCCTCTCCTGCTTCAGACTGCATTTCTTTCTTGTTTGCTTGTGGCTGCTCTCCAAGACCCGTGCTGTTATTCTGCATTTTTTCAAGCTTTGCTTCTGTCGTAACATTTTCTTGATATTCTTTGTCTTCTGGTTTCTTAATTTCAGAAAATCCATCCGTACTCTGCGATTCTGGGGCAAATTTCCATGTTTTGTTCATTACTGGTGGTGTTAAACTGAAAACTTCAGTTTCTCTTAACTGATCAATATGTCTCTTGAGTTTATAACCATGGTCGAGTTTTACAAGATAATGTAATCTCCCTAATTTCTTTATGACTGTTCCAAATTTCCACATTACAGGACCAGAATAATTTCGAGCTTGAACTCTACTTCCTGGATAAAATTTCCTAACTGGTAACTTTTCTTGTTTTCTGGTATTTTCGACTGGAGGTTGAATCAAATGAAGGCGAGTTCGCAGTTTCCTATTGATGTGAAGTTCAGCTGGTGTTTTCCCATTAATTAACGGTGTACTTCTATATTTGAAGAGAAATGCATTTAGTTTTTCTCTTAGGCTTCCTGGTTCTTCACTCATAGCTTTCAGTTTTTGTTTTAAGGTTTGCACAGTGCGCTCAGCTAGTCCATTTGTGGCTGGATGATTCGGTGCAGAAAATTTTTGTTGGATACCATTTGACTCACAAAAGTTCATGAATTCTTGAGATTTGAAATTCGTTGCATTATCAGTAACCAAGTCATGTGGTAAACCATTCCTAGCAAAAATTTCATCTAGAGCCTGTATTGTTGAATTCGTGTCTGGGGCTTTCTTAGACATAGATATTTCAACCCATTTCGTTTTCGCATCCACCACAACAAAGAAATAATGATCTTTAAATGGTCCAGCATAATCAGCATGTATTCGTTGCCAGGGTTGTTCTGGTTCTTGCCAATTATGTTGCTGTGCTTTTTCCGGGCTTTTCTTTACTTCTGCACAATTTTGGCAAGCTTTCACAAGAGCCTCAATCTCAGCATCAATGACTGGCCAATAGCACAGAGATCTGGCTATTCCTTTCATTTTTACCACTCCTATGTGTGTTTGATGTAATTCCTCTAAAATAGCTGGACGTAACTTCTCTGGAATGTACACTCGAGTTCCTCTCATAATGATACCTGAATGCACTGTGAACTCTGGGTTCTGTATTTCGCCACTTAGTAGTTTATTCTTCAAGGTTTTGAGTGTTGTATCTTGTTCAGTTTCTTGACAAATTTTCTTATAAGTTATTGTAGGTGATTCTGTAATTATTGAAATTGTCAATTGGTTTACTTGATAAGAGTCCTCTATAAAGTTTATCAATTTTGTATCCAACAGGATAGGGTTTCTTGAGAAATAGTCAACATTAGCATGTTCTTTGGAAGTTCTATGTTGTATTTGATAATCAAATCCACTAATAAATTCAGCATACCTGATGAGTCGGTGTGCAGACATTATCGGTAAAGCCTTATTTGGATGAAAGATTCTCTCAAGTGGTTTGTTGTCAATTATCAGGTTAAATTTTCTCCCATAAAGATAATGATAGAATCGCTTGAATGCCCAATATACAGCTGTAGCTTCTCTATCTAATTGACTGTATGAGGATTCGCTTCTTGTCAGTGACCTGGAGGCATAGTAGATTGGCCTCTCTTCTCCATCGATGATATGAGATAACACAGCAGCAAGTCCATGTGGACTAGCATCGGTAGCCAATATAAGTGGAAGGTCTGGATTGTAAGATACTAAGACTTTGTCACTGGAAATTTCATTTTTAATAATTTGAAAAGATCGTTGGCAGGCAGATGTCCATTTAAACTTTGTATCTTTCCTCAGAAGTTGATTTATTGGAAAAAGAATTGAAGATGCATTTGGAATAAATCGAGAATAATAAAGTGCTAAGCCAATGAATGATCTAGCTTCATCAATATTTTTTGGTGGAGGTGCTTTCAATATAGCGTCCACTTTCTCGGGGCATTTTTCAAGTCCTTGAGCACTTATTTTATGTCCAAGATATTTAATTGAAGTAGCAAAGAATTTACATTTATCTTTATTAATGTGTAAGTTATGAGCTCGTAAACGATCAAGACATTGAATAAGTCTTCGATAACATTCTTCTAATGTATTACCTGTTATTAGTATATCATCAAAGTAGGCAACTGTTCCATCCAGATCATGTAGTATTTGATCGATAGCCTTATGGAAGAGATTTGGAGCTGTCTTTATTCCCATAAATAGTCTTTTCACAAGATAGGTACCCCACGGTGTAGAAATTGTAGCTATCTTCTGACTATCACTATCGAGTGCTAAATGTAGATAAGCCTTATGTAAATCTAAAACACAAAAATATTTTCCATTTTTCTGTTTACTAAATATGTCTTCTATCCGAGGAATTGGGTATCTCGAATCATGTAATTGTGAATTTACTGTGACTTTGTAATCAGCACATATTCTAATTGATTTATTGGGTTTCGGTACGATAACCAAAGGTGTTCTCCACTCTGAATGTTCGGTTTTTTCTAAAATACCTTGACAGATAAGTGAGTCTATTTCTTCTTTTGTTTTCTTGTAAAGAGCATATGGTACTGGTCGGGGTTTGAAATATACAGGTTTAGCTTCTTCTTTCAGACGCAAATTACATTCAACATTGGGAATCATTCCCACAATCGGTTCAAAAATATCGTTATACTTCCTGAATATATCAGCGTTCAATGATTCAATGTTGTACGTACCAACAGCCTCGTTATCTTCTTGTATTTTCGTCGAACTCTGTAGATTGATGCCCAGTTTATGTATCCATTCTCGGCCTAGTATTGGTGGTGATTCTCTTTCGACAACATATAAATTTCCATACGTTTGAATGTAATTGTAGTTAATGGGCACTCTAACCACTCCCAATGGTTTGAATATCTCTTGTGTATATGTTCGGAACTGGATAGTTGTTTATCTCATTTTTGCTCCAAGATTCAATCTATCAAAATCAGATTTTGAAATAATAGTCATTTGACTTCCTGTATCTATCTCAAAAGCTTGCTTCTTTTCACAAATTTTCACTGCGATAACAAATGGTTTATTTATACTGGATGTAACCTGATTTATTTCATAGATCTCGTCATAGATAGTTTCATCATCTTCTTCTTCTATGAATTTAACTGCCCTATTCTTTGCTGCTCTCGAGGATATGCAAACTCTTTCAATGTGACCTTTCTTTCCACAGCCGTTGCATTTTAATTTGTGTTTCGAACGACATTCTGCTGCACGATGGTTTCCTTTTCCACAGCATAGACACAAGTCTTTAAGTCCAAGGTCTTCTACAATTTTGTTCGGTTTATAGTTTCTGTTTGATTTTTGATCCTTTTTCCCTCGTGTCTTCAATTGAAATGTTCGCTTTTTCTTTCACCTGATGTATATCGGAGACAGTTGTGTTGTACATTTTATTCTGTCTTTTTGCTGCTTCTATGGCAAGAGCAATTTCTACTACTCTCTTAATAGTATATTCTAAAACAAGTTGCAGAATGAGCTCCTATTCCAACACGAATGCGAAGTTCGAATACGAGCGACGAAGGAGCGAGTTTTCGATAGCATGAGTGTTGGAATTGCCTTCTGCAACGAGTATTAGACGGTATTTTCTCTATTTCAGTCAATTTTTGTGAAATACTATCAAAATTCGAATGAAAATTCAGATTAGTGACTTTTGTTTTGTATCTTGGCAGTTGGTGTGACATACGAAATTTGACAGATCACGGAATTTGAATTGATTTGATTCGAAATTTGATTCGATCGGAGGTCAGTACTGACAACCATAAAACGAAAAATATAACTGAAAACAATGCTGTAATGAGTTTCATTACAGCACTACTTTTAGTACTGTAATGAACTCATTACGATACTGAAATAGAGAAAATTTATATTATCTCCTTGTTGTAATATTTGTTCGCGGATTTCAACATCCTGTAATCCTCTAATGAACTGTGCCTGCAATATTGAAGGAATAGGCTTTTTACATTGTTCATCTTGACAAATCCAATCGGATGTTCTTGATAAGTCTTTTAAGGCTGCAATGTACTGTGATACAGATTCATCTGGTTTCTGGGTTCTTGAAAGGAACTTATGTCTTTCTGTGTGAACATTTGAACGTGGACATAAGTGTTTTTCCAACAAGGTTATTAGCTTGTCATATGGTTGAGATGATGGTAGATCAGGAGCTGTTAAACTTGACAGTAGTTGATAATATTTTACACCAAGCGCATTGATGAGCACCCTTGCTTTGCACAATTTTGTTTTCGGTGCATTGCCATGTAAATTTTTTAGCTCAAAAAAATTTTCTAATCGTTCTTTGTAGAACTTGAATGACTCTTTTTCCTCGTCGAAAGATTCGAAATGAACTGCTGCTCCCGGGGGTGTTTCACTGGTATTTGCTGATATCAACTGCTCCAAAGCTTGGCCTTGTGTTTTTAAGGCTAGTAATATCGCCTGTGTTTGAATTTGAAGGTTTTCCATGTCGGTCATTATATATTTTTCTCGTCGCCACTTTTGTTATGTATTTAAATTTTGCTTCGAATTAATATAACACCTATTTGATTTTCAGAGTTTTATTAAAAGACTTATTACAACGTGTTTCAACTAACCTCTCTATATAATTAACCTCTATTTTCCATGACTAGCATAGAATTAAGTAAAATAATATTCTATGACATTTCAGGGTTATAACAGTGGTCGACCTCATGTTGCCAGAGTTAAACTTTTTTGAAGTGACCCTAGTAAATATATTTCAATGGCCGCCCCCCAGATCATCCGATCTTTTGCCCATAGAGACTCTACAGGTGGCTTGGGATAGTATCCCGCAAGAAGAAATAGACTTCTTGCAATAATGACAAGACGTGTTGGGGAGTGGAGAAACACATTATTTAATAAAAAAAATGTAAACCCTTCTTTTTTTCTCTAAATTTTAATGATTTACTCCTTGCTATATTATCTATGTTTTACCAAAAATATTTAAAAGTTAAACAGCTCCTTCTGGGTGTTGCACTTTCTTTGCCAGTTAGTATAAATGGTGGACAGGCTATTAGTCTTGCTATCAGTTTCCAAAAGTGTGACTATTCAGTTTTGGAGTGACTATTTTGTTGGAAAAGGATACCTCGAGAGTGATGGTAAATAGTCCCATGTAAGTCCCATTACGAACATTCAACGAAATACATTCTTGTAGAGCTTATGTAATATTGCGTGTACGCCATTACATAACTTTTCACGACGTGGTTGCACGGACTGGGACCATTTCCACTCTCCGAATCGTGTTAAAGGGTGAGCCCAACCTCATAAAGTCGCCATATAAAACCAACGCTCTCGTGGGGGGTCCCACCTAATGATCGAATTTTTCACGTCGAAGTCTTTAATCTCGACATAATCGACTATAAGGTGAATGGATGTATTTTGCAAGTACTTGCAGGCGGGCGATAAGGCGAGTCGATTATTCTAACATAATCACGAAAATATCACAGGATTAGAGATTGTCGTGCCGGATTCAATGAGATGTGGTAGGGCGTGGTTCATTTTCCCTACGGACTCAGAAAAAAACTGACTGAAACAAATGGAAAAGGCCATTTATTATGAGTTGAATGAAATACCTGCCGAAAAAATCTATGGACTATTATTCTAATAAACACTTTGATTTCTTGTTGGGACTCTCAGAGCTGCATTTGAGATTCTTTTCCTTTCATTCAACACTCTAGTATACAGAATGTTTGGCCATCGTGCTAGAAAATAATTCGTGATCGTACTGCCAAAGGTACATCTTCTAATTGCTACTCAAGAACAATTAACTTTTCTGATCTTTGTATCAGCAAGCAACTTACAGTTTAGTAATTCAGTATTCGATCTGTCAAGTCGAGTCAACAAATCCGAGGATTGCGGAACCATTGGCCGCATACGAATCACGAGTGAAATAAAGGGTATCTGAATAACTCGAAGAAGTCTGAACTGCTCGGTTTTCCGGCCATGTTTTTTGACTGCATGAGAAAATTATTCACGTATGAACGTTTTTGAAAAGCTGATGAAACAAGAAGTTTTTTCCTTACATTTGTAAGCCAGTACTTTTTTCGAGTAAATCCCAATTCTTTCATCGAAATATTATGACAAAACCAGTTACAGCTATTTGTGACCCTCTACAGGGTGTCCCACCGGGAGTGCCCATTAGAAGTTTATGGAGAAATAATAATTCGATCATTTCCAAATTTTGTGTGAAGATATAAGCCAAGAAGACCTTCATTTATGATATATTTTTGAATATCAATGACATCTGCTTTCACCGGAAGTGGTATCAACTTTCTTATTTCAAATGGAACATCCTGTATATTATGACATTTTCGGATAGATCCTCGACTGCCACATTAATTTTATGTAACATTCCCTATAGCCATCTAGAGCCGTTTTTGAGTTATTCACTGTTTTTCGAAAAAATTTACACATTGTGGCTTGTAGAATACTGAGAATTCAATGAAAGCGCAACACACAATCTCAGATCTGTTTTTTGAAATGGGTTCCTGACAAGATATTTAACATAACTCTGTAGAGAAAATAACGTTTTGATATACTGGGAAGTAAAATGAGAGTGTCTAAGTTGAAATTCAAAAAATGCCGAAAACTCAATTTTTTCAAATGGAAACCATACTCTTTCCACTCACATATCAATTTGTGAGGTAAAAATATGTACAGTTTATTCAGGGTTCCCTATATCCAAAATGTACCATTTTCGAGATATTCAGGAAAAACTGTTAGAGTGTCAAAGTTTGAATTCCAAAAAAGGGCAGAATTTAGATTTTTCCAAATGGAAGCCGTATTTTTTTCACTCCCATTTCAAATAAGTAGAGTCTCTTAAGGGTTGCCTATATCTAAAATGTACCATTTTCGAGATATTCAGAAAAAACTGTTAGCAACGAGCATATTATAATATGTGAGGTATCAATTATGATATGTGTTCATCCTTTCATAAGAATCTCTATGACTTTATTCAAAATAATCCAGGTTTGTTCCAACTGAAGAATTTATCGTCAATGTATTGGCAGAATTCTGTTCCAGAAGCATGGAAAAATATTCTGAATAAAGTCAAACATTTTCATGAAAGGGCGAACATAGATCATATTATAATAATATTAAGCTCGTAGCCGTTATCTCTGAATATCTCGAAAATGGTACATTTTAGATATAGGGAACCCTGAATAGACTCCACTTATTTTTAGCCCACAAATTCATATATGAGTGAAAAAATTACGGTTTCCATTTGAAAAAATCGAGTTTTTGGCTTTTTTTGAATTCCAACTTTGACACTCTCATTTTACCTCCCAGTATATCGAAACGTTATTTTTTCTACAGAGTGGAGTCGAATATCTTTTCTTTAACCCATTTCAAAAAACAGATCTGAGATTGTGCGTTGCGCTTTCATTGAATTTTCAGTGTTCTAGAAGGCTCCATTTATATTTTTTTTTCACAAAACAGTGAATAACTCGAAAACGACTTTAGATGGCTATAGGGAATGATACATGAAATGAATGTGGCATTAGAAGATCTATCAAAAAACTCATAATATACAGGGTGTTCCATTTGAAATAAGAAAGTTGATACCATTTCCGGTGAAAGCGGAAGTCATCGATATTTGAAAATATATCACAAATGAAGGTCTACTTGGCTTATATATCTACACAAAATTTGAAATTGATCGAATCATTATTTCTCCATAAACTTCTAATGGGCACTCCCGGTGGGACACCCTGTATATCACGGATTCTCTAAAGTCTTAGTTTTTCGCAGGAAATGATGACCATTTCCTCAGCTTTCGAAAAAATATTCATTGAATATTTAGAGTCGAGTATTTTTATTTTCGATAACGAAGCAGAAAATATGAAAAAAGTTGAAAAATCGCCATATCCTCGTAAACATAGGAACCATGTTTCACATGTAATTTTCTGCAAATGACCTTTAGTATATTCCCTATCAAGGATCACTTCGAATAAACAAACACCCTATATACAGTTTTGAATGTCTACCTCCCCAACATTTACTCAGCAAACTACACCCTCTCATGATGTCCTCTGGGAATCTTAAATTTTTTTCAGGTGTAACTGTAGTTCCTTCCAGAATGCCAGTAATGGGCACATTTAAGACACTTCATTAATGAAAATGGACACTATCCCAGTAGACCCAAAAATTCAGTGTGTTTACAACCTTGGCTTCTTGTAGTTTAGAACTGTTGTGATAAAAGTAATTGCAGACATTGGCAGATGCTCAGATCAACAAACTTTGAGTTGCTTGGGCTTGATTTGAGCTGCATATATGCTCGTATTGAATTGCGAAAACACAGCAATTTCCTAATGATCCTATGAAAATTGTCTGTAGAAAATTTTTTCATACGGCACATTTTCCCAAAATTTCTTTCACTGAACATTCGCATTTATTGGAAAAATAGAGTAATTGACAACAACTATTTTATTCATTTTGTTCGGAACATTTTAAATATCAAAATTATTCTTGGATGCCAAAAGTATTGTATATTATCGATAACTCAGAACATTTTCTGGTGTTCGTCAATAAATTCTGCCTTGAAATACCTATCAAGGTCAGTTTTCACCTTAAAAATATCATAAGTGGTTATCGAGATACATAGTAGAATAAACCACCTTATAACTTCCAATGTTTAACATATTCCAAGAAACTGAAAGTACCTTGAATTTGTCATGAAAAAGGAGCCCATAAATTTCGTAATTGAAATTTTATATCTCTGATGGTTGCAGAAATACCCTTAGAGGACAGCCAAGTTGGGATGAACTGAACATAAATTTTGTAAAATTTATATTTTATATTGGGTGAAACATTCAGAGATGACGCATCTCCTGGCAAATGCGCCATAAATCTACTGTTTTGAACTAAACGTTGTCATGAAATCATAAATAATTCTTCAGGTATTAAACTTTCATTTTATAACATCAACATAGAGAAAAACTCGAATTTTTTTCAAAAATGAAATAAAATACAAAATTCCGATTTTGGCAATCTCTCCCGCAGCCCATGGGTGAGAAGACGCATTAGGTATGGGAGATATTGCTGATAGGGGTTCAACATAACATGTTCACTTTTGAGCAATTGTTTTCTTCCCACAGGGCACACAATAGTTTTCGAAGGATGTGCACGTCTCAAGAAGCCACCTGCGGCATTCCGCTGTCGATTTGGTATTTTCCTTGGTATTTTCATATCGCTCCTAGCATCCTACGAATTCATTTTCATCGGAAGTTTCGTCGTCTGTGAAATCTTTTGTAGAAAACGCATTCGCCACGTCCTCCTGTCTCTATTTCTCCCTTGTACTCTTACGACTAGTGTAAAAAGTAGGCATATTTGGTCTGAAAATAAAAAAAATATTGTGCGTCATCTATCCCGAACCGTCATGTTCATCAATCCCAAAGGTTTGGGATGACGCACCTGTTTTGGTTACAACAAATTCCGAGTGGGGACGTTAGATAAGTGACTATAGTTTTTATAATAACCCAACTTCCAACTGTCTCCGACAGAACGTCGACTTTTAGCGGACTTCTAAGAAATGGTGGGACCAAACTAAATACCTTTTGATGATTACTATTTTGAATTCAGCTATGTTTCAAAAATGTTTTCGGTGTGGCCTCCGTAAACGCAAAGAAGTTTTTTGTTTTCCGTTTTATTCTTTTTCTTAAAAACTTTTGGGTACTTACCAAATATATATATGTATATCACCAAATATCATGTAACTTTAAACCACTTTCTACACCAGGGATGGGCAACCTTTTTTTGCAGAGGGCCAAATAGAAAAATTTTTCATAGACCACGGGCCGAAAAGATAATTCCAACATAAAAAAAATTAAATTCATTCAACAAAAACGAAATAAACTTAACGTTCCCAACAACAGGAGAATAAAAAATCTTGAACTTATGTAAATCCAAAACAAAAACAGCTCCATAACTCATCAGTCATTAGTTTTTAACTAATGAGACACCTGTGGTTGCGTTTTCTCCACAAAAGTATCGTTATTTGGTCGGACTATTGATGTTATTGCTCACGTAGGCAAAGTATTTTCCGAATTCGAATCGATAATCCTTGATCCTTGATCGATTCTTAGATTTTGTGATCAAAAGTTTTGCGAAGGTGAATCACGACACAGATTTTTCAGAACACTGTGCGCTAAAAATAGATGCTTAGAAAAATCGATAATTCCGATCAAATGAATTAGGCAATCTGTCATTCTAATCCACCTAATCAAAAAGTATTGAGTTAATGAATAATTAGAAATTTTCAATTTTACCTAGATTATATTTGAAAAATTAGAAATCCCTATCATATCTGGGACCCATTGCAGATTGCACCAAACTACTTTGCCACTTTTCAGTTTGCACTTTTCAATTCTGAATGAGTTTTGTGCAACGTTATTCGTTCGAAAAGTGAATAGTGCGAAGTGAAAATTTGCAAAAGTACCTTTCAAACTACCTTACAACTTTTCACTTTTAAAATGTTCAATTCTGAATGCTTTTCGTACAATGTAATTCATTCGGAAAGTGAAAAGTTGCGAAGTAGTTTGTTGCAATACCTAGGCCCCTGGATCAAAAACAAGTGCCTGTGAAATAAAGCTTGAAGCTCGATCAATTCGATCTGAAGTGACAATTGAAATTTATTCGGCAATCTGTCATTCTAATCCACCTAATCAAAAAGTATTGAGTTAATGATAATAAATCCATTCTAGAAAAAATTTTCAATTTCACCTAGATTATATTTGAAAAATTAGAATGAATATTTGGAATTGAAAGCTCAAAAAACACTAATGATTTCTTCGAAAATATCTTCGCCCCTCGTACTCGTATAGTGTCTTTCATTGGTCTTAGCGCAAGCAATTCTTCTGTTAGTTTGAAATTTTAATCGACTGCTCGAATAAAGATTGCTAACTAATATCAATGATATCAGTGCTTTTATCCAATGCTATGGAAAAAGCAACAGATGTTTCCATCACATTTCCAAGAGCAACTTTTATATTTTCAGGCATTGCGCATGCAGCGAATGAGAAGTAGGGAATTTGTTGATGTGGTATCTTCGTGAAGCAAATTTGGAGTTGCGTCGTGTGGGAAAAAATTCATTGGCGGGCCAAGAAATACCTATTCGCGGGCCGTAGGTTGCCCATGCCTGTTCTACACGATGTTTCAAGAACGGCAAGAGAAGCACATGGCCCTGCGTTCACGGAAATCGAGAATTATCAGATTGCGTCGTCTCTCCCGCCGCGTCATGTTTCACCCTACATCAAAAGTAATAAATCATATTACATTATACTACTACTGAAAGCATTTCATGTTATCAATTAAGAAAACTTAGCTATAAATTTGAATCAGCACGTATGTCCAATCTAAAACACTTAGGAATTAAATTCGATTTGTCCACATCCTCTACGTATGATATTCATTTTTTCAAGTGGGTTCATCAACCCAATTTGATATTAGTGAATTTTTTTGTTTCGCATTTTTTCAATTCCTTATCGATGTAATACAAATAAGACCTTTTTCACAACATCCAGACTCCGAAACAAATATGCACCACTATTTCAAACTGAATTAAACTGGAATTATAATTGGAGTGAACAAAACCTTTTGAAGTAGAAATAACTCCCGGAAACATTCCCTAAATTCCCGTTACGGCGGACCTTCTCCCGCAAATTGCAGGGAAATGCGATCATTACAACGAAAGTTTTTCTGTATTTCCAGTCGGATATAATTAAGGTAAAGCTGTGAAAATGTCCCAAATAGTTGTTCGTGTTTTATGGCGAAGAATTCCACTCTTAAAAACAGTATTAATTAAGAATTCAAGAACGCATTAGGGAACGGAAAGTAATGCTATCAAAGATTCATCGAATGGTCCGCAGAAGGCTTTTACGACAGATTTATCAGCTCATTTACCGTTTACCTCTTGACCACAAGTGAACATTCGCTTCGAAGAGAGGAAAATTAATTTACTTTTCATTTCACGATTCATCCAATGATATTTGCAGAGCGGGCTTTTACGATATATTTTCTACTCTACCTCAGGTATTCTCCTAAGTAAAAACTATGTTGAAGTGATGTAACTTACATAAAGACTCTTCGAACCTCATTGTGCTGTCGTGAGAAAACAATATGATGATTCCTGCACGATTCAATGTGTAAGGAATTGAGTCGTTGATTGTTTTTTTTTTGGAATATGATTATCCAAGAAGTGATACACTATGCGAATTCAATGAAATGAGCCATTCTCGACTTGAGCTTTTTAGAGTTCAGGTTTGAAAGAGAAATGAAAAACTATTTTGTATATGTACTGATGTATCATGGTTTCCATATAGCTTAAACAGACAACAGAAAGCAAGACGGCTTTAGCGCGAGAATATGTTGAAAAATGAAGAAGGCTGTAAACCTTTCGAATCTCCACGAGCACTACACTTTCTAATTCTCAATCTACTGTCATGATTTCCATACATCTTACCTTAACCATTTTATTTTTCATTTATCGGAGTAGTTGAAATATTGTGAAAAATATTTTCATAAAATTGTTCTACAAGATGGAACAACTGGGATTCTCCACGGGTGGTTTCAATTTCGAACATATAATTTCGTTTCACGCAATGACGTACGCCTAATTTTCTTAAAATACTTGAAATGTGTCATTTACTATAAATTATTTTTCTCTATTTCAGTATCGTGATGAGTTCATTACAGTACTGGAAGTAGTGCTGCAATGAAACTCATTACAGCATTGTTTTCAGTTATATTTTTCGTTTTCTGGTTGTCAGTACTTGACTGACATAGAGAAAATATCGTCTAATAGTGGTTGCAAAAGGCAATTCCAACACTCATGCTCTCGTTCCTTCGTCGCTCGTTTTCGAATTTCGCATTCGTGTTCGAATAGGAGCTCATTCTGAAACTTGTTTTGAAATATACTATTTTCTATTTCAGTGTCGTAAAAACTTCATTACCTCACTGAAAGTAGCGCTGTAATGACACTCAATACAGAATTGTTTTCAGTTATATTTTTCGTTTTCTGATTGTCAGTATACTGACCTCCTCTCAATTTTCAAATCAAATCAATCCAAATTCCGTGATCTATCAAATTTCATTAGTGACATCAACAATCAAGATACAATACTAAAGTCACCAATCTGAATTTTTATTTAAATTCCAAGACTATCTCACAAAAGTTGACTGAAATAGAGAAAATATCGTCTAATACTCGTTGCCAAAGATAAATCCAACACTCATGCGTTCGAGAACTCGCTCGTTTTCGAATTTCGCATTTGTGTTGTAATAAGAGCTTGTTCTGCAACTTGTTTTGAAATATACTATTATTTGAATCAACAATTTTATCAAAAAATAAAGTTTATCAATCATTTGAGTATACCGAATATTTTGCACGTGAGTTCATTAAGACTTCATCACAGCATCAAATAATCGTTGTATGATAAAGTTATGTAGTCAATGTTATTCAAAACATTATGTATGAATACAATTTTTTTCTAATATGTATACCGAAAATAATACAATAAAAGGATATCACACTTAAGACAGTTAAAATACAAAACAAACATAATGAATGACCATTTACATATTGATATGAGGTCGGCAAGTGAAAAGGGGTGAGCTTCAAGTGGTAAAAAATTACTTTTCTCGATTTCCTGCAAAACCTCGAGGGTAGTATGTTGTAGGTTATAAATTCTCACAATTGATTTGAAAGATTTAATTATACTTGATTTTTGATTTTTATAATTCACGATAAAAACTAATCTTTCATGAAATTTGGTATTAACCTACTTTCTGCGTTTCAAACTGTAATTTTTTGATCTGAAATTTCATTAAATCACCTCATTTTGACTTTGTATCGAAGAAGCAGCCTTATTTTCAATCGAAAATTGTCACGTCAAAATATCTGCTTTTACAAAAAAGTTTGTGGCTTTCTCGTCGAAACCTCTACTTCCTGTTGGCATAAAAAATGTATTTCACTATGGTAAATTTTTTAAGCAAACTTTCTTCCATAGGAAAAATTGCTGGAAATTGGGATAAATCGTTTTTTACCCTCAAAACCTCACCCGTTTCAAACATTAGAACTTATTTTTCCTTCTAAATGAAAGGAAAAGCTGAAAACCCATTTGAGAAAAAAAAATAAGAAAAATTTGTTGCTGAAAACCCATTAGAGAAAAAAATAACAAATTTTTGTTATTTTTTCTCTAATGGGATTTTAGCTTCCACTATTTTGTTTCAAAAGGAATCGACCCTGGTATATAACAGATTCTTTTCTCTGATTAAGTTTCTCATGAAAAACCAGGTGAAATATATGGTACTAGATATTCCGTCGAAAAAACCGTATGCAACAGTCGCTGAATGTTTTTATCGTATTCTCTATCTCTTCAAAATGCGATTGTTTCTATGGGTAAGTTCGTTTGAAACAAGATTAAAAAAAACAAAAGCTGTGATGGAAATACAATAGATCCCATCTCGAAGTAGAAGTCACATACGCGGAAGTTTTCGAGTAACACCCTTCGTGGAAATTGGATGTAGATTTGGCATCTACTCGCAACTTTCGGGATTCACGATGCACCCCATCTGAGCACGGCAAAACTTCATGCTAAGCCCGACAAAAGGCATTCTCGGGCGATATGGCTTAAACCGTCGGATCTGCGGAAAATGAAGCGTACACATCGGGGCTGTGAAACGTCGGAATTTTATTTGTAGATCCGATCCGATCCGTGCACATAGAGAGAAGACCCCAATATTGAACTTCCCGTTTTCTGATGAAACGTCAAAACAAGGGGTGCTTCTCCTTTTGTCTGCGACGTTCGTTTCGCATGTTTACCAAGGCTCCGTCAGATTCGTTCTTGTTGGGCGTCACGTCCTTGTGTTTACAAGGATTCAGTTCCGAGAATAAGTGGGAAATAATACGGGATTATCGAGAACGAAATAATTAGGATTTGGTTCGAGAATACGACCACACTCGGAAGCAACAGCTCAAGGTGAAATTTGAAAATGCGGCACAGTTTCAACATTTTTGAGGCCCTGCCATAGTAAGATAAGATATGAATTTTCATATGTAAAAACAGTAGAGATGAAATCTTGCCGGCAAAATTACTCGATTGTTGTATGAAAGTTCGTTGCCTATCAATTTCGACCATGTCATTTGAATCAAAATCACGAGCCGTCAGGCTTTTGATTTTGGAAAAAATGTCGTGGGCGGAATTGCCGAACAGTAACAAACTTGAATATTGAAAATTCACCAGCTTAAATTCCATCTTGAGTGGTATTTGACATGACTTTTTCACGAGAAAATATGTCTGTAATTAGGTCACATTTGAGAAAGCCAAGAAAACAAAAATTCATGAAGAAAACAATGTTTTGATAAAACGATTTGAGAAATGTTGTTTAAATCAATTTCTGGAGTGTTAATTACCATTTATTTGTTCAGGCAATTACTGCAGACGGAGTCGAATTGTTTTCTTTGGCGGCGGATTTAGGATTGCCCTCTCTTAGATTTTGAATAAATTTCAAAGGATGTTCTGCATCTTGTTTTAAATATGGTTTATAGGAGTGTGAAGTGAAATGCCCAGTAATTTTAATTAATTCTTATGCATTTACCTCTTTCTTGGACAATGCTGAAATGGCCGATGCTCAATGAAAACGGTTGGTTAGGAACTGTTTTGTGCTCATTCCAAAATTATCCGCAGATGTTGTTCTCCATTTTGATATTTTGTACAAAATTCTCTTTCCAATTGTCATTTGTACAGTTATTGATCTTTTTTCTATGAGTTTGAGGTATAAGCGAACAGGATATATATCTTATTTTTCATTCAATTAACCATTCACCAGTCAATAATTTTTTCGAATCAGTTTTGGAAAATTCCAACCCACCAGTTAAGTTACCCAGAAGATCGTTATCTTTTTAGACTTAGTAGATTGGGCAATCAGTTGCCTCATTGTAATGCCGAGCCAATTCGAAGAAGCATATGTGCAACCCATCTTATCTCCATTGTAATAGTGGACCATTCGGAGAAATGTTCGGTCGAAAAAGCTTTAGAACTAGTTTTCCTTCTGGTGTGATTGGAACATTTTGCGCTTTGAATCCCTAGCCAAACGAGGTGATTTGAAAGTTAAATCTCATATTTTTTGAAGAAATTTTCCTGAATCATAGTGGCTTAGTGTTCCATAACGACTTCACAGAGAATTCTTTGTTCTTGGCCGTTCATATTGAAAGAATAGTTCTCTACGATTTGAGCGAGTCTTTCTAAAGTCGTTTCCCCATCTAATGTGTAGTTTCTCTTGAGCAGAAAATCTCTAAAATGTGCCACGCAGACGTTCTACTTTTTTTCGTACTGAAAGACATTAATTGTTCACTATGTATTTCTTTCGACGAAATATTTCAATTGGTCAGATTCCGATGATTTAGTACTACACCTCCTAAATTGAGAGAAATAGAAAGGCAATATTGTTAATTTCATGATTTCTTTTTCGAGAAACCTGAACTGTTGAATACCACCAAGTCCCCTACGGTGTCTAGTTCCTATGCTACAGGTGATTTTCCCAATTCTTCTATTTAACTTCCGAGATCACGTCATGATTGTGACTACGCTCATGAAATAAAAACTTTTTTAGGGCAGTTTTTTCCCCACTTTTCACCTGTTATCGAAATTTCATTGCGGCCTCAACTTCTAGAGCAATTTTTGTTTCAAATATTATATTGAAATGAAACACCAATTTCCCATTTCATACGGTTCACGAAAATGGCAGAACTCCAGAGTCAATTTGTTTAATGTTATTTTCAAATTTCATGGAAGAGCAAGGATAGGCCTAAAAAACCGCTGGTTCAACGAATGCGAATTCTAATTCTCAAGAAATTATTGAATCTACGTGAGGTCGCTTTGTCACGTAATCACGGGCCTGCTAGTCGATTTGCTAGGCCTCCAGTGGTTCCGGAGATATCGGCAGTGAAAAAGGTTCCTTTTGTTTTCATAATTGGATATCTCGGAGACAAATGGTCATTTCCGAGGGTATTGAAAAACAAATTAGAGCTGAATAAACAGGCTATGCGACCTTTGCATCGGTCTAGCTCAAAAAAAAAAATTTCTTCGTGCTTTATCCGAGGATTGCATGGCTGCCGGTACTCTGAAAAATTGTTAACTCATAAATTCAAAAACTAGGGTCATCAAGCTTCACCATTCTTCACGGAGATACAAACTGTTGAAAAACACCAAAAAATTTGTACAATTTTTCTGTTCCTTTAATTGTTGCGAAAAGTACATTTACGAACAAAATTCTGAAGTAATGGATTTATTTTTTCTCCATAAATTTCAAATGGGCACTCCCGGTGGAACATCTGTGTATTGAATTAGGTAGGATATCCTGTATTCGTTCGATATTATCTTGAATTAAGTATAAAATTTGAACCATAACAATAATTTCATAACAGTATCTATAATCAATATGTGGCTACATTCAAAGTCATGCTCTTTGCACAAACCTGTTATCCAGCTTTTCAGCTCATACCTCATACTACCGAAGATCCACCCTGACTAATGCGATGAATTGGTTCATTATTCAGCCATCTAGACAGCCTTACCTTATTCCGGCAGATAATGGGTGCGGCACAGCGAACACATCTGAATTTATTTCGACTGTGACTTACACCACGGTTCGCAATCTTGCACGCGAATCCAAATGAGTGATGTCGACAAGGGGAAAGCAATATAATAACAACATCGTAATATCCTCCGTTATTCTGATGCGGAACCTTTTCGGATTCGAACGAAGCATGCTGCAGGAGCCAATAAATAATACGCTGGTGAACTATGGACTGCCTCATGCCTAAGAAAATTACAGTTTGCTCTGTCGGTAGTGTCATCATTTTTTTTCCGTATAGCGTACTGATATATTTTATGACAAAATTCAAAAAAACTCACGTTCGAAATTATTGGTTGAAATGCCCAATATTTCATGATCAGTAGACATGTTTTTCATTCATTTAATTTCATTTTTATTATTTTATTTCGATTAACATATAATTATTGCTACTTAGGATCAAAAGTGGACATGAACAATCCTAACGATTAACATATAATGTTCAACAGGGAAAACAAATACAGTTCCTAAAGATGAAAAATAATAAAAGCAAATTCAGTCAGCTGAAATCGAATGATACTTGAAATAGTACGTTCATAGTTAGTCATTTCAGATAACAAAAATTGCCGACGAGCCCAATTTTGGTGATAGAGGTATATCGTACGTATATTCACTTGAACGGAACCTTTAGCACTAACGTCCAGTTCCATAAACCACGCGAAAAGGTTCCTTTTGGTGAAGACCGCTTTTCGTAGAAGGTGCCTTTAAAGGGAGCTTGAAAGGGAATCCGATACCATAAATGTAATCAGACCGTCATTTAGGTAAAACTTTTTCTTAGTATAGGCTACTCTGAGAAGTGGTGATTTATCAATTAGAGAGAGAGATAATAATAATATAATAATAATAATTTATCCGTTCTCGTTCTACATCCCATATGTGCACAAAACATAGTCGAGAGAACGCCAGCACAAAAGTTCTCTCGACAGAGTTACAAATTGGTAACGAAATGAAATTGAACATAAACATCTGTATTTAAAGATGAACAGATTAGTAATCAGTAATTAAACAATATGAAATTAAAAATAAAAGAAAAAGAGCAAAAAAAACAAAAGAAGAAGGACCGGAAATACAAATTTGCTATTTAACAATGCAACAATTGGACGAGTATAAGATGGTCTACCAAATTATGCGCATAGAATCGTGGCTTGTTGAGCAGCCATGTTTTCATCCTTCTCTTGAATAAACCGGGGAAATTGGCTTGTTTGACCTCAGGTGGGATATCATTATACATTTTAGGTCCAAGGAACAGAAATGATCGCTTAAATAGTGTCTTGTGGGGTTTAGGAACAATCAAGTTGGATTTGGTTTTACTTCCTGTTTCATGGTCGTATTGTGTAGTGGGCTTAACATCATTTCTTTTCAGATAAGATGTCACTGTTTGGAGGTATAGAGCAAAACACAACTCTATGCGACACCGCCGGCGGTAGCTGGAAATAAGCCCGAAACGAGTATCATTTTTGACAGTTAGTACGTGAAAGCTGGGTTTATTTGTTTATTTTTACGTTTTTATTGCGATAAAAAGATATGCCTGAGGAAAAAACCGTGAAAAACACTAATTATTGTGTTTATGAATGTAATTCTAAAAAATGTAGGAATCCTGGAGCCCATTTTCGTGGTGAAAATCAAAATGTTTACTTTACCAATAAACTAGAAATCGTAGAGGAAATTAATAGACGTGAATCCTGGGAGCATGTTTTGATAATGGAAAAACCTGTATCTAAACATATTAGAGTATGCTTACAGCATTTCCGATCAGAAGATAGTGAAATGAAAACAAGGAAGAGTGGAAACTGATGTCAATTGAAAACAATGCTTTATATGTTTTGAATTATTTCATAAACTATCACTATGAAATCATTTCTGTTGCTGGAGAAGAAAGCTGTACCTTCACTAAACCTACCAAAAAAAGCAGTTCAAGTCATTTACAATTTTTGTTCAGATCGTTCTTGTACAATACCTAATTTTCATTCTTATCGAAATAAAGTACTTTGAGTGTACTTGATGTTTTGAATATATAGAAGTCTCAACAATTCAAGGAGCCTAGTTGAAAGTGCTGAATTCAATCCATATGTTAATGTGCAATAAAACTAGGGACTTTGTGAGTTTAAGTGATTCTCTCGATGGTTGCAAAATTGAACTTATGTTCAGCAGTGATCAAATCTACATGTGGAATTTCAAATAAATTCCGAGAATTGGCAATTTTAAACAATACATCATAAATATATGTATCAATTTAATATTAATAATAGCTTGATAATATTAACGTTCATTTAGCAACGGACAAGGGGCAATCAATCGATAGATGAGTTGAATTATTTTATTTTATTATAACTACAGCCTAAGACACAAGTGAGATGCAATAAATGAATAATACATCTAGAGTAATGAATTCTTCAACATGATTAATCGAGGATCACGTCATGTTCTGCATACATACGGTTCTCTGAAGAATGTCCATTTTTATTCAGAATTTATCACCCATTTTCTATTCATAGATTTTTTCCCTTCCTAAAAAGAAAAAAAAAATTAGTAGCTTCTATTAAATGAATATATTGTTCATGCTGATGTTCATTTACATTACAATTTTACCTTCACAATCAGTAGAATTGTCAAAATATTTGTAGTACGTACAACCTTGTAGAGTAGCAGGGCTAAAATATGCTTGCAAATTCCAGACAATCTTGCTTAGTATCTGTATATAATCTTGTCAACCTTCACACCATCATTTTTATAAGAGATCATTTCCTCAATATGATGGGGTTGTCCTTGTAGAATTCCAATGTTTTGAAATAATTTTTTCCCACATAGAATCAAATGATTGCATTGCAAACACTTGCTCACCCTCTACCCAGCATCTGTGAGCATGGAAATATTGAAAATTTCCTATAATTAGAGGAACCTTTGGTAAACATCTTGCCAGATGAACTGAAAAGCATTCAAAATTGAATAGTGCTCACCTCAATATTTTACATAAAATATAACAAAAAGCACAATATAACCTATACTTGCACTTACATTATAATCCACAGGATCCACAATCAAGGAAACAACTTCGATTATTGATAGCCAATAAACATTTAAACTAAAAAATCCCATAAATACAAATAGAAATCTAATGTAAACACGAAACAATACTCGTTTCGGTAAACAGCTGATCGGCGATGCAGCGACACCATCGGTAATTATTTGGTCCAATAGTTGTCTGATGTCTAGTACCCGAGACATCGCGAACAGTGTGTCAGAAAAGAATAATAAATTCTTTTTCAAGACAGTCCTCAAAATCCACTTCATGTGGTTCTTTTAAGTGCCGGCCAGGCTATTACTCCATATCTTAGTTGAGATTCCACAAGGGCAGAATTAATGGATAATAGGTTTTTGAGTGACATAAACCTGTAGAAACATTTGGATCTTGGCAATAGGCATCGAATTTTTTTAACTAATTTCTGAACATGTAAATCCCACTTCATGAAAGTGTCGATGATAACACCAAGATATGAGACACTACTCGCCAAGGTCAACACGGATGGGCCTCAACAAAGGCAAGCCGGAATCAGTGGATGCGAATGCCATATATTTAGTTTTTGAAATATTGAGTCTCAGTAGTCGGGAGTCTAATAACCATCGCTTAACCTCAAATAGTCCTCTTTCAGCTTTCATGTAAACTCTCTGTCATGTAACCTCAGTAAAGAGAATGACAACGTCGTCCGCAAAACAGAGTATTTCTCCTTCAATTGGAATTTTTAATAAGTTATTAATATATATATTGAATAACGCCGGTCCAAGCACGGTCCCCTGCGGATTACCATATTCCATTTCTCGCATCTCACAACAAACACCATTCACCCTCACACACTGCTTCCTCCCAGTTGGGTATGATCGAAATAACTCCAGAGTATTTCCCCTAATTCCAACATTTTCTAGACAATTCAGAAACTTTCTGTGACAAAAGCCATCAAGAGCTTTCTCAAGGATCAATTATTGATTTTTCTCATTTTTTACTCAATTTTGAATGTTTTGGAGATTATAAAAAAATTGGGAAAACACTGGTAAATTATGTTCCGAAAATATCGAGAAAAAAATAGAAATTCTCACTGAAAATTTTTTTTTCCGATATTTTCAGAACAACATTTAACTCATCTTTTCAGTTGTTGAAAAAGGCCTTCACAAATTTTATAAATTTTTGAAAAATTTTTCTTGCAAAAAAAAATGAGCGATAAAATGTTTCTGTTCTCATAAAATACTCTGGAACTGACGAACCAGAGGCATTCATTTCTTCTAAAAATTACTCACACAACACTGATACACACTCTTTAAACAATAAGTTTTGGGTCGTCGAATACTGTGAAGCTGACGAACCACCATGAAGAATCATGAACACAAGTTCTTGAGCACAAAAGATGAGTAAATCCGACCGTGCAACCTCCACGTGGTATGCTTTGGGAAACGCTGATGCCGGCGGTAAAGCAATCAATAAACTTTTAGTCGTCAGAAAACGAAAAAATAGTTTTTCATTTAAACTTTCCAATTTTTTTCTCGGAATAGAAAAATTTTTCTTTGAATTTTTTTTCGATCCTGAAAAAATACAAAATTAACTGATAACTGGAAAAATTAGATTAATAATTTTCAAAAAGATTAGCTCAAGTTTAAAGAACAAAAACCTTCTTTCCTCAATTCTTTCAAAACTTCAATCGATTGGTCCAGGAAAACCGCTTCACCGATCGATCTACCGATTTAGGGGCGCCTTTGGGGTACATTAGGCTTTTCTTTTAACCTCAACTTTCCCTCCAATATTGACGAAGATACAGTCCGTTAACCAACAAATGGCAAAATGGCATTTTCTTGATCTTTTTTCACATTACCGTTACAGGTGAAAAAAATTTTTTTTTTATTAAACATGATAGAATTTTGTAGGAAATTTTCTGCAGAAAAAGAAACCGGCTATCGGTTTGATAGGCCTCCAGTAGTTCCGGAGATATCGGCAGTTGAGTGAAAAAGGGTCCTTTTGCATTCAAAATTGGATATCTCGAAGACAAATGGTCATTTCCGAGGGTGGTGAAAAACAAATTAGATCTAAATTGACGGGCTATGCGGGCTTCGCATCGGTCTAGCTGAAAGAAATTTTTTCATCCCCATAATGTAAAAATAAAAATTTTTGAAAAGAAAAAAAAAATTCTTCGTGCTTTATCCGAGGATTGCATGACTGCCGGTAATCTGAAAAATTGTTCACCAAAAAATTCAAAAACTAGAGTTATCAAGCTTCGAAATCTGATTTCTCTATTTCTCATACGACCATTTTTCACTGAGATACAGCCTGTTGAAAAACACCGAAAATGTGGAAAATTTTTCTGTTCCTTTAATTGTTGCGAGAAGTGTATAAATAAAAGACTAAGAGACACAAATAGGCTGTTCCTGATGAGTGGCTTATATGTGCATATCATGTATAACGTGACTCTTAGAATCGCGATAACTTAGAGATGATAACTTTTAAAAAAAAATCGAGGGCACTATTTTCGTAGAGAATTTAAAGATCTACAACTTTTTTTCGGAGCTTTTTCATTTCAAGCTTACCGTTCTTGAGAAAAATTCAAAAATATCGACCTTCGACCACGAATAAATAACGACGCACACAAAAGATCGATGGGGACTTTTGACACTTCATTCGTAATGGTAAACCCTAGCTGTCCACTGAAATTTGGATCCCCGGCAATTATTGTTATTTGAGGGTCATATTTACACTCGATTTCATTTTCGCTTTCAAATGGACGAATTCCTTTATAGCAGTGACACATTATTCCTTCTAAATGAACTCTAACATCGCTTTCATACGAATAAATCAAATGATCTTAGATCATTAGATCGGTGCTTCTTCTCGAAAGTTCGAAGAATAGTCTACGATCAAAGACGTCATTAGTTAAAAAAAAAAATCGGAAGCATCATCGGCTTTGTCAGTTGACTTGAGTCAAATTCAGCAACCAGAAAAAAAATTTGATTTACTAAAATCATATTTGTATTCGTAAGAAGTAATAAAATTGCCCTTAAAATTATCCGCGATATTAGGCAACTCATCAATTCCAAGTTGATGCTACAGAATTACCAACACGCCACTTTTGCTTTTCAAGCTACCTTTACTGGCCTGACATATCTTGCAATAAGAAGATAATTCGGTATATGCAAATATACTTTCTAGACATATTCCTCGTCATTGCCTCCAAGCAATCCCCCATCAATATCCAATCGGAATCAGAGATTTCCGCTCAGACGTAATGCCCTATCATATTGGCTTATATTTCTAGAGTTTCGATGCAGCAATTCCCAAGATCCCCGGAAATTCTATTGGGGTATTGTCGTTCTGAATCACACAGCCTGGGGTGGAGGCATCGGCATATTTTCCCAAAATACAAAAGAAGGACTTCACTTTCTGCACTTGCATCGAGATAAAGAGCGGGGGCGGCTGGAAATGGCGTTCGAATAAGGAAAACAGGGGAAGTTTTCCACAGGCACGTATTCGGCGGAAATTGCCTCAATCACTGGAATGAAAAATCTTCTGAATTTAATGCGGTTCACAATTCATGATTCTCCTCCATCATCTTGGTTTTTGTACGGTTGAACTGGGAACGCTCATTTTGTCTCTGTTATCCTCATCTGCGCCTACTGCTTTCATTGCATTCACCTTAATCTAGTAGTAAGCTTTCTTCAGTTTTTTTCTTCAATTGAAACCCAGTTTTATTTTATTAATTAAACCTGATGCATAACATCCTCTTTCTTTTTATTTTCCTGATGTGTAATAAGCTTCTTTTTGCTACTAAATTTTTTGGCGTTTTTCTTCTATTTCTTTTCACCAATATCTATAAACCCCAAAAGATAACAACTTTTTTGTTTCAATTATTTTCAATACGATTTCTTGTAAACCAATTTTTTCCTAAAAACTCATTGATTGATCAGTCTTTTCCACTATTTTTGTTTAAGTTATATTCATCAATGATTGTGCTTCTTGAAAATAGTTATTTTAGCTAGAAATTTCATCAAAATTTCAATTAATTCTACGTATGATCTTATTATACAATTCCGATATGCTTTAACACCAGTGTGGTATTTATATCGAAAAAGATAAACTTGACAGGGTGCTTCCGCTTTCTATTTTAATCGATATATTATTTTTGTTTAAGACAAAAACAATCAGAAGTTACACAAACAAACCACAATCAAATAGCGCGGAGCAGTCTAGCTTTACGATACTTTACTGAACACCATAGTTAGTGAACAAAAGTATATTTTGAAAGAAGTTGCAAAAGTTGCCCCTATTCCAACACGAATGCGAAATTAGAAAACGATCGACAAAGGAGCGAGTTTTCGAAAATATGAGTGTTGGAATTGCATTCTGCCACGAATATCAGACGATATTTTCTCTATTTCAATCAAGTTTTGTGAAATACTCTCGAAATTCAAATAAGAATTCAGATAAGTGACTTTTGTATTGAAGCTTGTCAGTTGGTGTGACTTACGAAATTTGACAGATTACGGAATTTGAATTGATTAGATTTGAAAATTGATAGAAGGTCAGTACTGACAACCACAAAACGAAAAATATAACTGAAAACGATGCTGTAGTGAGTTCATTACAGCACTACTTTTACTATACTGTAATGAACTCATTACGATATTGAAATAGAGAACAGAATATTCTAAAACAAGTTGCAGAATGAGCTCCTATTCCAACACGAATGCGAAGTTCGAAAACGAGCGACGAAGGAGTTTTCGATAGCATGAGTGTTGGAATTGCCTTCTGCAACGAGTATTAGACGGTATTTTCTCTGTTTCAGTCAAGTTTTGTGAAATACTCCCAATTTTCAACTAAAAATTCAAATTAGTGACTTTTGTATTGTATCTTGGCAGTTGGTGTGACAAACGAAATTTGACAGATCACGGAATTTGAATTGATTTGATTCGAAACTTGATTCGATTGGAGGTCAGTACTGACAACCATAAAACGAAAATATAACTGACAACAATGCTGTAATGAGTTTCATTAAAGCACTACTTTTAGTACTGTAATGAACTCATTACGATACTGGAATAGAGAAAATATTTAAAAATACAGATAAAAATTAATGCCAAACGTATGAGCAATATTAACACAAGACAATAAAATATTCTACGATAATTAATTTTTCTGTTTCCATTTCATGACTACCTGAGGCTTTGGAAAAATTAGGATCTGTCGATATCGGAATGTGATTTATACAAGATTTTCTGAAATAATAGCGGTTTATTAGAACAAAGAAAGAAACTGGCTTCAGCACCCTAGGGTGAATTCTACACGCTATTCCGAACTGTCGAAGTTTGGACTTCATCAGGACTACGAGAAGAGTTATAATCTCATTTAACGGGAATTTTTTGAATTTCTAAATTGAGCCAAAAGGCCCAATAGTGTTCAGCACATCTCGATGTAGCGGCCTTGAGCGAAACAATGCTTTCGGTCGATGAAATAGAGAAAATCAAAATTCTTGAGTTATTTACAATTTTTTCATTTTATGAAAGTAAAATTCATAAAATCTGTTCATATCAAAAATAACCTATGGTCATAGAAGATGAATTATTTTTATAATTCACTAGTGACAGACCCATTTTCTGAAATTATAATTCATTGTTGATATGAACAGATTCTATGAATTTTTTCGGAAAATGGGTCTGTCACTAGTGAATTATAAGAATAATTCATCTTCTATGACCACAGATAATTGTTGATATGAAAAAGATTCAATGTCTACGTGCGACATTAAATCAGAAGATCTTGAAGAACTCAAGAATTATTCATTTCAGGGGCATAAACATGTTGAAAAACTATCATTAATTTTCTTCGCAGAATCCAACGCAATATAAAAATAGAGTTCTAATTCTAAGAACGAAAGATACGGGCCAATCATGAACCTAATTTTTGACCCAACATTTGGAACACCCTGTGACGATTTTCAATTACTAGGCTCAGAGATCTTTCATCATGAAGGTTGGAGAAATTATATTAGATTTTGTCACTGAGATGAGAGATATACCGGTTTCGGTATATCTATGTTTCAAAAATGTTTTCGGTGTGGCCTCCGAAAAGGCAAAGAATATTTTTTGTTTACCGTTTTATTCTTTTTCTTAAAAACCCTGTGACGAGTTTTTCAAATTTCTAGAAATGTCACAATATTTTCACTGCCTTCGACTTCAAAAATGTGAAAACGGTTTGTGCTAAAGATATTTAGAATAAAATAACAAACATGATATCGAATGCTCTTTTCCCCCTTTTTCTTCAGTTTTTTCTCGATATTTTGAGAAGTATTTCCACGAATGAACAGATTTTACTACGAATGTATTCAGAATTGCTTCATCAAAATCGGAAACGAAAAAACCGAAAAAAAAAATTCTAGTTTTTTCTCATTCCTGTATAGTATGTGAAAGCGGTCGGACTTCAGGAATATTTCAGCTCGGTAGATAATGCCGAACAGTATTATGATCTCAAGTTTCAGATTTCAGATAGGTCCAATTCTCCACGAACTTTTAAAAGGCTGTCGAACTCGGTACACCCTATATAGCATGACATTCCATAATTATACCAGAAATTCAAAGAACCCAACTCTTGAAAGTTGAATGCGATTTAATAAAATATTATATCATGGAAAATTAAAGTATTTTCCGTGAAATCCCGTGAAATGAGCATTATTCGAGGAATTAATCATTTGCGAAATTTGGTTTTTTTCTCTGAATACAACTTTATTCAATACATTCGCAAAATTACATTTCTTTTATTTTTTTTCACGGCTTCAAAACACTTCATTGGCATGTTTATAGAGATGGCATAGCTCATTATGAAAGTTTACAATGGCTATATCATTTTCTCTACACTGAATCGGAAAAACTGGAATACGAAAAAAGTATTTCTTTTGACCTCAAGAGTATATTCATAATATACAGGTATAACTCAAACTGTTTATGATTATTTCACGAAATTCTCCCACATAATGTATAAGAAGTGTATGGTAATTATCAGAGAAAAATTAAATGGCTGTTATAACCCTTCGGTATTAGTATACATATACGCAGCAGCTTTGTGGCGGCGACTATCCAATTTCAACGGAGCGGATTAGGTGCGAAATTTAATTATTCCGTCCGTCTCTCTGTTACCACCATGTTTATCCCGCATAACCCGACCCCCTCGCTGTCACATTTTCATGCAGCAATGATGCATGCAACATTCTAGATTCCAGCTTCCGGAATCGCAATATCCGTGCGTCACTTGTTTTGCTAGACCGCAGTATTTGGATGTTATTGAACTCTTCAAGTCCGGCCATCGCAATAAAAGTCTGAGGGGTTGCGGTTCGAAAAACTTGATCGATAAATTTTAAAAGAGATTCGAAGAATGTTGCAGGGAGAGGGTGGAGCACATCTAGAAATTCTAGCGTGTTGGCTGGGGTTGACGGATTTTAGCGTTTATTGCATTGCATGATGAATTCTTAAAACGTATTATTTCATACGCCCTTTCGAGTCCGACACTTTTTATCGCTTTTTTATCGAATTCAACAGAAACACGAATATGTTTATGTATGATCTTGGATTTCAACTATTATTCCAAATGATTCTTTTAATTTCATATAATTCACACATAGTGATGTATGTAGAGAAAGTGAAATTAGTAGATTATTTCTAATGTGTTGTGTATACACATCCGCGGATGTGTTATATTGGTGGTGCTGCATTCATGTGCTGCTAACAATTAGATTTTGTATTATGATAGCAACGATTCGGCAACTCAGTTTTTTTGTACACGAAGAAACTAAATTCAACCAAAAACATTTTCATGTAAAATGTTGCCAAGACTAGACCGCATTTCTTACATTGTCCAAAATTATCGGATTTCATATAGAGTCAAGCTGCTAACTTGATAACTCTACACTCTTAAACTAAACAAGTTGTTATTACACGAACTCTACACCTTGGTTAAAATAAGTGACTTCGCCGTTTCGTTATTAGGTATAACAATAATTGTATAACAGACAGGCCCGGATCTAGGGGGGGACAAGCGGGTTGCTTGCCCCGGGCGCCAGCTTAAGGGGGCGCCAAAATGTTTTAATTTTTGATTTTCTCTAAAAAAATTAATTTCATAGTGCTGAAATCGAAACAGTAGAATTGAAACATGATAAACCACCACTATGCCAAAAATCTTCTAAATTAATTAATGCCGCCCCTGACATTACAGTCCTGCTATCGTTTTTCAGCACAACACCCTCAATGTGACTTTTTTAATTCAAAAGGCAAGAAAAAAGGGCGAAGAGTTGGATTGACAACAATTTTCCGGTTTCCAATCCAATCGACTTAGCTATTATGTAATTATCGGCAGAGGTTTTTTATGAATTGATAACTTTCTGTGGCACGTTGAACACATTCTGGTTGAACAAAAATCATCCAAAGTTTTCGGAGACGATGATGTCATCAATTTTGTTCACCCAAAAAGTGCTCAACGCGCCTCTAAAGGAGTCTTAAATTCATAAAATACCCCATGGGCGTCGGCATTCTGTTCAATCGTTACAAGATGATCGTTTTATGGGCGGTTTTTTTGGAGGCTTCTTTGATTTGGGTTTCTTCATGTGGCAAGTGCGGGTACTCTCATATTTCAATAATTATTATCCATTCTCCAACAAGGATATTTTTTTTCGAGAAGGGGATATTTATCCGCTTCTCGAAATCTCTCCATATTTATAGAATCTTCTAATGTTTATTCCCATTCTAGAGATAGAAGTATTTCAATTCGGATTTCAAGATCTATTATTATTCATATTTTATTTTCATTTATCAAGAGTATGTGTATATTTGTTTCTATTTTGTTATTACTTGTTGATTCGTCTTCATGTATTTGAAATTATTAAATTTATTTCTTCATAATATTTATATTTTATTTTTCTGTCATTATTGTTTCATGGAATGTGGTTTGTTTCGAAGACAGTTGCCGTGGAAACCCTCATTTTTACTTTGCCCTCTACCACCTGAGAACAAAGTCTTCAGGCGTCCACGCATAAATAAAAAAATGGAATAGAAAGAAAGGAAAAACTAACGTCGCCTGCGCCTTATCGTTTCACGAAATTTTTTTTTTGCCCCCCCTGAGAAAAAATTCATTCTGCGGGTACCCATACAACGCAAGCATAGACCCCGAATTTTTTTGCCTGGGGATTTACCAACTCTTCTTCATCACACCTGGAACTGAAAGCGTTGGCAATATTTGCGGTTTAATTCGAACTACGATAACTCTTTGTATGTCTTTCTGGTTATTTGTGTGAACTTGTAATCAGTTTCAAAATTTCTTGTTGGTGAAACAAAATTTTGCCGAACTTTTTCGAGAATTTGATTGGAGATATTGCTTTCATTTTCAGAAATGTAAAAAATTTCAAAAGTTTGAGATAATAATATCCGCCGGAATTTGCATTATCCAAAGCCCACCACGTCGAGGTTGCGCGGTCGGATTTTCGGTTCATTGTTTGTGTGTGTATGTGTGTGTTTGTGTTGAAAGAATAAAGATTTTGAAAAAAAATCTGTTTAAAAATGCGAGTTCATATGTATTCACAAAAAGTAGACAAAAACTGTCTCCGAACAGCTAGTGAAAAAGGACGAAATTCAGTTAGGGGTATTTTCTTCTGTTCAAATTTCAATTGACAAAGGATCAGTTTGAAAATAAATGCATTGAAAATGATTGGGCAGTGGTTTTTCAAATTTTCTGAAGTTTAAAAAAAAATGCAATGTGACAGAAACTTTTTGAATGTTTTTTAATATTTCTTTTTCGAGTATTTGAGCAACATCTACAATAAAATTGTGGAAAAGCTTCGAAAAACTTTTTCCCATATTTAGAAGGTAATGAGCCTTTCAGAGCAACAAACGCGATCATTTAATCATTTCAGAAACTCGATCGAGTGAAACAAAAGAAACAGCTGGCTGAATTGATTTGGCTTTTAGTAGGGTTTATTTGAACATATTGAAGTGAAAAAGGCACACTTAACATTCTTAGTTTTAGTATGATTCTGCGATTGATTTTCCAAAACCGGAACCCCTTTTCGTTGCATTTTGAAATTCATGTGACAAGCAGAAAATTTTTTCTTCGAAAAAGCAATGAACAGCTTTTGAAGGGAAATCATTCAGGTTCTCGAAACTCACCGTAACCTTTTTGTGTGATTATTGATTGCTGAGATATCGATACTTGAAGAAAAAAGGATCTTTTTTTATTTGAGGGTCGATATCTCCATGATTAGTAGACGTATCGAAATCTTAAAATAATAGGCTAAAAAATTGAATTGAAATTTGTTTTGTTGGTTTTTCTAATATTGCTCAAAAACTTATGACGTTCTAAGATTTCAAAGTAATAATCCAATAATAAGATACGTATTGGGAGCTACAATTCCTTTTTTTTTTCTTGTAGTTCTATTTCTCTCGAAGTTATGGCTTGTTGAAATTTGCTCAAAAAATTTTGATTTTATTTTGATCCTTTAATTCATTCCATTTGTGCAGATATAAATTTTAAAAGCTTTCAATTCTTATACCAAACTTAAGAGATGGGGCGCCACCATGAATTTTTGCCCCGGTCAGAAAAAGTCGTAGATCCGGGCCTGATAACAGAACAGTTATGAAGAGCGAATAATTTTTCATCTTACGCTCACGTGGCGGTAGAGAAATGGCCAAGTCGCTTATTTTGATCAAGGTATAGAGTTTGTGAAATGAACACTTGTAAAGTTTAAATTAACATTGGCAAAATTTTGCGTGAAAATGGTTTTGGTTGGATTTCACTTTTTTTTTTAATGTTGCTTACGAAGAAATCATTTGATTTTGTTTAATATATTATTGAATAAATTATAATTATTACAACATCTCTTCAAAGTGAAAATAATTCGAAATCCATGTTCATAATCAACAACATACGAAGTAGAGAAATAAACTTACCTAGGTCCACAATGCGATTGACCTGTCTTTGTTATTTTCCATCACAACGAGTAATTAGACATTGGAAACTGTGGTAATTGTTATTACTCAAAAACCATATCCTAACCTTCGATACGAATACAACAAAAATGTAATCGAAAAGAGACCAAATTGTATTTGATATAAATACACTTGAGGAGTTTTACGAGCGTTTAATTAGATCCCCTAATCTGTGGGGTGATTTTTTACGGGAAATTCTTAAACATTTGTATAACATTCATAACAAGCAGTCCTCTCTTTATATCAGTTTTCAGAATACTATACGCAAAAGCTTATACACTCCCTGGTTTTGAGAGCTGGGGTTGAAAGTCTCAAGTTTTTGAATTTTTCCGTTGTTTGTGTACTGATACTACATCACATACCAAATCAGTGGGTCAGTGACGAAATCGGAGGATATATACAATCTTAATTGTACAAGATATCCAATTGACCCTTTGTACGTTTGGTAGGTCTATATAGACATCTTTTTCTAAAAATTAAGTTCATCTGGTATATTCCAAACTTAAGTTCTGAGGGTTCAAATGTACGATGAAACACTTCGAGAAAAAAAATTTTCGGCAAAATATAACTTGTATAATCGTCAGAGGTGATTTGCATTGTTCGAAATTTAGGCACGTGCCAGAAAGTCTACTTTCAAAAATTAGATTTTCGTTTATTTATTTCTTCTTTATTCGGACATTTCCAAACCATCTCTAATTCAATGTAGCCTTATTCTCCAAGTGTACCTATTTTTTAGGCCTGTATGTTTCGAATTTCCAAACCATCTCTAATTCAATGTAGCCTTATTCTCCAAGTGTACCTATTTTTTAGGCCTGTATGTTTCGAAACATAGATACATTCAAAAGGTTATCATCGCAATGGATAGGTATCATCTTCAATTTATATGCTCACAGATCCTTCATCATGAAGACTGTAGAAATTAATTCAGATATTGTCACTGAGAGGAGAGATAGATCGGTTTCATTTAATTTTCATTTTAAAAATGTTCTGTGTATGGCCTCCGCGAAGGCGAAGAAATTTTTTTTCATTTTTACCTACTTTTTGAAGATAATGCCAATGCGGCACACTGTAATTGAATCTCTTATAACTTCATTGACGTTTCGGATCCTTTGGTTACTTCTTCAAGACTTCCTATTAGCTAAATGTAAAACATTTTTTAATATATCTCAAAGACGAAAACAAAGCAGAATTTTTTTATGTCCATGATATTTCCATCAAATCAATTCAGATGTTTCTATTGTTAGTTAATTTGGTCATCTCAAATTTCGAATATTGTAGAAGAAAGATGTCGAATTGCTACAGATGTGGCGGATGTCGACGAAAAACCCCTCAATCCACGAGACATATGGACGTATTTGTTGCTGAAAGAGGTTCTGGATTTTATCTTGGCCGCAATTCTTCCGCTTTCGTAAACGACAGTTAGTTCCAGGAGAAGCAGAAGAAATCCTCGATGATTTGTCTTAGGTTTATCGTCGTTCTGGAAAGGCCCAGAGCATTAACAGTGATTGCATCAGTTCTCAATCCATGTAGGTATAATATGAATTGGCCACTTTATCGGATTATCCATCGGATACCTATATCACCGGCGCTTTCGCCATTCTGTAAATTCAAATCTGACGGTCGGAGGTTCCTTATTTTGAGTTTTTGAATCAATTTTTTATTGCCATCGAATTGTAGAGGATTGTTGAAAAAAATACGGTTTCTGCCATTTAAGAAATTCTATCAGAACCAAGAAAAGTAGCAAAGAAGGTTTAGACTTTCATAATCCTAACTAAAAAATGGTTGAATATGCTGACTTATTTATACTTACGATGAGTAGGTACACTGTAGGTGAAAACAACGTAACCTTCCTCCCATATAAAAATATACCCCCATAGATAACAAGACATATATGCAGTGCGCAGTCCAGTAAAGTAGCATCAAATATAAATCCTTTTTGGGAGACCTTCCTGGAGGTAGGTACTACAATAATGGAAATTATAATATTGAATTAATGAAACCTTCTTTCTGAATATAATAAAATAGTTTTAATGAGACTGAAAAGAAAATGCTGAGCACACTGAGAAGAACTGAGTGATCAGAGCTCGAAACAGAAACGAGGCAGCATCTAGTAATTCTCAAGCTATAGAGTCTTCAGAATTGATCTTGACCCCTGATCAAGTACAATTTAGAGTAAGTGGATGTCTTTTCTCCTTCGTGCTCCTGCTGCATATTCTGTCTCTCAGCGTGTCTCCACGTTCGGCAAGAACTTTACTGTCTAGCGGTATCAAATCAATGAGTAGAACAAATATGAATGTACTGAACTAGGCGCAAAATAAAAAGAACCGATGGTTCTCCTCCTCTCCCACCATTTTTCCTCATTTCCCAACACGTGATTATGTTACCGTCGCTGTGCCTGCTGAATCGGTTTCTTTTGTATTGGGCGCGGCTCAGAAAAATTATACAAGGAAAATCTTTCTTTCTTGAATTGAAGCGATCTTAATTTGAATATCTAGATGAATCTCAACAAGACGTGTATTGTGTTTATGATCATGGTGATTTCAGAACACAAGTTCACAACTTGGCTGAATCCTCAGCTATACTCTTTCGGGATTTTGTAATGATTCATGAGATGAATGAAATTTTTTTTTCCATAAGTTTTCTCCTCATTTGAAAAAAAATACTACTGTCAATGTGAGTGTTTTTACGTCTTAATATTGAATATAATGCTTGAACCAATTAATAAATGGACGAATATACAGATCAACGAAGAAAAACACGAATACAATAAACTCGTTTACACGAGTATGGACTGTTCGGATTTCGCATGTTTTCGAGTTGTTTGGGAACAAACAGACCAATGCTCGAATTAAAGATGGACAGAGAATTCAATATTGCAGAGAAATTCAATTATCGAAATATCATGACCATAGTACTCGACATTATTGACAACAATTATTAGATTAGATCAGGAGATCTTGTACCTATCCATAATTTGAATGAATAGTAGAGGGAGGAAATGAAATATTCATTCGATTCAAAAACTATCAACACGAGTCAAAACGTCAAGAACTATCAAAAACGACTTTTACAACTGAAATAAGAAAAAAGTTCAGAAAGTAAATATAGCTCACACTTTATCATTGAACTGTTTCTTAAAATCATTTCGGAATAACCAAAAGGAGCATTGGATAATGTCATAATAGCATTAAGGGGGGCTTCTTCGTTGTTACCAGGAATTAATTTACGATCTCGTTGTTCTCAAAATAAAATCAGATGAAAAACGATGAAAAAAAGAAACTGATAAAACAAAAATCATTTAGTGGAAAAGTAAAGTTTCTATTCTTAATTCGTGAATTCTGTGACTGATTATAAGCTACTCCAATGTATAATCCTCAAAACCGCCTTCTGCCCGAGAAATTCTGAAGGGGAGCTTACATAAAAAAAGATACCTTGAACTCTTCTCGCACTACCCGTAATCACACTTTTTCTTGTGACATAATAAGTTACTTTCCAGGAAGTATTTTTCTCCAGAAAAAAAAATGCGTTCAATGAATAGGGAGAATACTTCTTATATATTGAAAGTCCATAGTTTCGTTAGGAATCGAATGCAACAAGACTTTCAGACCGGGGCTTGGCCATTGTCATATCTTTCCGAATCTGATCCGGGGGGATTAGGGGAGCTGAGAAGATTTCGGCGATAAAGGATCCTAGAAAAACTACTTAACTTTGGAGGGGTGAATTTGTTTCTTAGAAGTTGCGTTCTCGGGTATTTACATGTCACGATGGACAAAACAGGGAACAACAATGGCTGGGGTGGAATGAAAAACGGGGAAAGAACTGATTTTATTTCAATATTGAAAACAATTCGAAAAAGTCCCCGAATTGAGATTAGCAACTTTTTCACGACTGTTGAAATTCTGGCTAGAGCCCCGAAATTTGGGAAATGAGAGATAAAATACGAATGCATATAAAAGTTGCGATAAATGTTTTATTATTCTTCTAGTGATACAATTCTTAAAAAAGTATAATCTTTCGTGTTGTTATTCAATACTTCTGTTCTATGTTTAAATTCGGTCTAATCGATATTGTGCTAATTATGAAATCAGATGTGCATTTCTCCCAAGTTGGAATTGATACATTCAATGGGCATACATATACAGTTGCAGATAAAAAAAAGCAGAATTGTATTGTATGTTCAGGATTGCCATCGCAAAAGCCACAAATGAGTTTATTATTACATTTCAGGACGAGAGATAAAAAACAAATATATTGATAATCGAAAATGTTAGTTGTTCTTCAAAATATTCCCCATGAAGATCTATACACTTCTGCATGCGTTTGACCCAATTCTCCACTCTTATCTCCAAAAGTTTGATTTTTAAGCAGGAATAAAAAGAACAAAAGAAGTCGTTGGGTGCCAAGTCAGAACTGTTCGCTGATTGACTCATCACATAGACGTTTTCATTGGTGAAAAATGCAGTTGTTTGAGTCTGTGAGAGCTCGCATTGTCGTGGTGAAGAGTGATCCGTCTTAGGAAAATAGTTTAGCTTATTTCCTGGAACATTCTTGGCGAACAAAGGGTTGTGTACCGTTCAGAATTGACTGTTCCAGTGGTACGGTTAGGACATGTCTAGTTTTTCCGAAGAAAGTAGCGACCATTTTCAGGAAAATGCTTCGTGCAAAAGTGGATTTGGCGCCCATCTTGAAACACTACACCGTCGACTTCTGTTTACTTTCCGGCTCATACGCGTAAATCCGCGATTCGACACCTGTCACGATTTCAAAAACGTGTTTGGAAGCACCGCGATCGTATCTTTTGAGCATTATTTTCGGACAATAGACACGAGTATTTTTTTTTTAACGATTGGCAAATATCTGGTATACAACGCGAACATATTTTTTAGTCAGTCAAATGCTATATTGAATGTATGGAGGTAACACTAATATCTGTTTTGGACGTAGGTTTCGGATTGGGCAAAACAAGCTTATTCAAAAACGACTTATTTCGTTACAATTTTCGGACCCAATTTGATCCTTTTTCAGGCTGCAATGAAATTCAACATATGAGAAAATATAGATTATATGAATACAAATCTACGTTCCATTCTCTATCAAAGTCAATTTTTTATTGATATAATATCTGTTTTCCGAATGTCACGATAAGTCACAAGACGATATTTCAATATCGGCTCGCGCACAGCATCAAAATGGTTTCCGGAACAAATGATTTTGGATCACTTTCACGAAATTCGTCTTAGAGCGAACTTAAAACTTGGTGAGTTCAACACAACATGAACAAACACTTCCTTGATAGAACCATCACTAAAAATTGAATTGAATTCATAGATGCTCTGTTGCCGAGTTTAATCACTGTCGAAAATTATAAAAAATCTCCGCAGAAAAATGTGGGGTCGTATGTCGAAACCTTCTTGGTGATGAGTATGCATTACCGCAAACATGTCAAACTTTACAATAGAGTTGTCAGTTGCCAGATTGCAACACTAGGAATGTCCAACCCGAAATAAAAAAGAGAACCTTTCGTAACATCAAATCCTGTTGATATATGGTTCCTATTTACCACTTAAATGCGAAGAGAATACGGACGTTGATGTAGTATCTAGCATGTTCAACCTGAGCTTCGCTCTTATGATAATGACAAAGACACCTGGGATGGCTTAGATATTCATGACTGGTTCGGAAAAAAAATGTGTAAGTGGGTTTGTTCGAGTAAGCAGGAACCGAAAGTTTTATTACGATAAATTTCCATCGCTAACTACGGGATAATGAATGCACAAGTTCTTCAAACAAGGGAAAATTCGGAATACCTACGTAAGTTTGAAAGTGAAAATTATATAAGTATAATATTCAATTGATTGTCTATTAGAA